>BSBK01005082.1:642500-1242500 GCA_027943335.1 Chamaecyparis obtusa
AACCCTTTGGCAACTAGGAAATCCTTATGCTTATCAACTGGCCCATCTACAGAAAATTTTGTTCAATAGATCCACTTGTACTGAACAAGTTTTCTTCCCTTGTGAAGAGGGCCTAAATCCCAAGTACAGTTCCTCTCAAAGGAACTAAACTACTCTTGCATAGAAACATCCCACTCAGGGACACAAAAAGCTTCCTAAAAGGACTGTGGATCAAAATTTATAGAAATGAAGAGATTTGGAGCTTTCTTAAACTATGACCTTGTTCTTCTCTCATCTGAAGGATCACCAACATAATCACTTGTTGACTCCATTATTTGAGGAGCCCAAAGAGTTAGTTAGAGAATGTGGAGAATTTGGAGGAGAATCATCGCCCTCTAAATGATGAATAAGAGAGGAGGAAGATGGATCCTCATCATTATCATTTGAAGTGGGAGAAGAAGACTCCATAGTAGGATTAGAAGGATTAAAATCCTTGAAAGAACTATTATCATGTAATCATAATGTCTCCATAGGAATGAAGGATGGAGAAGTGGTAGAAGAAGAACTAGCCATATCCTCCCCAAAATGAACACTCTTCTCAATGAAAGGCTCATGAGTGGTAGGATGGAGAAGCCTGTAGCCTTTGACACCATCTAGATACCCAAAAAATATGTAAGGCCTACTCTATTGATCCATAGCCTTGCATTTCTCTACTGGAATGTAAGCCCATACAAGAGACACAAACACTTGAAAGTGTTTAATTGTGGGTTTCTGACCAGTCCAATCTTGAAAAGGAGTTGCCCCCTTCACAGTTCAATGAGGAACCCTATTCTAGATATAAAATGCATAGTTGATGAACTCTTCCCAATACCAAGGTGCCAATGATTTGGAGTGGATCATACAATTATCCATTTCCTTCAAGGACCGATTATTTCATTCTATAACTCCATTTTTTTGTGGAGTGTAGTGATCTGTATGTTGAAGATCAATGCCTTTCGAGATATAGAATTTTCCAAACTTCTAGTTGAGATATTCCCCCCATTATCAGTGTGGAAAACCTTGATGGTTTTCCTTGTTTGTTTCTCTACAAAATCTTTGAATTCTTGAAAATACTCAAAAACTTCAGAATTTTGTTTGAGAAGATATACAAAGGTATGCTGGGAAATATCATCAATGAATGTTAATACATATTTGGCTCTACTAAAATAAGGATGTGCAAATGGTCCTTCCAAATCATTGTGTACTATCTCTAAAAGTTTTGGCTCTTCATGCTTTACTTTTATCAATTTTTTCTTCAGGATGTTTTCCATGAACGCATCCTTGAAAAAATCCATTAGAAAATTGAATAGAAGGAAATCTTGTAACCATGTCATGTTGAATAAGCTATTGTAAGTAGCAATAGTTCAAATGGCCAAACCACTAATTCCACAAATGACTCACCTCATCTGAGTGAGTGATAGATGCGACTGAAGGAGAATCAGGAGCAAAGTGAGAAAGGTGATATAGTCTAGACTGATGATCTTCCTTTCTCACTGTAATTGTATACTTGTTGTGCATCTCACTTGAGTAAACTCAACCCTCTTTCCAGATCCCATGTGAGTCATATGATAGATAGATAAGAGATTAGTTGACAAAGATGGAACACAAAGGACATCATGAAATGTTGTCTTTCTCACATAAATAGACCCTCTCCCACGCACCTGAGCAGGAGTACTATCATCAACCAAAACAATAGATGGCGGAGAACATGACTCCAAAGAGGAAAATTTGCCTTTTGTTGAAGCCATGTGGTACAAATCACCCAAGTCAATAATCCAAGAATTGGATTGTGAAGCAACAACAACTAGGGCCTTACCTTTTCCTTTCCCTCTACTTGTTTGCTTTGAAGATTCTTGATATGAACTTGATTTGACAAAATCGGGCACCTTGATGTTGTTCTTTTCAAGAAGATGAGATAGGTGATCAGTTTTCTTCTTCAAAGATTTGTATTCACCGTGGCCAAGTTTCTTACAATAGGAACACATAGTTTTCTCCTTCTTGGGCTTATCACCTTTTGAAGAGAATGCATTATTTTCTACTCTTGGGGCAGCCCAATTTTTTTCTCACTTCTTTTCTCTGTGATTCTTTCATTTCCTTTCTTTCTTAAAAGGCCCTTTTTGATCTCTTGTGCCCTAATTTTCAGCCAAGGCAAGAGATTTAGAGGGATTAATTGTGCCCATATGAATCAACTTGTCTCTTTATTTGTGAGTTCATTTGAAAAACTCGTCAAGAGAAGGCACTTTATAGCTGGTTCCTAAGGCACTTTTTGTGGCATAGAATGTCGAAACAAGAACTTAATAGTTTGGACCAAGTTTAGAAAAAATGTTAAGAATTAACTATGAATCTTTCTTCTCAATCCTACACGCTTTTAATTTCAATCTTATAGCCTTTAGTTTTGTGAATAAATCCTAAACTATATCAAAATTACATGGATTTAACCATATTAGCTCATTCTCCAATTGGTGTCCCCTTTATCATCTTGTTTACCAAACAACCCTTCTAATGTTGTCCATACATAATTTGGAGTTGTAGAAGATTCAACATGAAAAAGAAGATCAGGAGATACAAACATGCATAGAGTACCATATGCTTCATCACATTTGTTAAACCATTTTAGCTTTTCTACAAGTAGTGATGGTTCAATTTCAAGACCCATAGTTACTCTAAACAACCCGAACTTCTTAAGATAGATTGTCATTTTTTACTTTCACTCATAGTACAGTTATAGGGTGTGAGTAATAGTGTTTTTGTTTGATCTATTTTACTGCAGAAAGAAAGATTGTGTAGAAAATAAGAGAGAGAAATCACACACAAAGAGAGAGAACACGAGACCATCCCCCTTTTTACTAGATCAAAAATCACCCCCCCCCCCCCCCCACACACAAATAATAAAAGTTGGCACTTTATAATTAGTGCATTTACAATGTTGAAGTTATTTGTAGAGTTTTACAATATCCAAAAAATGGACCCAAATACTGAAGGTAAATATAAAATCTCATAATAAGAATATCAAACTAATATTAATGTATTGTTCTTGAAAGAAAATCCATTTTCAAGAAATGAATGACCTCGATTTGAGATCATATGTGAAAGTTATAGTGGTTTGAAGTTCAAAAAATGAGGACCACCCTTCAGATTTGTTGGAAAATCTAAATGTATGAAAAGAAAAGTATTGTACCATTGCAAAGAGCATGAAAGTCTAACCCTTTTAAAAATAAATTACACTGAAAAATACCTTTGTATGATTGAGAACAAGTCATTTGAAGATTAGGTGCAAAAATGAAAATTTAAATGGTGAGGGGTCCTACTGAAGCATTCTAACGCAATCTTCTTATGATTTATTGGCTGAATGCAAAAAATAACCAATACCAAGATAGTTTTTTGATGAGACGAAGTGAATCTAGAAAGCATTTTTCTTTATCACTTGCAGAAAATCTAGCCACATGTAAAACAATGCCTCCAACAAGGAAAAAAATGGCATGCAAAACCCCTTGTATCAGATTTGCACGATCCTTATATAGAAATGGGGATTTTTTAGCCTCCCAAACATAATGGAACAACCAGAAATACTTCCAAAATGATGCAATCACCCAAATCCAAAAAAAAAAAATGTGTTAACCAAGCATTACTAGATCTTCATAAACCTTTGTTGATTCTATAGACCATGCAAAATGTAAGAGAAAACATAAAAATATTTTACAAGATTTCTAAATACTTGGTACCATGTAGATTTTTTCATCACACCAAGAGCTCGTATTGGTGGTGGAGAGGGATCTCATCATGGATGTAGTCGCTATGCCAACACCCCCCACATAATAGAGTTGGATACAACAATGTACCATGTGGGATTCACGCTCACTATGTACCACATTGATAAGTTGAACTTACATAGATGAATGGTCTAGGTCTTGAGGAACTCAAATTGATGACCTGCACTCTGATACCATGTTAGAATCTAATAAAACAAATATAAACTAGAATCTAATGAAAGAGTTAGATCAAAAAACTAAAAATAAAATGGAAAGAATAAAAATATTAGAGAAACTTGATGTGAATGCTCAGAGGCATAATAAAATCAAGAGAAATCTCCAATATCCAATATCTCAATATTTCCAATATGTCAAATACAAGAAAGGTATCATGTTTATATAGGCAAGAGTTGAGAGGAGACATGGTCAAGCTTGAGACAAGTGTCTCAACCTAGAGGAAGTAGACTCCTAATAGAACTCAACAATATCCTCTAGAAGAGTTAGAGTCCAAATTGGACTCAACCATATCATAGGAGGAGTTTGAGTCCAAGTAGGACTCAACAATATCCTCCTAATAAAAGAAATAAAATAAATAAGTTCACCTAAGTAAACTTAAGTCAAGAGTAAAATGGAAAGGGCCATTTACTCTAACATTCATAAGTACACAATTGTGTCCATGCTAGAGGAAAAGAGGTTAATGTATTTTAATCCAATTTATTTGTTCATAATGCATACTTCACCTCTCTTCTTGGTGGATTTTTTTCCTCCAAGGAGTTCTCCACATAAATCTTGAGTTATGTGAAGCTCTTATGTTGTTGATGTATGCCTCATTGCTACTATTTGACGCTAATGTTATACTTTATTTATTGTTAATTCACATAAGGTAGGATTAATAAGCATGATATGAAGATTGGTTTTTAGTATCATAAAGAAGATAGATCTAACCATGGTAGTTTCACATTAAGGAAACCCAGTTTTAGATTTGCATATAAGTTTCATATTTTCATGTTATAATAATCAAAGCCTTGTATGTCTTCCTATGATTGATTATGTGGATATATACTCAATTCCCCAATCTTTGGTATTAAACATATATATTTCTCAATATTTGGTATCAAAGTGGAAGATTAACTAATTTTGAGTCTTCCTCAATTTGTTATGTTTTATCTTGGCAATCTTGTAGGAATCTATTAGAAGAAATCAAAGGTTATTAGAGGCTTATAAGGCTATTTTGATTGCTTTTTGAGTTGAGTTTTTTTAAAATATATTTAATATTGGAATCCTTGGATATTGTCAACGTGGTCTATGTTGGGCATTGGAAGCTCTTGATTATGGATATTTATGTAGTTTGTTATGTTTTTATAACATGAAGCTATTGTTTGATAAGATGTGTTTATACTCTTATTTGGTAATTTTGTTCCTTTACCTTGTGGTCACATGTAGTGAGAAGTTGTTCATGTTGGATAAGTACTTTTGACATCCTAGTCGCTTGGAGAAATATCAGCTATTTGGACTAGGGAATTGAATTCAAAAATAAAATGATACATCATATGACATGTAATGTTTGACCAACTTATGATGCATACGAATGACACATCCCTTAACATCTTTGAGGTGAGTTAAATAGACCAAAGAGAGCACCTAATCATGGTGAGATGTCCTAGTAGATTTTGTGAGATGACAATTACATCATGGTTTTGGTATCTTGATCCATCATATAGGGGCTATTGGATTTTGTGCTTAGATTTGTGTGACATATTTTCCCATGGAATCTTGGCTCATGATTTGGGTAAATCCGTTCTTGTTTTGTCATTTAGGTTTACTCTATTTATTTATTTCTTTTGAGTTGGAGGTATTAAGATAGCTTATATTTATAAAAATAATATGTTTTTGTATCTTCAAAAAATATTGGGACATGAGTAGAAGAGATTTTAATATAAATAGTGTACATTGTAACTATTGATTTACAAAATAATACATTGAAACATACTTACTTCTGAATTTTCTTTGAAAGAATTTCCGAAAATATATTATTCCTAAATGGTTCCAATTGTTGTAACTAATTAAACTAACATAATGGAAGTAAGTGGATCAATCAAATAGCCTAACTCTAATGAAAAGTTATTATTGATAACCCAAAACCAGAATTATCAATAGATGGGACTATCGATAATCTGTTGCAAGAACAAATTGAAAGAAAGAAACATAACTACGCTTAACAACAAAATGTTAATAAATACGACAAACACTCTTGATTACTCTTAGTTACTTTTTTTTCTAAATTATAACTATTTTTTAATCTCTATGCATTTTTCTCCCTATCTTGCTTCCTTTCATAGGTGGACCCTCCATGATAATGGCAAATTTCCTCACCTAATGCTCGGCATATCTTTACCAATGAGTTCTTACATATAATTAGTTGTGCAAGATTCTTGGTTGTATGTAGGATGGCCTCGAGGAGGGAGAAGACAGTTGTTTCTTTGTTTTCCTTTCCATTTATGTTTCTTTTATTTTTTAAACATGACTTAGACTTTGGTTTGTGTTTGAGGTCACGGTTGATGTAGTAGTTTTTTTTAGAGCCACTTTCTTTTGATAAATTCAAAATCCCAATTTTACCAATTTAACTTCTCGACGAATCGACAGATTATGATAGCATTTCCTCTTAATTCCAATGTTCAATCTGGTTGATTTCCTCGTGAATTACTGGATTTGGACGTGAAGAAGAGAGCAGCTCTACATTCAATAATGCAGAATTGTTTCGCATCGATCCAGAAATTTCCCTATTGATGAATAGTTTTTGTGGGCATCATGGTTTGCAACAGATACTGAACATTGTCTTGTAAGCCGACATGTCCAGCTGATACACAATTCAATCAGCTTAACTTGTCTCCATGAGAGCAAATCAAAACAACGACTGAGTTGGCGACTGTCCCGAATGATGTATGACAGAAAATTTGGACTATGAATGAATTCCACATCGATCACATTCATCTGTTTTCAAACAAATAAGCCAAACCATGGATAAGAATGCGCGCATAGTGTACTTTTAATCCAGTGTAAACATCACCTTAACACATTTATTCTCCACTCTAGTGTAAACATCACCTTAACACATTTATTCTCCACTCTAGTGTAAACATCACCTTAACACATTTATTTAACACATTTATTCTCCACTCTAGTGTAAACATCACCTTAACACATTTATTCTCCACTATTGTAAACATCACACGCTAACTATTATTCGGAGGCTAAAAGTGTTAAATAGTTAAAGTTGACTTACTTTTTCTAAGCTTAATTTTTCCCGTAGTGTGTGATGTTTAAGGCTGGCCCACATTTACAAAATAACGTAGTTTGAACCCTCTACATTGATCCCCCACCCTTTTGAAATGATGTATATTCTTCATACAGAAGACACGTTTAACATTATTTTTATTAAAGTTGGCACTTCTCCTGAGTTATAAGTGTCTTGATAAAGTTTTAATTCTATAATTTTTATTTTGAACTTTTAAATTATGTTCAAAGTCCATGTTTTTTCATTAAAAGATTCATTTCACATCTTATTAGAAAAAATTATATATTTGAGAAATATTTGTGTAGTCATGTTTGTTTTATAGCTAAATGAGGGTATCTATCAGAACTTCAAATAGTTAAAAAAATATACTACATTGCATAACATAAGAGGGCAAAACTCAATTCCGCATTCTAATATATTGGACCAAAAAGTGGCCTTAAGTTTTCAAAAGGGTACCAAGATCATGACCTTGCATATTTAACCTCCATCATCAATAAAACCCACAAATAGTGTTACATCTTCCAAAGGATGCCATACTTTCATAGATTGACCTTAATTAAAACCCACCAACAAACAAGAGCAATGCGCACCATTGCTAAAACTTGCTACAACACTACACAAACCCACCCCACCTCCACCGAAAAACATGAATTATTGTATCCCACTAAACTCACCACCAACTAAACTATGAAATAACGTTTGAGCCAACACAACTTGAAAATCAACCCTAACAATCCACTAGCTTAAACAGATTGCAACTAAGGGTTATTAACAATCAAATAAATAAAAATTTGGGGAAGTGATGCCACATAGTCTCAACCAACATGATGAACCAAACACACCAGATTCTCCAAACTTTCTACTTATGCGAATGCAACCACTTCAAATGCTTCTACCACCACCACCATAGCCGCCTCTTATGAATCAACAACTTGGAAAGTATTCATAAAAAATATTAGAATGAACTCTACTAATTCTAACCCCCAACAATGAAGTTCACTTGAAAAGTGTCATTAGTTACTAAAACAAAGTCCAACTAACAAGTCATTACAACTAGATAGATTAGTTCATCCATTTCATAAGTGTCCTATACAACACTACCATATATCAAAAGGGCCTTTCCTGCCTAATCCATTATGTAGATTATAGGGTTACCCTTCATCATATGTATTAGTTTCATGTGTACTCGATATATTGATAATACCTTCACATATAATAATAGATGTAATAAATTGCAAAATATATATCTTACATGGAACAAGAGATGTATGCAGGCCAATATGCCCTAATATCTAACATATGTTGAAATAGAGTAAACCCTTAAGCTAGGGTTACACCATATTCCTTAAGGAAGAAGCCACTCCATGCAATATTTCCAAGAGATCCCAAATGCAATATCATACTTCATGCATGTCTCTTACAATGATAATCATCTTCCTTTATATATACCTATTTATAATAATATTACACAAGGGTAAATCTTAATGAAGGCCTACTCAACTCTTGATATAATTAATTACATAAATTAATCGCATGACCTAATATAACTAACATAAGGGATATGTGCCACATTTTGACAACTTCATCCACCTAAATACCTTATAATAACGTATCCCTAGTTACATAGCATGGCATCCCTTCTTGACATGTTCCATACTTGAAACAGGAGAAAAATCCAAAGAGTATGACTTACTTTTTCCAAGCTTAATTTTTTATGTAGTGTGTGATGTTTAAGGTTGGCCCACATTTACAAAATAATGTAGTTTGAACCCTCTAGATTGATCCCCCACCCTTTTGAAATGATGTATCTTCTTCATTCAGAAAACATGTTTTGGCATTATTTTTATTAAAGTTGGCACTTCTCCTAAGTTATAAGTGTCAATAAAGTTTTAATTCTATAAAAAAAAATTGAACTTTTAAATTATGTTCAAAGTCCATGTTTTTCACTAAAAGATTCATTTCGCGTCTTATTAGAAAAAATCATATATTTGAGAAATATTTGTGTACTCATGTTTTTTTATAGCTTAATGAGGGTGTCTATCAGAACTTCAAACAATTAAAAAAATATAATGCATTGCATAACATAAGAGGGTGACTCAATTCTACATTCTAATATATTAGACCAAAATTCAAAAGGGTGCCAAGATCATGACCTTGCATATTTAACCTCCATCATCAATAAAAACCACAAATAGTGTTACATCTTCCAATGGATGGCATACTTTCATAGATTGGCCTTAATTAGAACCCACCAACAAACAAGAGCAATGCACACCACTACGAAAACTTGCTACAACACTACACAAACCTACCCCACCTCCACCAAAAAATATGAATTATTTTATCCCACTAAACTCACCACCAACTAAACTGTGAAATAACTTTTGATCCAACACAACTTGAAAATCAACCCTAACAAACTGTGAAAACAAGCAGAATTCTACCCACAATCCACTAGCTTAAACAGATTACAACTAAGGGTTATTAACAATCAAATAAATAAACGTTTAGGGAAGTGATGTCACATAGTCTCAACCAACATGATGAACCAAACTCACCAGATTCCCCAAACTTTCTACTTATGTGAATGCAACCACTTAAAATTATTTTACCACCATCACCATAGCCACCTCTTATGAATCAACAACTTGGAAAGTATTCATAAAAAATCTTAGAATGGAGTCTACTAATTCTAACCCCCAACAATGAATTTCACTTGAAAAGTGTCACTAGTTACTAAAATAAAGTTCAAATAACAAGTCATTATAGCTAGATAGATTAGTTCATCCATTTCATAGGTGTCCTATACAACACTACCAGATCAAAAGGGCCTTTTCTCCCTAATCCATTATGTAGATTATAGGGTTACCCTTTATCATATGTATTGGTTTCTTCTGTGTGCTTGATATATTGATAAGAACTTCACATATAATAATAGATATAATAAATTACAGAAGATATATCTCACATGGAACAAGAGATGTATGCAGACCAATATGCCCTAATATCCAACATATGTTGAAATAGAGTAAACCCTTAAGCTAGGGTTACAATATCATACTTCATGCACGTCTCTTACAATGATAATCATTTTCCTTTATATATACATGTTTATAATAATACTATGCAAGGGTAAATCTAAATGAAGGCCTACTCAACTACTTATATAATTATTTACATAAATTAATTGCATGACCCAATATAACTCACATAAGGGATATGTGCCACATTTTGACAACTCCATCCCCCTAAATACCTTATAATATAGTATCCCTAGTTACATAAGATGGCATCCCTTCTTTACATGTTCCATACTCAAAACATGAGAAGAATCCAAAGTGTATGGTTGTCAGAAGTTATTACAAATATGATGCCATGAACAATCATCTAGTTATCCATAATTTTACTTGTAAATATGAGTTAGTGTTTCCATTGAGTATTTGTTGTTTCTGAAATGCTACAATGTTAGAAGATGAAATATTTAGGAAAGAGTATTTAAAGTTTGTATGGGAGAATGCTTTTCATTCATCTATATTTGGTGATGAGAGCTTGTAGTTCTAGACATAATGTTTATTTTCTATGGATGTTGCACTCTTATGGTTTCATCTCCTCATCATTGTAGTTGATGTAGTTCATAAGTGAAGTTTTCTAACAACCTGACTTTTTGTTAGGATTGGTCTAGAGAATTCTTGCATTTCTTTGTATTGATGTTTCTAATACATGGTTTGGAGAACGTGCTCGACATATTTGTGCAATGTCTGAATTAGATTTTTAGTTGGTCTTCTACTTTGAAAGAAAATTTATGATGTTTTGTTTCTTTGTTGTGGGGTATATTGTTGGTCTTTTGCTGACTCATTTGTCTTTCTTGTTTGGATCATATTCTTTTGGTCCAAAATTGTGTTTGAAGTTGATTTAAGATATTGTTTTGAGTCTCATTGTAACATGTGAAGATTTGCATTAAATTATGTTTAGTTGAATTATGTTTTTGGACCGACTGGTTATGCGCTACATTATTTATCTACATTTATATTTATTACTAAATTTAGAGGATGTGTTCTTACATGAAAATTATTTGGAGCTACTTAGAACGATGTGTTATAATGTTTTTAGGTCCCCTTATCTCTTAGATGGGACCATGATCATTGTTACTATAACTAATGGTGATGATGATGAAGATCAACCAAGATCAGAGGTTTACAAGATAGTATAAAGGTTAGACCAGTTATTATCTTGTCACAAGCAATTGATTTCTGGTTTATATTATGTTTCCATATAATTCGGAGTATGATATAAGTGTAATGAGTTAAGGAGAAGAATAAATAAGATGTTGTGAAGTTGAAGAACTTAAATGGGAAACTGATATAGATCAGACAATGCTAAGATTATGTTGATATAATTGTTTTCTCCCTAACATATGATTATATCAAGTTGGTAAAGTATGGTAAAGAAGATATATCAAGTCGGTAAGAAAAATAAGTTTGGCTATCGAGAAGGAATATGTAATTCGGTAAAGAGAAAAATAAATTCGGTAAGAGAAAAATAATTTTTGGTAAAGGCAAAGGAATGCAAGACACCGAGCAGAAGGTTATAGGCACCGAGAGAAGTTAACCAAAATTCAGAGTTATCCACCGAGCAAGGAACATAAATTAATTACAAGGATCATAACAACATTAAATGATTAGCTATGATGAGATGGAAGATTATGATGATAAGGAAAGTTAGTTAGAGAGATCTATGATCAAGAAAATTCATGATGATGATCTATGGCTTAGATCTATATGGTTAAAATTGAAGGAACAAGTTTCAAGAAAGTTCACATTCCAAGGTGAAGGTAAAATGTGTTACCAAGGTCTAGATACATTGAATAAGTTTGTGAAATGAATTAAACGGCTAATATTGATCAAAGGAAAATGTAATAAAGGAGATTAAGTAGAAAAATAAACTCTATATAAAGGATGAATTTTTATGAAAAAATGGTTGGCAAACTAAAGGGTTATTAAGTCACCGACTGATGCAGTGAAGAAGGAAAAGATAGATTCCGAGTCAGAAAGAAGAATTTGATGAAGTGTTGAAGCTAGTGGAAAGTGAAGGATTTAAGTGAAAATAGAGAGTGCGCAAAGGATCTATTTATGTAAATGATAGTTGTGAATATACACTTGTCAAACTATTTACTATTTCTTATTAGCATTTGTAACAGAGAAATCTCTTAACTAATTGGACTTAACAGTCTTATTGTAAAATCCTTGCAAAAGGTAAAATTATAAAGAGTGTTCAAAGCCCTTTAACCAAGCCACTCCTAGCAGGGTGAAGATCCTAACAGATCTTATGTAAATCCCTTGACTGGGTCACACCTAACAGTGTGTATTGTAATCTTTAACTAGATTGGCTCTTAACCGAGTATACTTTAGAAGAGTATTTTTTTTAGTGGGTGACAATCCCCATAGTACTTTTTCCCAAAGCTGGGTTTCCACATTAAATACTAGTGTTACATGTGATGAATGATTTATGTGTTTGATTTTTTTATTGTTAAAGTTTATTTTTATTTTTTTAGTAAATAGTAAATTGTGTCTGACCAAGCTGACACCAAGTTAATCAGAGAAAAGTTTTTGAGGTACTGAAAATCAAGGATTACTGATTCACCTCCCCCTTCCCTCTTTGTAATCCAATAATTTTTATCAGAGCTTAGTACTCTAAAGGGATAAGTTTGAAATACTTGAGTAAAATATCCACATATTTATAGGAGAGAAGTACCTTAGATGAACAAGGAAATTTTTTCAACATGGCAATGTAGGATGAGATTGTACCTATCTGGAATTTGAGAATCTGCATTGAATATTTTGGATAATGACTACACTCCACCACCTCTCAGACCTATGATAGATGATAATATGATAGAAAAGCAGGAATACAACTCGATAATGATTGAAATTTCCTCTTCCCTGACCGATGTTGAATTCAATGATGTTAAGGACTATGTTACTCCAAAAGAGATGTGGGATAGGCTTACACTTATTTATGGAGGTGATCAGCATGTACAAAAAGCTAAGGTTGATAGTCTCAGAGGAAAGTATGATGAAATGAGAATGAAAGATGAAGAGAACATTGCTCAATATAGTTTCAAAATCAAGGAATTTATTAGTGCCATCGGAGGTGCTGGTGGATCATTGACTAGTGAATAAGTGGTAAGTAAAATTATAAGAACTCTTTCATCCAAGTATGATATTTGGGTATCTGCTATTCAGGAACTGAGATCCATACCAAATAATGTTGTTACTCTTGAAGCCTTAATCGGTAAGCTAACTATATTTGAGCTTAGCAATTATGATAATAGTCTACCAATTATTGAAACATACTTCAAATCATCTTTAAGTATTGGAACTTCAAGAAGAGAGAGAGAGAGAGAGAGAGAGAGAGAGAGAGAGAGAGATAATCACAGTAGTTCATGAGGAATTGAATATGGTAGTATCCTAACTAAAGAGAAAGAATAAGAAGAGTTGGAAGCAATACTGACTAAGAGAGTAACAAGAGGTAAAGGAAAGTATAAAGGTAAATTTCCCTTGAAATATTTAATTGCAACAAGATTGGCCACATTTCATCTAGATGTCCTAACAATGACATAAATGATAAAGGTGATAAGAGGGAAAACTTATACCAGATATTTAGAGACTGCAAGGACAAAGGAAAAAAGTCTTGCTACCTAGCTGAGGAAGGTGTAACTGGTGATGAATCTGATAATGCATAAGAAGGATATGAAGTTGTCTATTTTGATGTGAAGGAAGATTCTAATGAAGATTAAAAAGCGATCATTGACAGACTTCAACTGATTGACTACTTCAAAGGGAGATATTGTTATACTACAGCTGATTGACTAATGTGAAGATGATCACTGAACTAAAAAGGTATATGTGAGACATTAAATCAATTATTATATTATCATTGGTGTCAACTAGTTTTGACTGTACTTATCATGATAGTTGCAAAACATCTAAAGAAGGTAATAATGGTGAAGGAATGAGATATTAACATGAAGATGAGACGTATGAGAAAGTTATGAGTATGGTATTAATTGGGTAACTTATTGATGAGTCTATGTCATTATGTTAGTGATTTGATTGTATTACATGATTCTGTTAAGAATTGTAGATCAAGATTGAATGAGTTTATGTGGTCGGTAAATGAAGAACTTAGTATACACCGAGTTGAAACAGTGTAAACTAAGAAAGTGTAGTGTATACCGAGTATAATATTAATTGAGCTGGAAGTCACTGACACATCATGGTATTGACCAAGTGAAATAAATAAATGGAACATGCAATTGCCGACTAAAGATGATGAGTTGGACATATATGAATGGTTTCAAGGTTAAAGATAAAGTTTGTTATGAAGATCTACGACAAACAAAATTTAAGGAAGATCAGATGATGAAGAACGAAACATGTTTAAGGCACAACTTTCAAGGAAGGTTAAAGCGGAAAAATCAACAATGGAGATTAAGCGTCAAAATCTATGGTTGAGAAGAAAATAGTTTATCAGGTCTATTTAAGGAGACAAGAGATTCATAATGATTGAATGCACGTGAGAAGAATATTGCATTCATGTGAAGCTGGTCAGACAGGTTGAAGTGAGAACTGAGAAATTCTACATACTACACTGAGCGTCAGAGAAAGGATATAACCAAGCAGAACAGAGCTGGAGGATAGAAAAAAAAAAAAGAGATTATGATGGCCAAAGGTATTTTGAGCTTAGCATAGATCTGAAAATCTACAAAGGAAGTTGTATTTGAATCGGATCATTTACTGTTGCATTCTAACCATTACTACAGATAAATCTCTTAACAGAGGGGAACTTAACAATATTTTTATATTTCATTATGGAATTCAATGAATGTTGATTATTTTATTGTTGACCCCAAGTGAATGTTTGGTCATGAAGAACTGTTAGTGATAAATCCTCTAACAAGGTCACACCTTACAGTGTGTTTTGTAACCTTTAACAGGGTTGGCTCTTAACCGAGCTCACTTCAAAAGAGTGAAATTATTTTGGGTACCAGTCCCAGGTAATTTTTCCCCTGACAGGGTTTCCATGTTAAAAATAAAGTGTTATATGTGTATGCATGTGATGATTTGTTATTTTACTTTACACATTACAATTACCAATTTGATCGGTATATATACTAGTTAATTTTTACTGGTATTCAGTTAATGAACAGAAAGGCACAAACAAGTTTTTATCGAGCTATTTAAAGTTCATGATGGATTTTTTTATACATCTGAGAGTATTTGGGACTGTAGGATAATTGGACTTAACTAACTCACCCCCCTCTCAGTTATCTAACAATTGGTATCAGAGCTAGAGTACTTGAAGAAAAAAATTTGAAGGACTTAAGTTAAAGATCACAAGATGTATAAGAGAGAGGTGTCAAAGATGAACAAAGATAATTTATCAACATGGAAAAGTAGGATGAAGTTCTACTTATCAGGAATTGGAGATTCTGCACTTTACTACTTGGAAAATGAGTTTATAACTCCCACTGGTCCCTTGGTTGTCACACAGATGAAAGAAAGACAAGAACATAATGCTATGATGATTAAGATTATTTCTTCTCTATTAGATGCTGAATTTGAAGATATCAAGACTTGTACAACTGTAAAAAAAATGTGGGACAAGCTTACACTAGTTTATGGAGGAGATGTAAATGTTCCCATGGGAAAAGAAGAAAGCTTGAGAGGAAAGTTTGATGATATGAAGATGAAAGAAGGCGAGAACATCACTCATTACAGCAACCAAATCAAGGAGATAGTAAATTCTATCCAAGGAGCAGGTGGAACTATTGAAGAAGGCATTTTGGTAAGTAAAATTCTAAGAAAAATGTTATCTTTCTATGTTATTAGAGTATCAACAATACATGAAATGAGAGCATCTCCTGCTAATAATATTTCTCTTGATAGTCTAATCGGTAGATTGACTATATTTGAGCTTAATAACTATAATAATGGTATTTTACCTATGGTAGAATCTTCATTTATGTCATCTCTGAATATTGGAAGATCAAGCAATAGACATAAGATAAGAAATGAAAGTGAAATTGAAGCTGAGGAAGATGAACTTGAAGCATTAATGGCTAGAAGGTTACCAAAAGGAAAAGGAAGATATAAGGGTTACAAGCTACCCTTGGTATGTTTTAAATGTAAAGAGGTCAGTCATATTCCTGCAAGATTTCCTGACAAGAAAGATGATGAAAGAACAAGTGAAACATCAAATGAAAGGAAGAATGACAGAAAAGATTATCAAGATTATAGAAGTAACCCATAAAGAGGTAATAGAGATAATCGATATTACAAAGATAAAGGTAAGAAGGCATGCTACCTATTTGAAGATGAAGATGATGATATCGAGACCAAAACTAATGAAGACATAGAAGTTATATTTGTTTCATTGAAGGAAGATTTCGAAGAAGAAGAAAGGTATGTTGAAAAAGTACTTATTTCTAAAGTTAGAAAGAATGATACTTGGATTATTGATAGTGGTTGCACACATCATATGACTGGTGATGAAAAAAATTGAATATATTGAACATTATAATGGTGGATCTATGAAAATGGGAAATGATATACCTTGTCAAGTGAAAGGTAAAGGAACTATACTGCTGAATAATAAGATCAGATGAGAAAATGCATATTGGGTGAAAGGACTTAACTATAATCTATTGAGTGTAGCACAATTGAACAACACTGGTCACCGAGTTGCATTTGAGAAAAGAAAAGTGAAAATCTATGATGAGGCTGGAAAACTGATTGGTATTGGTGAACAATCTAAAGGTAATTTATTCTACTTGGACAATGCTAAAACTTCTTGTTTGTTGGTTAAAAATGAAGATGACGGGTTATGGAAAAAGAGGTTATGTCATGTGAACTTTGACAACATGGTTAAGATCAGTAAGAAAAGGAAATTTAGAGGTTTACCAAGTATATCCAAACTTGACCATGTAATGTGCAAACAATGTCAAATGGGTAAGATGTCAAATTCTAGTTTCAAGAGAAAACATTACTCGTCTAATGACATTCTTGAGTTAGTTCATATTGACTTATGTGGTCCAATGAGAACTCAAAGTTATTATGAAGATAGATATTTTATCTTATTTTTTGATGATTTCTCTAGGATGATGACTGACATGTTCTTAAAAGAATAATCTGAAGCTTTCAAAATGTTTAAATGGTACAAATAAAAAGTGGAAAAAGAATGTGGTAAGGAACTAAAATGTTTAAGGTCAGATAGAGGTGGTGAATTCATTTTTGATGAGTTTACTAATTTTTGTAATGAACATGAAATAAAGAGACAGGTATCTACTTTGAGGACACCCCAGCAGAATGAGATTACTGAAAGGAGGAATAGATCAATTGTTAATTGTGATAGAACACTGATGATTGAAAAAGATGTTGCACAAATTTACTGGAGAGAAGTTGTTAGTATTGTTGTTTACACATTGAATCGAGTTCAATTGAAGAAAGAATAAAATGAGACACCTTATGAGATATGGTATGGTTACACACCCAATGTGAGTTATTTTAGAATATTTGGAAGTAGATGTTACATTATGAAAGATGATATAAATGGAAATTTTGATTCAAAAGGTGATGAAGGCATATTTATAGGTTATTCTACTAAAAGTAAGGTCTATAAATGTTTGAACAAGGCCACTAACAAAATTATTGAAAGTTAAAATGTGAGAGTTGATGAGTTTTCAAAAAATAATGATGAAGAATGCAAAAAGGAATCTAAAGACTATGGTAGATATGTTTATATTGAAGAACCTGAAACTCTACCCGAGAAATAGAATAATGTTAGCCGAGAAATAATCTTTACAGATCGAGCAACAACAAATAGTTACTGATGAGAATGATGATCATGCACCGAGTGGAGAACACATTGAAGAACAGATATCTGAACCTATACTTGTAAAGTATGTGAGAAGACACCATCCACAAGATCAAATAATTGGAGAAAAAAGAGAAGGAATGATGACTAGAAGTAAGTTAAGGATCAACACATGTTTAGTTTATGAATTTGAGCCTAAAACTATTAAAGATGAATTAGCAAATGATGAATTGATTAAGGCAATGAATGAAGAAATTAAGAAAATACAGAAAATTAAGACATGGACATTGGTACCGAAACCTAAAGATAAATATGTGATTGAAACTAAATGGATATTCAAAAACAAATTGAATGAGAATGGAGATGTAACAAGGAACAAAGCAAGACTAGTTTGCAAAGGTTATGCACAAGAAGAAGGAATTGCCTATGGAGAAACTTTTGCACCCATTGGTAGACTTGAAGGAGTAAGAATACTAATTGCATATGTTGCTTATAAAGGATTTAAGGTATATCATATCAGTGTGAAATCTGTATTTTTGAATGGGATACTTGAAGAAGAGGTATACATTGAACAACCTGAAGGTTTTGTTGATCCTAATCAAAAGAATATGGTATGTAAGTTGCACAAGGCATTATATGGACTAAAGTAAGCATTGAGAGCATGGTATGAAAGACTGCATTCTTATCTCATAAGAATTGGATTTGTTAGAACACGTGACAACAACAATTTGTGTTTGAAATGTGAAGCTGATGATAAGATTCTTATTGCTGAAATATGTGTTGATGATATCATATTTGGAGGTCATGATAACCTATGTAAGTCTTTTTCTAATGAAATGAGGAAAGATTTTGAAATGTCAATGTTTGGAGAGATCAAATTCTTTCTTGATTTTCAAATACAACAACAAAAGGAAGGCATATACATCACACAAGAAAAGTACATTAAAGAAGTCTTGAAGACATTTAGTATGGAAGATTCAAAACCAATTTTTACACCTATGGTAACCAGATGCAAGATAACCAAGGAGGAAAATTCAATAGAGGTAAATCAAACCTTATATAGATCAATGATTGGCAAGTTGATGTATGTAGTGCATAGTAGACCAGATATTGCACATGTTGTTGGAATTGTGGCTAGATTTTCTGCTAATCCTAAAGAGTCACATATGACTGTTGTGAAAAGAATTTTGAGATACTTAAGGAACACTAAAAATTATGGATTATGGTATAAGAAAGAAGGCAATTTTGAACTTAAAGTTTACACTGATGTTGACTGGGCTAGAAACATTGATGATAGAAAAAGAACTACAAGTGGAGAATTTTTCTTAGGAGAAATATTGGTAACATGGATAAGTAAAAAACAAGGATGCACAGTCCACTATTGAAGCAGAATATGTTGTTGTTGCTGCTAATTCTTCAAATATTGCATGGATAAAGCAATTGTTGGAAAGTATGAATAAGGAGATCACTGATCTAGTGATAAGCTATTGTGATAACACAAGTGTTATTAATATTTCAAAGAATCCAGTGATGCATGCAAAGACAAAGAATGTATCTATTAAGTATTACTACTTGAGGGAGAAAGTTCAAGAAAAACAAGTCACATTGGAATATGTAAAGTCACAAGAGCAACTTGCTGATATATTCACAAAACCCTTACCGAAGGATACATTTGAATACTTGAGAAGTAGACTAGGGGTCCATCCCCTATCTAACTATCATTAAGGTGATATGAGGTTGCATCAACCTATACTTTATCAGATGATCTACAGATGTTGATGCTTGATGTTCAAACTTTGGGATTCCTAAGGTTGTGAAGTTGGAAGACAAGCTGAAACAGAGAATATTTGTACATGTAAGGTACAAGAATCTGAAAGAGATATGGATTTGGCTACTGAAGAGCTAATTATTTTTGGCATTGTTTTCAAAGGGAGAGAAATTACATGAAATATTCAAAAAAGAGAGAGAGATGGTTACATGATAACAAGGAGAGATGATCATGACATATCAGTTAGAAGTGAAGCTAACCGAAAGGGAGATTCTATTCAATTGATGTTCTGTAGTGATTAAACATATTAAATGCATTACCGAGACACATCATATATATAGAGTTGTAGACACTTAAGATGTTTGGTATTCTATAGCATACTTTATATTGTGTTGCTATCAATGCCAAAGGGAGAGATTGATAGACTACAACTGATTGACTACTTTAAAGGGAGATATTTTTATACTACAACTAATTGACTAATATGAAGATGATTACGTAGCAACAAAGGTATATGTGAGATATTAAATTAGTTATTATATTGTCATTGATCTCAACTAGTTTTGATTGTACTTATCATGATAGTTGCAAACATATGAAGAAGATAATAATGATGAAGGAATGAGATATTAACATGAAGATGAGATGTATGAGCAATTTATGAGTATGGTATTCATTGGGTAACTTATTGATGATTCTATGACATTATGTTAGTGATGATTGTATTACATGATTATGTTAATAATTAAAGATCAAGAATGAACAATTTTATGTGATCGTAAATGAAGAACTTAGTATACACCGAGTTGAAATAGTGTACATCAAGAAATTATAGTTTATACCGAGTATAGTATTAATTGAGCTAGAAGTCAACGACACATCATGGTATTGACTGAGTGAAAGAAATAAATGGAACATGTGATTGTCAACTAAATATGATGAGTTGGACAAATATGAATGATTTCGAGGTTAAAGATACAGTTTTTTATGAAGATCTACGACTAACAAAATTTAAGGAAGATCAGATGATGAAGAATAAATCATGTTTAAGGCACAAGTTCTAAGGATGGTTAAAGTAGAAAAATCAACGATGGAGATTAAGAGGCAAAATCTATGGATGAGAAGAAAATGGTTTATCATGTCTATTTAAGGAGATAAGAGATTCATAATGAGTGAATGCATGTGAGAAAAAGTTTGCATTCATGTGAAGGTGGTTAGACAAGTTGAAGTGAGAACCCAGTAATTCTGCAGACTACACCGAGCATCAGAGAAAGGAGATAACTGAGAATAATAGAGTTGGAGGATAGAAAATAAATTGAAGAGATTATGATAGCCAGAGGTATTTTCAGCTTAGCATATCTGAAAATATGCAAAGGAAGTTGTATTTGAATCAGATCATTTACTGTTGCATTCTAACCATTGCTACAGATAAATCTCTTAACCGAGGAGAACTTAACAGTCTTTATTTATTTCATTATGACATTCAATGAATGTTGGCTATTTTCTCGTTGACCCCAAGTGAATGTTTGGTCATGGAGAACTATTAGTGATAAATCCTCTAACAATGTCACTCCTTACAATGTGTTTTGTAACCTTTAACAGGGCTGGCTCTTAACCAAGCTCACTTCAAAAGAGTGAAATTATTTTAGGTACTAGTCCCAAGTGGTTTTCCCCTAATAGGGTTTCCACATTAAAAATCAAGTGTTATGTGTATGCATGTGATGATTTGTTATTTTACTTTACACATTAAAATTATTGGTTTGATCAGTATATATACTAGTTAATTTTTACTAGTATTTGATTAATGAACAGAAAGGCACAAACAAGTTTTAACTAAGCTATTTAAAGTTCATGTTGAATTTTTTTTATACATCTGAGAGTATTTGGGACTGTAGGATAATTGGACTTAGCTAATTCACACCCCCCCCCCCCTCCCCTTAGTTATCTAACACTTATTTCTCATGTAAGTAAAATTGACCCATGGATAATTGATAGTGGATGTTCACATCATATGACTGGTGATGTTGACAAGTTTGAGAACCTAGAAGAGTATGATGTCAGATTTGGAAATGATGCTCCATGTCATGTTAAAAGAATATGATAAATTATATTGAATGAGAAGATCATATGTGATGACACATAGTGGGTTAAAGGCCTAAACTATAATCTATTAAGTGTTGCACAATTGAACAATACGATCCACCGACTGGAATTGCAAAGCATAAAAGTGAAGATTTATGGTACTGATGTAGATCTAATTGGAACTGGTGAACAATCTAAAGATAATCTATTTTATCTTGATATTGTTATAGTAAAGAGTTAATTTAATTGCATTGATTAAATTAACTTTACTACCTCTTAATATTTCTCTTTATGCACTTGCATTAGTCATTTAATAATTAAATCTAATTATTAAATGCATATTTAACTATTAGGGTTTCCTATTAGGTTTTACTATATCCCTCTATAAGGATTGATCCATTGTATATTTTTATGCATTATTTTGGCTCATAATAAACTTTCATATTGTCAAAGCAAAACCTTTTTTTGTTTCCTACAAATTTCTTCCTTGTGATAGGTTTTTACATGCAGGTTTCTTGGGCTTAATAGATTTGTTTTTCATCAAATCTTACATGGTATCAAAGCAGGATCTATTTTAGCTTGTTCATGTTTGAAGAAAAAAAGAGGAGCAAGGATTTTACAGAAGAAATTTAGGATTAAAATTTTTTTAGCACTTTTTACAGGTGCATGCATTTGAAAGGGCATTTTTTTTGGGTGTCCTTCCCGGTGCCATTTACAGTGGTGTCCTATCCAGTGTTGTTTACCAGACCTGTGTCTTATTCCTCTAACCATTGTACATGAGCTAATGTTTGTGTTGGCATATCTGAAAAGGTAAAACTTCAAACCCCCACAGGCACTGTACTTTGACTTGTAAGATTTTTTACCTGTGATTGCTATCTAGATCTATGGTTATTTTCATTATAAAAATTCAAAGGTACACATGATACTCATTTGAAGCTTTTTTCTCTCTCATTGTAAGCAATCTTTTCCAGCTTCTAGGGTTCAGTTTATTGAATTGTGGGGGGGTGTTTTATTTCTTATTTTCTATAATTTACTTCAGTAACCTTGAAATTATATCAAAACAAAATCCCTTCTAAAAAATATGGTCAAGACCTCTTCTCATCTAGAACTTCTAACCCCTCATAACTATCACACATGGAAATCCCTGATGACACAGCTTCTTTGGTCAAAAGGGTTGTGGTCTTATTTACATGCAGTGCAGCCAATTTTATAGAGGCCTTTTGAGGTCATGCAGCACACGAACAAGATGGATGAGGCAATGGGGTTGATTGCTTTACATATATTAGATAGTCTACAATTTCACCTTCATGGATGCAATACCCCTCTAGCTATGTGGACCAAGCTTAACGACTTGTTTGGTATAGTGAATGAGTTTAGGGCACTTCAGATTGAGGAAGATATTACCTCTATTGTACCAGATCATTTTCCATCCATTGAGGACTTCTTGATGAAGTTCAAGAAGAAGAGGTCTTTATTACAAGGATGTGGAAAGACATAGACTGATACAGAGTGTATCTACCTGATTTTGTCAAAGCTTCGGGGAAACTTTCAAATTTTCTCCTCTACCTTCCACTCTACCATGGATGCATTTGGTCAAAGATTCCAAATGCCCACTTTTGAGGTGTTATGTGATTGGTTGACTAGAGAGAAGGCCAAGCTCACACAGTTGGATTCTTTATCTTGAACTAAGAACCAAGCTTTGGTTGCTCAGACTTCTAAGGGGACACAGAAGTAGAAGCAGAAGCCCAAAATAGACTTAGTTGGCATTGATAATTCCTCCAAGCCACCTTAGAAAATAGAGTCTAATAAATCCACTCCTAAGGGTAAATCTTCTAAGTCTATTGAGTCTTCCTCCAAGACTAATAATTTCACAGGTGAACCTTACAATTTTTGTGGCAAGGAAGGGCATCCAATTTCCAAGTGTTGGAAATGTCTTGAGGCTCTAGAGGAAGCCTTGCAGCACCATAGTATTTCTTCTCCATATCCTTCACCTACTCCCACATGGAAAGGTCATGCTCTTTATGCATGAGAATTATCTTCCACTGCTACATGGATCATTGATTTAGGTGTTTCGCACCATATGACACACACAACTAGTTTGGCTACCTCACTTTCTCAAAGTGCTACTACATAGATTGCAATTGGTGACTCAGCATAAATTTTAGTTACAGGTTCTGGTACTATTTCATTAGATGGTGGCTCTCTATAGGATGTTCTTTTGGTTCCTTCCATTTCTACAAACCTCTTATCTATCTATAAGATTTGTCATTTTGGTTCTGGTAAGATAGTTGAGTTCTCACTACATGATGTAGTTATTTGAGACCTCCATGATCCTGATTCTATTGTTTCTACTAGGAGTGTTGATGCAGAGTCTCACTTATACAATTTTGATGGCTTTGAGAGCTCTGATTATATAGGTGTTTCTCTTATTTCTCATGCAGACATAGTGAGAAAGCTTTGGCATGAGAATTTTGGCCATGTCAACTATAGATATCTACAACATATGAGTACATAGGAGTTAGTGATTGGGCTTCCTTAGATCTCTTGCAATGATGGTGTTTGTTGAGGTTGTGCACTTGGAAAACATCATAGAGATCCTTTTTTGACAGGTAGATCCTCACGTGCTAAGGCACCATTGGAGTTGATACATAGTGATCTGATGTCATTTCCCACTCCTTTTTCTAGTGCTTGTTATGTGTTCACATTTATTGATGACTTCTCCAGATGCACATGGGTGTACTTCTTGAACTACAAGTATGATGTCTTTGATTCATTTCAATTCTTTAAGACATTTGTGGAGAAGCAGTCTGGTCTTTCTATCAGGTGGATATGCCGTTACAATAGGGGGGAATATGTGAATCAGTATTTTCATTATTTTTTCACTAAGTAGGGTATATTGAATTAGCTAACAGTTCCCCATACTCCTCAGCAGAATGGAGTTGCTGAGAGAAAGAACTGAACATTGTAGGAGATGGCCAATTGTATGATACAATCACAAGATATGCAACCTTCTTTTTGGGAAGAGGAAGTGAATTGTGCCAACTACATTCAAAATCAGATGTTGCATAAGGCATTACAACATTTGACTCTAGAGGAGGCTTGGTCCCATTTTAACCCTGATGTTCCTATATTTTGAGTGTTTGGTAGTGAGGCTTGGGAATTTATTCCAGATCCTAGAGGAAATCCATGGAGAGGAAGAGCTGACCACTCATATTTGTTGGCTATTGTGAGGATATGAAGGTGTACAGGTTGTTTGATCTTGATTCTAGAGAGGTCTTGTTTCAGTGAGATGTCTAGTTTGATGAGCGCTATCCTCGGATGGAGCATCCATCACTAGCTTCTCCCTCATTTCCTAGTAATTCATCTTCTCCTCTTCAAGATTCTATATCCTCTAATGATGATTTATATGATGATCCACCTTCCCCTCCTCCACCATATATTCTATGAGTGATCAAGGGGGCTCGTGATACTATCAATTTTTATGGTTATTTGGTAGGAGATCCTTCAGATACTCGTCATACTCATGCTCAGTGATCTGGTATTGGTCTTTTGAGTCATTTTTTTTTAGATGATCCTTAGAATTTTTTAGAGGTGATAGGACATCCTAAGTGAGATAAGGCTATGGATGAGGAGTACTCTTCTTTGATGAAGAATCACACTTGGGATCTTTGTACTCTTCCGAAAGGAAGAAAGCTAGTTTGATGTAAGTGGGTGTACCATACCAACTATGCTACAGATGCTTCTATTGATCGATATAATTCACGTCTTGTTGCAAAGGGATTTTCATAGGTGGAGGGTATTGATTACTCTAAGACCTTTTCTTCTATCATGAAGATGAATTCTATTCACCTGGTACTTTCTCTTGCAGCTTCACAGGGTTGGAAAGTGTATTAGAAGGATGTGAAGAGTGCATTCTTGCACGGGGATCTACATGAGGAGATCTATATGGATCAGCCTCAGGTTTTTGTGCAGGACTCTTCTCTTGTGTGTAGACTTTGAAGGTCATTATATGGTCTCAAACAAGTTCCTCGAGCTTGGTATGAGAAGATGGACTCTTTCTTGCTAGCATCACACTTCACCCATTGTCATTATGATCCTACAGTGTACATTCAGCATCATGGGGATGATATTGTGATACTTTTTTTGTATGTTGATGATCTCATCATCACAGGTAGCTCATCTTCTATGATTCAGAGAGCATTGATGGAGTTGTTTGAGATGATAGATCTTGGACTTCTACACTACTTTTTGGGCCTATAGGTTATTTAGTCTTCGGATGGGATTTCCATACACCAGCAAAAGTATCCTCTTCACATGCTTCAAAGATTCAACCTTCTTGATTACAAGCCGTCTCCCACACCTTTTCATTCAAGTGTTCTTTTGTCTACCACTTTCTCTACTCCTTCAATGGACTCCACCTTATACAAGCAACTTGTGGGTAGTTTGTTGTACCTGACACACACTTGTCCTGACATTTCCTTTGTAGTTTTCATTATCTCTCGATTATCCCATGATCCTCATGAGATTCATTAGCAAGCTTCCAAATGTATTTTGAGGTACATTTGAGTCACTACTTCATATGGCATCTACTATACATTTGGAGCTCCTCATATTGTTGGTTTCATAGATGCTGATTGGGGTGGTGATACAAATGGTCAAAAGTCTACTTATGGATTTTTTTTATGTCTTGGTTCTAGTCCTATCACATGGTCTTGCAAGAAGAAGACTGTTGTTGCATTATCATCTACAGAGGTAGAGTATCAAGCAGATGTGCTAGCTAGTCAAGAGGTTTTATGGCTTTGACAATGGATGAAAAAGTTTGGGTTTCCTCCTCATAGTCCCACTCTTCTTTGGTGTGAAAATCATAGCGCCATTCATATTTCCCACAATCCAGTTGAGCATCAGTAGACCAAGCACATTGAGATCCATATGCATTTTAGCAGGCAATGGATTTAGGATGGTTCTCTCATCTTGTAGTATATTCCCACTTTGGAGCAAGTTGCTAACATCTTCACTAAGCCTTTTGCATCCATGTAGTATCTTCTATTGTGTTCTATGCTTGGGATGAAGGAAGTTGTCCTTGGGGGGGTCTCAGTGAGGCCTACCTTCCTTTCTTTTTCTCCATTTTCTACATCTTTCTATCTCTTTTTGGAGGATGGTTTTTCCCATGTGGTTTTCCCTGTTTCTCTATTTCATAGAGATTTGGTTGTGATTGGGTAGCTCATCAAGCCATGTTGTTAGGACCCAAGTTTGCATTCAACATTGTAGTTCCTTTGCTTATTTCTTGCATTGTTTTTAGTTGCATTGTTTCTCATCTTAAGGGGGGGTGTTAGGGTAAAGAATTAATCTAATTATATTGATTAAATTAACTTTACTACCTCTTAAGATTTCTCTTTATGCACTTGCATTAGTCATTTAATAATTAAATCTAATTATTAAATGCCTATTTACCTATTAGGGTTTCCTATTAGGTTTTATGATCTCCTTCTATAAGGATTGATCCATTGTATATTTTTATTCATTCTTTTGGCTTATAATAAACTTTCATATTGTCAGAGAAAAACCTTTTTTTGTTTTCCATAGATTTCTTCCTTGTGATAGGTTTTTGCATGCAGGTTTCTTGGGCTTAATAGATTTTTTTTCATCAAATCTTACAGATACTACTACAAAGAGTTTCTTGTTTGTTAAAGTTGAAGATGTTTGGTTATGGCATAAAAGACTTTGTCATGTAAATTTTTATAACATGATTAAGGTGAGCAAAAATAATAGAGTCAAAGGTCTACTGAAATTAAGAAAACTTGATAAAGTGATGTGTAAGGAATGTCAGATTGGTAAGATGACAAAATCAAGTTTCTCAAGAAAGTCTTATTCATCTAATGGTATTTTTTAATTAGTTCATACTGACCTTTGTGGTCCTATGAAGATACAAAATTATTATGGAGATCGGCATTTCATTTTGTTTTTTTATGACTATTCAAGAATGATGTCGGATATATTTCTAAAAGAGAAGTCTGATGTGTTCCAAATGTTCAAGTGGTATAAAGATAGATTTGAAAAGGAAATAGGACAATAGTTGAAATGTTTAAGATCAGATAAAGGGGCTGAATTTATCTCTAATGAATTTATTGTCTTCTCTAATGAAAATGGAAGCAAAAGACAAGTATCTACACGGAGGACTCCACAAAAAAATGGTATAGCTAAAACAAGGAATAGATCTATTGTTGATTGTGCTAGAACATTGTTGATTGACAAAAATGTTGCACAAACATTCTGGAGATAATCCATAAGTACTTTTGTCTACACACTCAACTGAGTACAATTGAAAAAGGTACCAAAAACACACCTTATAAAATTTGGTATGGGAATACACCAAATGTAAGTTACTTTAAAATTTTTGGAAGTAGGTGTTACATACTAAAAGATGATAGAAATGGAAAGTTTGAATCTAAAGGAGATTAAGGTATATTCCCAAGGTATTCATCAAAGAGAAAATCATATAAATGTTTTATCAAGACTACTATCAAAATTGTTGAAAGTGCAAATGTGAGGATTGGTGAATTTGCAAAAAGAAATGAAGAAGATAGAAAAAAGGAACCTGAGGATTATCAAAGATTTGTTAATGTACAAGAAGGTAATTCAGTTGATGCAACCAAGCTACAACAAGAAGGAACTAAGGAGAAAGTTGAGCCTCCACCGAGAGATGAAAATATTGATGAACAGTCTACCGAGCTTGTATTAGAAAAATATGTGAGAAGACACCACTCACTGAGAAAAATTATTAGAGACAAGAATGCAGGAGTCATGACAAGAAGTAAATTGAAAGATAATACATGTTTTATTTATGATTTTGAACCAAGATTAGTCAAGGATGCACTAGGAAATGAAGATTGGATTAATGCAATGAAAGAAGAAATAGATCGGATTGAGAAGAAAGACACTTGGTCACTGGTACTGAGACCTAAGGATAAGAATGTGATTGGAACAAAGTGGATTTTTAGAAATAAACTCAATGAGAATAGATATGTGATCAAAAATAAAGCAAGATTAGTCTACAAAGGGTATGCACAATAAGAAGGTATTGACTATGGTGAGACATTTGCCCCTATTTCTAGATTAGAGGGTGTAAGAATATTACTTGCATATGCTGCCTCTAAAGGATTCAAAGTTTATCAGATGGATGTTAAGTCTACATTTTTAAATTGAATTCTTGAAGAAGAAGTGTACATTGAACAACTTGAAGAATTTTTTGAAAATTCTAACAAGTATATGGTATGCAAACTGCATAAGGCACTCTATGGATTAAATCAAGCACCTTGAGCATGGTATGAAAGACTAAACTCATATGTAATCAAGATTGGATTTCAAAGGACAAGTGACAACAATAATTTATATTTGAAATGTTATAGTACTGATAAAATTTTAATTGTTGAGATATTTGTTGATGATATTATATTTGGAGGAAATGAAACAATGTCTAAATCATTTGTCAAAGAGATGAGAAATGAATTTGAGATTTCCATGATAGGAGAGATTAAATTCTTTATTGGATTATGAATTCAACAAGTAAAGGATGGGATCTACATAACACAATCAAAGTATATCAAGGAGATCCTAAAGACATTCAACATGGAAGACTCTAAACTAGTTGGAACATTGATGACTACTAGTTGTAAATTATCAAAGGAAGATGAGACAAAAGAAGTAAATGAGACACTTTACCAATCTATGATTGGTAAAATATAGTATGTTGTTAACAACCAACCTGATATTGCACATTCAGTTAGTATAGTTGCAAGGTTTTCTTCCAACCCAAAGGAGACACATATGTCTACAGTGAAAAGAATATTTAGATATCTGAAAGGGACTGAAGATTTTTGTCTGTTATACATAAAAGGAGGAGATTTTGATCTTAAGGTATATACTGATGTTGATTGGGCTAGAAACATTGATGATAGAAAAAGCACAAGTGGCAGATATTTCTTTTTAGGAGAAAGGTTAGTGACATGGTTAAGTAAGAAACAAAGTTGTATTTCACAGTCTATTGTTGAAGTTGAGTATGTTGTTGTAGCTATGAATTTTTCTAACATTGTGTGGATCAAACAATTACTTGAAGATATGCAAGAAGAGATTACTGATCCAGTTACAATTTTATGTGATAATACAAGTGCTATATTAATATATCAAAGAATATGGTGACGCATTCAAAGACAAAGCACATTTCTATCAAGTATCATTACTTGAGAGAGAAAGTAAAAGACAAGCACGTGATATTGGAGTATGTGAATTCAAAGGAACAAATAGCTGATATATTTACCAAACCACTCTTGAAGGATGATTTTGAGTATCTCTGAGGTAAGTTAGGGGTTCTTCTCATATCCAATATTTACTAAGGAAAGATGCATGCTGCATCAATTCAAGTATTCATCAGAATATCTATTTTGTGAGTTGATGCTAGTGTTCACTCTTTAGGTGAAGCTTGAAGTTGTGAAAATGTTTATGAATGAAATGAGAAATCAATACATTTGAGGTATGATTTACTGCCTAAGAAAAAATTTCAAGAGTATGTGTCTTTGGCATTGTTGTCAAAGAGGGAGAAGAACTATATTGATAACTGCGAAGAGGAAAGAATGTGCTAAGAGAAGAGTATTACTGATATTACAAAGACGAAGAAGTTATAATGCAATTATTATTGAGAGAGAAGATCAGAAAATAATTTGTCAAAAAGGGATAGTAAGGAAGATCTATTGAATGATAATATTGTTACTAATAGAGGGAGAATATGTACAAAAGAAGATCAAATACAACAAAGGAGAAGATAAATCTCAGAGGGAGTACAGGAATGACGGTAAAGTGTTACCATCATTATTTGAACAATGAAGATTGTTAGTGTGTTTCCATCAATGCCAAAGAGGGAGATTGTTACTATAACTAATGGTGATGATGATGAAGACCAACCAAGATCAGAGGTTTACAAGATAGTAGAAAGGTTAGATTAGTTATTATATTTTCATTGATGTCAAGCAATTTATTTCTGGTTTATATTGTGTTGTCATATCATTCAGAGTATGATATAAGTTGAATGAGTTAAGGAGAAGAAGAAATGAGATGTTGTGAAGTTGAAGAACTTAAATGGGCAACTGATAAAGATTGGACAATGCTAAGATTATGCTGATATAATTGTTTTCCTTCCTAACATATGATTATATCAAGTTGGTAAAGTATGGTAAATAAGATTAATCAAGTCGGTAAGAAAAATAGTTTTGCCTATCAAGCGGGAATATGTCATTCAATAAAGAGAAAAAGTACTACGGTAAGAGAAAATTAAGTTTTAGTAAAGGTAAAGGAATGCAAGACACCAAGTAGATGCTTTTAGGTACCGAGAGAAGTTAACCAAAATTTAGAGTTATCCATCAAGCAAGGAACAGAAATTATATACAAGGATCAAAACAACATTTAATGATTAGCTATGATGAGCTGGAAGATTATGATGATAAGAAAAGTTAGTTAGAGAGATCTACGATCAAGAAAATTCATCATGATGATCTGTGGCTTAGATTTATGTGGTTAAAATAGAAGGAATAAGTTTCAATAAATTTCAAGATCCAAGGTGAAGGTAAAATGTGTTACCGAGATCTAGATACATTGAATAAGTTTGTGAAATAAATTGAATGGATAAGATTGATCAGAGGAAAATGTAATAAAGGAGATTAAGCAGAAAAAGAAACTCTATATAGAGGATAAATTTGTATGAACAAATGGCTGGAAAACTAAAGGGTTATTAAGTCACTGACTGATGCGGTGAAAAAGGAAAAGATAGATTTTGAGTCAAAAAACAAAATTTGATGAAGTGTTGAAGCCAGTGGAAAGTGAAGGATTTAAGTGAAGATAAAGAGCTCACAAAGGATCTTTTTATGAAAAGGATAGTTGTGAATCTACAGGTAAATCTATTTATTATTGCTTATTAGCATTTGTAATAGAGAAATCTCTTAACTGACTGGACTTAACAATCTTATCATAAAATCCTTGCAAAAGGTAACATTCTAAAGAGTGTTCAAAGCCTTTTAACCATGCCACTCCTAACAAGGTGAAGATCTTAACATATCTAAGGTAAATTCTTTGACCGGGTCACACCTAGCAGTGTGTATTGTATTCTTTAACCAGATTGGCTCTTAACCGAGCATACTTCAGAAGAGTATTTTCTTTAGTGGATGACAATTCCCACAGTGGTTTTTCCCAAAGCTGGGTTTCCGTGTTAAATACTGGTGTTACATGTGATGAATGATTTATGTGTTTGATTTTTTTATTATTAAATTTTATTTACTATTGTTTCTAAATAGTGAATTGTGTCTAACTAAGTTTACACCAAGTTAATCAGAGAAAAATTTTTGAGGTACTGAGAATCAAGGATTACTGATTCACCCCCCCCCCCCTTTGTAATCCAATAGATCACTATGATTTTTTTTGGTTTCCGACTTGATAAGACTTATTTTTGTTTTGTCTTAGCTGACCTCATTGAGGGTTTTGTTGAATAAGTTGATATATATCAAAGATCATTTCAGTATCATGGAGAGAGGAATAGATGTGGAATAACTGTGCAATGATGTGGTGGATGTAAGTATGAAGATCATTTTAGATTACATGTGTCTTCATGATCATATCATCAAATTATTAGTATTGGGACAATGGATGTGTGTGTAGTTTTTGTCATGAAGTTGGTCACTTGAGATAGTGATTCAACCATGACTTCTTGCTTACAAAATTGTTGGAGGTAGTATCCTAAAGGCTTGTTTATTTTGATTCATAGTATTCATATATCATGTTGGAAGACGGCTATTTCTTCTTAGTAGTTTGGTATCTTTCCTTGAGGTGGTGAGTCTCAATCTATAAGTCCATTGTCTCTTTCCCTAAGGTTGTGTAGCTCATCTTGCAAACCAATAGTATTGATATTCCTTTGCTATGATCCTAAAAGTATCACTGTATATTATTTTCATATAGTATGAATTGGATCTCACTATGGTTTTTTTTGCCTTGGGTGTTTCACGTAAAATTGGTGTTCTCATGTATATGATGTTCATTTCTTGTTGATAATTTGGTGTGTCTTCACAGTCATATCATCAAAGTATTAGTATTGGGACAATGGATGTGCATGTAGTGTTTATCAAGAAGTTGGTCTCTTGAGATAGTGATTCAACCATGACTTATTACTTGGAGAATGTTTGGAGTAAGTATGTTAAACGCTGGTTTATTTTGATTCATAGTATTCATATATCATGTTGGAAGATAACTATTTCTTCTTGGTATTTTTGTATCTTGTCTTGAGGAAGTGCATCTCAATCTACAAGTCTATTGCATATTTCCCTAAGGTTGTGCACCTTAGCCTGTGTTAGCTCGTCATCCATTTATCATGATGAACTTATGTCACCCGTTAAAATTTTCCTTTAAAAATATCATCATTGGTTTATCTCCTACTTTTGTAAAGTTTTTAGTGCATTTTCATGTCCTTTGTTGAAGTCATTTTGAGCCCGGTTCATTTTCATGTTCCTTCATTTGTATTTTTGTACCTCTTGAACCATTTTGAAAAGAGTTCAATAGTGTTCATTTAGGCTCCACCGGTTCTGAGTCATGTATGGGACATTTTCAACTAACATATTGTGGAATATTTTGCAGTGACATTGACTTATAATCGCATGCAGTTTTAAGCATGATTTTATCTCTAGGCCTTGAACCAGTCTGAATAGAGTTCAAAGTAGTTCATCATAGTTCAAACAATTCATGTGGATTCAAAGAGGATCTTTTATGGATGGAATATTCTTTGAACTAGTTGAACTTAGGTCAAATGTGTTCAAGTGGTCCAATAGAGTTCAAAAGTGGTGGACCCCGCAAGGAGTACATTATGAGAAGATGTGCATTCAATGCAGGAGATTGCGAAGATTTGACTTTACCTTAAATGATGTTAGGCATCCGCCAATTTAAAATAAAGTAATCATTATTAGTTGGGGGCCTCAAAAGTGGGTACTTGCATGCAATTAAGACATACGTGTAAATGTCAAGTCTTCATTATTGGGTGTTATGGGTTTCATCAGATGATTTAATGAGGACTAAGCTTCTTTCCTTTTAAAAAGGTTAAAGGTAACTCATTTTAACCCCATTCTAAGTATTATGAAGTGTTTGGAGAAGCGTAATAGTTTCTTTTGGTTGTCATCTTGGTCATGCAAATTGAAGGTGATTCTTGTTTATCTCTTCCTTTGTTTTATTTTCTGGGATTGTGCATTCCTATTGAGATTGTTCTGGAACAAGTAGGATTTTTGTCTTCCCAGACACTATGAAGTCCACTCTGCACCTTTTTGGGAACATTTTTAGTCTTGCATGCGAAGGGCCTATTATTAGTGACACATATTTGAGGGATGTGGATTTAGAGGGTTAGAAAGGAAAGTTAAGTAACAGTCTAGCTAAGCCTTTCACCATTGAAATCTTAAGTAGCGAATTATTAGAAGCAGATGCTTTCCCACTCGCAGCCCCATGGCCTGAATTAGTCAGAGAATGCATAACCCGCTATGACCCAATCTCAGAGGCCATTAAAAGAGATAATGGAAAAACCCTCCTTGCCATAAACAAAGAATTTATCTCATTTGTGTTCAAATGACCCCAAGAGAGTTTTGTGAATTTCTCTCCCACCCAATCTATTGTCAAGTTCAATGAGGATAAAGAGAGAGATAGGAACAATATAGCTAAGCATTGGATTTTAAATCCTCATAAAGGTGGTTCCACGTTACCCAAATGCCCTAATAAAGACCACATGCAATCACATGTTCATGAAGTTATGTTGTTGTTGCATCGAGCTAGAGGTTCAGAAGAGGCTTATTTATTTGATGATTGGATTTATTGTTATATTCAACTTGTTTTGGAAGGGAAGTAGAATTTGGATTGGGTTGAGCTTATAGCCGATTCAATGAAGGAACAACTCAATATGGCCAAAAAGTTTGAGCAGAACTTATTTATGTCCTCTTATCGGATTTATTGTTTAGCTTGTACCCAGGAGATTAAAGGAATCCCGGGTCAACCATATGATAGAGATATCTTCGTATATGAGTATTATCCTACGCTTTAGAAAGAGAATGCTTTGTAGGATTTCAGGAGGGTCCACAATGCATTTCTTGGAAGTCTTTGCTTTGAATTGAGCAACATGCTCACTAAAATATTATCTAAAGAAGCCCAAATCTTGGTCAGAAAATATGGCAGCTTTTATATTCAATTCCCTCGTTTATGTTATATCTGAGTTGGGGGTTTTGAAGATGAGCCAATAAAACTTCCCAAGTTCTACTCTGATTTTTTTGTCTTGGCTAAAATTTGTAGACAGCTAACTGTCATGGTGAAGAAGGCTCAACCAAGAGACAAATGGGAGGATCATTTTCCTATAAAATTGGGCATACTAACATGTAGCTCTATCTCAGACGCGTTGAGTATAGGAGAGTATTTAAAGAATTTCAATTTTCAGCATTATGCAGAGAGAAAGGGCTTTGACAATAAGTGTTTTTCAAGGGGCCTCAGATTGATGATACATCCCTCTAGTCCGCATTTGGAAGATTTATGGGAAGACTTTCGTGATGAAGTAGAGTTGGTTAAAAGGGAACATATGAGAATGGTTCTAGCTCAAGTTGTGAATTTGCAAGTAAAGATGGATATTGTAGGGATTAAAGAAGATAATTCTAACCTATATAATTGGGTTATCAAGGGTTGGATAAATCAATATTAGCCACTATCAATTGGGACATTGAGGAGGAAGATAATAGCCTTTGGAGAACCAGGAGAGTCCTAGAATGGACCAGAGAGTGGATCAAAAAGAAGAATTTAATGAAATCTCAAGGAAATAGTACTATCAAAGCTGATAAGGCTTCTTTGAACTCCCCTAAGAATGTTTTTGACTCCACTTGTGCACATGTGAATGTAGGTAAAAATAATAAGTCTTCTCATAACAAACACAAACCAGATCCAGCGTTGATTCAACCTATGTCTAGATTCACCAAGTCTCAAAGGAATTTACAAAAGAAGACAGATACAGAGATGAAAGAAAAAGAAACAGACCCACAGATTTTTGATTTTGAAGATTTGGATGTTGACATATTTTGGTCTGAGGATTCAAATGTGTTCTCTATAGTCACACCATCCAAGGAGATTGGAAGAAAGGCTAGTCCGAGTTCCACTCCAAAGTGGCTAACCACCACTATAAACAAGAAGTGGAGCCTAGTCCTGGTGTCTATCTTGATTAAAGACATGGTCATCAAGTACACAGACAAAATGCCAAAGCTAAAGAAAATCAAAACCACGACTAGGTTCACTGTGAATGGAAAAATAGGAAATTGGATGGCAGAGATTACCTCATATAAACCCAAAGATGAGGGTAAAGAACCAGTTGAGGAGGATTTCCAAGTCACCAGGGTGGACTTAGGTCCTATGGATAGAGACACTGACAATCACCACTTCAAACAGTCAGCACAAAAAATGCTTACTCACTCTGAAAAAGATGGTAGGGAGAAAAAAGAGTTGAAATAAAACATCAGAGTCCTAGCATAGTTTATTGATACCCTTGGTTTCTTGGGCCCACTTCCATTAGCAGAATCTCTTGAAAGTTTTGACCTGACTTCTCCTGAAAATAAGAAATTGTTGATCTAAGTACAATGAGGTAAAGCTATGGCAATTTTTGTAGAGAACTAGATTGAAAGCATGATCAAAAGCAAAGAAAAGTATATTCAAGCCTCTAGGAAGTTATGTGATGATGTGCAGATCCTCATTTGTGAGATTCACAACCAAAATCTCTCATGGGAAAAAGAGGATTACAGGTGGTAGACTCTACTAACTAAGTTCACAAAAATAGAAAAATATGGTACAAGTAAATTCCTGAACAAGAACTCCCTTAAGCTCGTGAACTATTAATGCCAATTCTTTTTTTTGAAAAAGACTATAATGTGGAGAGTGTCGATCTTCAAAATTGTGATCGTTGAGATGAAAAATTCTACATACAAGCTTCAAGATATGCAGGGGAGATTATTTAATGATAACAAATTTGTTAATCTGACTCATGATTCGCAACTTGGATTATATGGACTAGATACGCAGGAAGCGATCAAAGTGTTCAAAGCACGTATGGAGATGATTAAGGCCAAAGAAGACATCACTATTGATGATTTTACACAGGTTACCCGAGTTGAGTCCATGTTGTACATAAGTGATGATCAACTTCCTAAACATGTTGAGAAGATGCTAAAGTCCTGCTAGGAAAAGGAGTTTGCAAAGGTCAAGATTCATGCTTTGAAGAATCCAAACATGTCGATGATCTAGGAGCTCCAGACAGCCCATGATGCATGGAAGAACTGAGATCATGATGACAAGGATGATGATTCATAGCCCACTAATTGGATTTTTTTAATGTTTTAAATGTTTTTCTAATTCTTTTTTGAAACTGGATCATGTGTCCTCTAAATACTCTTTTGGTATATTAACTATTTTTAGGGAGGTTGTGTTTTCAGAGAGACCTCCCTTTTTTTTCGCATGAACTTTTATAAATTAGGATAGGAAAGGATGTTAATGGGTTGGGGGAAAAGAAAGGATAGAAGTAGGAAAGATTAGAAAATTTTGTTTTGTGGAAAAGGAAAAGTGGTTTCTGGTATGATATAGAATCAAAAACTATTAAGGAAAGAAATATATACATTTTGTGTCTTTGTTGCATTATATATATACAAGATATTATGGATTTTGGAATTTAAATCTTTGTGTTTAAATTCATTAAATGGATGTTTCTTTGTGAATATTGGTTCAATCAAAAAATATATGTGTGCAATTTATGGTAGTACAAGTTCTTATCATCCAAAAGTTTCTTTTCTTTCTGAAGATCGCAGTATTCAAATTTAGCAAGTTAGAGACTTTGTTTCTCTGAAAAAAAAATTTGTGAAGAAGTAAATCGAGAATTTGTTCGTATTGAACTTTGATTTGGTATCAGTTATTTCTTTCTTTTGAATGTTGTTTAAATTTTGAGGTTTTCTTTGAGAAACCCATTGGAAAATTAATGTTATAATGCCTCTTATCCAAGAATAAGTCAGGTAGCCTTATAAGCTTTCTGGTTAAAATCACGTACAATGCTAGTAAAGTTAGATTATTCTTTGAATAACTAAAGAAGGGAGTTTTACCTTTAACAAAATTCAAAGGGAAGTGATAAGAAATGACACTTGCCCAACTGTTTGGTTAAGAGATTTGTTTTCAGGGATAACGGAGTATTGAATTGAACAAATAAAAGAAAACTAAATCTCTTAACCATTAGCCTACAAATCAAATCAACAGTATTGATATCCCTTTTCTATGATCCTAAATGTATCATTATATTTTTTTTTCATATATTACATGAATTGGATCTCACTTTGGTTGTTCCCTCCTTGGGTTTTCTACGTAAATTTGGTGTTCTCATGTATACGATGTTCATTACTTGTTAGTTTGGTTAGGATTAATGAATGTAAATTATGATTGAAATTTTTTTGAGTATTTATTCAAGACTGATTCACCTCCCCCTCTACATCTTAAGTGATAGATGTTCTCCAAGGGGTGCTCACACAAACTCCTATAGGACTCAATTAATCTTATCTTCTTAGATCCTACTCACTTCTAGGATCTGATTGGTCTTAAGTGATAACTTTAAGACTCCTTGAACTCTATCCTAAGAGTTCCTACCCTTGTTCTTAGCCTTGAAGGACAACTATCTTTTAATTTTGTCGCAATGCTTTCAAACACCTAGAAGGCTCTAAGTGTCTTTCTCTCACACATTTCCATTGTGGTTGCAGGGGTGCCATACTTCTTGAAAAAATTCATTTTATTCCATTTGAACCCATTTTGATGGATCTCAAAGCCCTTTTCAATCGGATTCAAAGGTTATCCTTATAGAGACCTAATTAGGCCTAGTTTCCTTGTAGCCCTTGACATGGTCTTTTCCCAATTTCTTGTCAAATCCTTCCAAATAACCTGCAAAAAAAACTTTACATTTGAGTATCCTTTTGGAAGTTACTTAAGGTTCAGAAGGCTTTAGGGCTCTCAAGCCTCCCTAGACTAGCTTCCTTCAAAGTAGGGCTAATAGGCCTAATTTCTAGGACTTTACTAATTTCTTGCTTGAAACCCAATCAAAAGAATTGTTCAATCTCCAATCTCATCAAAATGCATTGAAAACTTCATATGCTATCTATAACCATGCTTGTTCCATACATTCTTCCTTTCCCCTACATGCAATCATTCATTTCTTCATTGTCACACCTCTAACCAAGCACACCAGTCTTGCCTAGGGCATGACTTTAAAATTAGAAGCTCGACTCTTTATGACTCCTACCTTCATATAACTACTATACATAGACTCCCATAAAACATTCATCCACCCTTAGGATATTCCCACAATTGGATTTCATGGGGGAGCTATTGACACTCAAACTGCCCTAGATTGAACCAGTAGACTCTCTAAACACTAATCAATTTATTGATGTCACTAAAATAACTCTAAAATGCTTGCACAAAAAAAGAAAAAGTCTTGTATCTAACCTACCAACACAGATCTAAAGCTAAATCAAAGAGTTAAATCCATTTGATCACACTGTCACATAAGAATGCTCGGGTATATCCTAAAACCAAAATTGCAGAGCTTCTTTTCAATTCAAAAACTTCTTCACATTCACATCTACGTTGAAATATGATCCATTCAGTATCATAAGATACCTCCTCCACCATTTTAGGCCTTGGAATTCATTTCCCACTCCTAGAATGGAGGGGATCCTATGTGGCCGAGTTGCATGCAACATTTGCACAATGTTGCAAATGTTGTCATGACAACTTTTTGGCATCTTTTGCAATAATCAAGTGACCTATATTCTAGGGCCTCTATCCCACTTAATTCAAAGAAATAACTTCATTTAAGCCTAATAAGGCATCTTCTTTACTATGCCAAGGTTTAGGACATATTTAGACTCATTTTCCTAAGCAAGCCAAAATTGAGCAATAAAGGAACCTAACTAAACTAGGTTGGATTAGATACTAACTATCAATCCACCTAGTCACAAACTTTGAAAGACCTTCTAAGGTCCAAAATAAACACACATTGACTTGGCTAAGGTCAGTTACAAGCCAAAATATTTCAAGACTAGGAGACTAGCCTAGTTGCTCCTGCACCATCCTCCCCAAGTGAAAGCTTTCAATCCACCCTTGGATTGAGTAAGTTGAGGTCAATGTTCAAATTTTTAAACTCTTCCTCCTTGATCCATGTTGCATCAGCATCCATTTGTCCTTTCCATTTTACTAAATGTTCTTTCTACTCTTTGGTTCTAGTCATCTTATAAATTCTGGAATCCAGTATACAGTCTACCTGCTTGACTGGTGTAGATGGAAAATGGAGTTCATCTACATCTTGAATGACTTTAGTTAAGTTCTGATCAAGATCAAGGATTGGTCCCTTATATGGAACCAGGTCTACAACATTGAAGATAGGTGACAGTCCACTATCCTATGGTAACTGCACCTATAAGCATTGGCTCCATACTTTGCCAATATAGGATGGGGGCCAATCCTTCTCATCTGTAATTTTTGAGGGACTCCTTTTTGTAACCAAGATTTTTTGAGATGCACCATCACTAAATCTCTAACTTTGAAGTGGACTTCCCTTCTACATTCATCAACCTTACTCTTGATTTTCTCAGTGTTATCAATAAATGTTTTCCTGACTGTTTCATGAACCTCTTGCATAGCATAGGAAAAATCTTTAGCATATCCACTCCCTTTAACTCCATCCTTCAATTCTCTAAGTTCATAGATTCCTCTAGGGTGTATGCCATAAACAATTTCAAAATGGCTCTTACCTATGGTCCTGTTCACAGTGTCATTGTAAGCATACTCAGCCTACCCAATTAGTTGATCCCATTGTTGATCATATTCCTTAGTCAAGCATCTTAGGAGATTTCCAAGACTCATGTTTACCACCTCAGTTTGATGATTAGTCTGAGGATGGTATGAAAATCCAAATGAAAAATTGGTGCCTAGTCTTTTCCAAAGAGTCTTCCAAAAGTGACTCATGAATTTAGTGTCTCTATCTGACACTATACTTAAGGGAAATCCATGTATCCTAACTATCTCTTTAAAGAAAAGAGAATCTATTTGGCTAGCATCATTGGTTGTCTTGCATGGCACAAAGAGCCATCTTGTTGAATTTGTCTACTATCACATAGACACTATCCATTCCCTATCTTCTCTTGGGTAACCCAACTACAAAATCCATGCTCAAGCATTCCCATGGCCTAGTGGGAATAGGGAGTGGTTGGTATAGGCCATCATTGGAGGAAGTTCCTTTGGATTTTTGACACACAATACAACTCTCAACATACTTCCTAATATCAGTATTCATTCTTGGCCAAAAGTAAAACCTTTGAATAAGTTTTTGTGTCTTAGTGACCCCAAAATGACCACTCAATGCACCACTGTGCTTTTCCTAAATTAAGTTCTCCCTAATAGACCCTCTAGGGACACATAGTTGACTTCCCTTAAATAGGAGATTACTCTACAAAGTGTATTTAGAATACTTACTATGGAAGTGATTCTTATGTTCTTGACATACCTTATAAATGTCTGCAAAGTCTTCATCATCACCATATAGATCTTTGAAGTTGTCTATCCTCATGCTCTTCAATTGTATCTCCTGGATAGTGAGATCTCTTCTACTCAAAGCATCTACCACCTTGTTCCACAATCCCTTCTTGTGTTTCATATTAAATGCATATACTTGTAGTTATTCAACCCACTTCATGTGCTTGTGACTGAGTTTCTCTTGAGAGTTTAAGAAACTTAAAGCTTGGTTGTTAGAATAGACTATGAACTCTTTTGGAAGCAAGTAATGCCTCCATTTTCTTAAGGCCTGAACTAGAGCATACATCTCAAGGTCATAAGAAGAATATTTCTTCTTATCTTCACTCAACTTCTTTGAATGGAAAGCCACGGGTCTCCCCTCTTGGCTCAAGACAACTCCAATTGCAACATTGCTTGCATCACATTCTACTGTGAATAATTTCTCAAAGCTTGGAAAAACCAAAATAGGTTGTATAGAAATATTTTTCTTCAACAAATCAAAACTATGGTCAGCTTGTTCATTCCATAAAAACTTAGTCTTCATGCTTCCTTTTATAGTGTCCAACATGGGAGCACAAATAGCACTAAATTGCCTAATAAAATTCCTATAGTATTGGGCAAGGCCATGAAAACTTCTTACCTCTGTGGCTATCTTTGGAGTAGGCCAATTGAGGATGGCTTCCACTTTGATAGAGTCCATTTTCAGATTTCCATGAGACATTACAAACCCAAGGTACACCAATTCCTGCCTCATGAATTCACATTTCTCTAAATTTATCATCAACCTTTCATCATGCAGCCTCTTGATAACAATCTCTAGGTGTTGGAGATGTTCACCCTTTGTCTTGCTATAAATTAGTATATCATCAAGATATACCACTATAAATTTTCTAATGTATTCTTTGAGGACTTCATTCATGAGCCTCATGAATGTGGAGGGGTCATTATAAAGTCCAAATGGCATGACAAGCCATTCATACAAACCCTCATTGGTTTTGAAGGTTTTTTTCCACTCATCTCCCTCATGGATTCTAATTTGGTGATAGCCACTCTGTAAGTGTATCTTGGTAAAGTACTTGGCTTCTCCTAGATAATCCATTAGGTCTTCTATCCTAGGGATAGGGAACCTGTACCTAATGGTTATCCTATTTATGGCCCTTGAATCAGTACATAGTCTCCAAGTTTCTCCCTTTTTAGGAGCTAGGACAATGGGTATGGCACATGGGCTAATACTCTTTCTTATAAGACCTTGGCTTAAGAGTTCTTGGATTTGTCTAGAAATTTCCTCATTTTATTGAGGGGTCATCTTATAAGCTGCCTTATTGGGAAGGGTAGCTCCTGGTATGAAGTCTATCCTATGGCTCACATCTCTTTCAAGGGATAATGTTGATGGTTGTCCATCGCTGACAATGCCTTCATAGGTCTGCAAGATATTTTGTATCTCCCTTGGTATCTGGCTTCTTGGCTGCCTCATCACTACTTACCTCCTTTGGCCTTAACACTAGTGCAAAGCCAACTCCTTATCCTTCTTCAAGAACTTCTAAGAACTCTTTCTCACCCACCATAAGAAAATTGGGGCCTACTGACTTTACCTCTCAATCTTCTAACGGTGATTGAATCTTGAATGTCACATTATCCTTTTTGAAAGAGTGTGAGTTATTCACTCCATCATGCATGGCCTACCGGTCAAATTGCCATGGTCTACCTAGGAGCAAGTGACATGAATCCATAGGTAACACATCACATAGAACCTTGTTCTTATATCTTCCAATTAAAAATTCAACCCAAGCCTACTCATTAACTAAGACATGTTGTCCTTTGTTGAGCCATGTGACCTTGTAAGGATTAGTATGGGGTATCCTTTCCATTTTCAACTTGTTGATTGTCTCCTCTGACACAATATTTTTAGTAGAACCTGAGTCTATAATGACTCTACACACATTGCCCATTATTTTTCACTTGATCCTAAACAGGGACCTTCTTTGACTTAGTTCTTCTTTGACCGGTTCCTTAATCAGTGTTCTCCTTATCATGAGGTTCTCACCTTCCTCTTATTCTAAAGGTACCTCAGGGGGTTTCACTCCTCCACTTGTATCTTCATGAATAAAATTAACTTTCTTATCACCTCCTTGAGAAGTACTACCCTTCTATGGATACCTATAAGTAGGGTGTCCCATTTGGTTACAATGGTAACACTTCATGTTGGCAAAATAGTTGACTCTACCTTGTCCACCACTTCTTCCTCTATTGTTAGAGTTCATTCCTCTACTGCCTGTACTAGGGCCTCCTTCTTGTTGTTTATTATACTTAACTTCTCCTTGAGTCCTTTTCTTTGAGCTCCTTCCACCATATCCACTTCTTTATCCTCTTTTATCTCTTCCTCTACCTATGTCTCTTGAAGTGCTAGAGTCTTATTTCTTCCTTAAATTCTCCTCTACCTTGATAGAAAGCTGGTGACATTTTTGAATGGTGTCTGGAGTCAAGAGACTCATCTCATCCTAAATATTCCACTTAATTCCATTAAGGTATCTTGCTACCTTTACCTTCTCATCCTCTGCAGCTCAAGACCTCATGCAAAGTCTTTGGAACTCTTTGGTATAGGAGTTCACATCCAAGTATTTTTGCCTAAGATTTTGTCTTTTCTTATGGAGTTTGATTTCATAATCCTCTAGCACATATGCATCCCTAATTTTGGCCACCATTATCTTCCATGTAGCTATGGGTTTCTTACCTTCTTTCTCTATTTCATCTTGTAGAAACTTCCACCAAGTGAGTGCAGGGCCTCTTAATCTACCCTTAGCCACTCTTACCTTTTGAGCCTCATTGATGCCATCACACTCAAAGTGGTTCTCTATTCCTTCTATCCAATATAGGACTACCTCTAGTTCCATATTTCCATTGAATATTGGAATGCCTTCTAGTGCTTTCCCACTCAAGGCTTTTAATGTCTTCAAGAATGGTTCTTCAGCCAGAACTAAATCTGGTTCAGGGACTTCATCCTCCAAAAGGATCTCCTTTTTCTTCCCCTCTACTTTTTCTTTGGCTTCCTCAGCCTTTTCATCTACTTCTTCCACCTTTAGTTCTAATTGCTCAAATCTTTCCTTAAGCAACCTATTTTCTTCTTCCTGGTCTTCCACTTTCTTTTCTATCTCAACGTTACTCACCATTGTATTATCTCCTATAGACTCAATAGGTTGCAACATTCACCACAACCAAATCAACTAAGCTCTGATACCAATCTGATAGATGTTCTCCAAGGGGTGCTCACACAAACTCCTATAGGACTCAATTAATCCTATCTTCTTAGATCCTACTCACTTCTAGGATCTGATTGGTCTTAAGTGATAACTTTAAGACTCCTTGAACTCTATCCTAAGAGTTCCTACCCTTGTGCTTAGCCTTGAAGGACAACTATCTTTTAGTTTTCTCACAATGCTTTCAAACACCTAGAAGGCTCTAAGTGTCTTTCTCTCATGCATTGCCATTGTGGTTGCAGGGGTACCATAATTCTTGAAAAAATTCATTTTATTTCCATTTGAATCCATTTTGATGGATCTCAAATCCCTTTTCAATCAGATTCAAAGGTTATCCTTATAAATACCTAATTAGGCCTAGTTTCCTTGTAGCCCTTAACAGGGTCTTTTCCCAATTTCTTGTCAAATCCTTCCAAATAACCTAAAAAACAAACTTTACATTCAAGTACCCTTTTGGAAGTTACTTAAGATTTATAATTTTTTAGGTCTCTTAGGCCTCTATACACTGGCTTCCTACAAAGTAGAGCTAATAGGGCTAATAGGCCTAATTTCTAGGACTTTACTGATTTCTTGCTTGAAACCCAATCAAAATAATTGTTCAGTCTCCAATTTCATCAACATGCATTGAAAACTTCATATTCTATCTAGAACCATTCTTTTTTCGTACATTCTTCCTTTCCCCTGCATGCAATTATTCATTTCTTCACTGTCACACCTCTAACCGGGCACACCAGTCTCACCTAGGGCATGACTTTAAAATTAGAAGCTTGACTCTTTAGGACTCCTACCTTCATATATCTACTATACATAGACTCCCATAAAACATTCATCCACCCTTAGGATATTCCCACTGTTTGATTTCATGGGGGAGCCATTGAAACTCAAACTACCTTGGACTAGACCAGTAGACTCTCTAAACACTAATCAATTTATTGATGTCACTAAACTAACTCTAAAATGCTTGAAAAAAGAAAGAAAAAGTCATTTATCTAACCTACCAACATAGATCTAAAGCTAAATCAAAGAGTTAAATCCATTTGATCACACTGTCATACAAGAATGCTCGGGTATCTCCTAAAACTAGAATTGTGGAGCTTCCTTTCAATTCAAAAACTTATTTACATTCACATCTACCTAGAAATATGAGACATTCGGTACCATAAGATACCTCCTCCACTATTTTATTCATTGGCATTCATTTCCCACTCCTAGAATGGAGGGTATCCTATGTGGACGAGTTGCATGCAACATTTGCACAAAGTTGCAAATGTTGTCATGACAACTTTTTGGCATCTTTTGCAATAATCAGGTAACCTATATTCTAGGGCCTCTATCCCACTTAATTCAAAGAACTAACCTAATTTAAGCCTAATAAGGCATCTTCTTTACTATGCCAAGGTTTAGGACATATTTAGACTCATTTTCCTAAGCAAGCCAAAATTCAGCAATAAAGGAACCTAACTAAACTAGGTTGGATTAGATACTAACTATCAATCCACCTAGTCACACACTTTGCAAGACCTTATAAGGTCCAAAATAAACACACACTAACTTGGCTAAGGTCAGTTTCAAGCCAAAATATTTCAAGACTAGGAGGCTAGCCTAGGTGCTCCTGCACCATTAGGGTATGTTCAACAATTCGTATCAGAATGATATTTCTTTAAGATAAGTATAACCACTTGAGGAAGGTCTAGGATGGCACAAGAAGGAGGTTTCAAGGTACTAAATTTTGATGGAAAAAACTATGTCTCCTAGAAAATGAGGATGGAAATATATTTTAACTCTCTTCCATATGTTGTATAGGAATTTATTGTGAATGGATATGTTTCTCCTAGTATTCCTCCTACTCCAAATAAAATTAGATTACATGAGAACAATGGCAAGGAAAGGAATGCAATCATAAGTGGTTTGGAAGATTTAGAACTTTTGAAGGTCATTTACTACAATCATGCTAAGGATGTTTGGGAGAAGATTAGTATTAACTATGAAGGAAGTGGGAAGATCAAGCAAGTCAGGATGTAGAGCCTCAAGTACAAATTTGAGAACCCAAAGATGTCACAAGAAGAAAACGTCGATAGTTACTTACATCGAGTAACAAAGGTAGTAAATAGAATTAGAGGAATTGGTTGAACTAAAGAGAAAAATGAAGTTGTGAGAAAAATTCTATAAACACTTCCTAGTAGATACTATAGAGTTAAGGTATATTCTATTGAGGAGAGTTACGATATAGATAAATATACAGTGGGTCAATTCTATGGAGTGACCTCTATTATTGAGATGTGGGAATTTGAATATGATTATGTCAAAAAGAAAGTTGCATTCAAATCCAATAAGAATGTTGAATATGAACCTGATAAAAGAAATGCTCCAGATGATGCAAAAGAAAAATTTGTGAGAAGACTAAGGAAAGACACCAAAAAATACAAAGGTAAGTTACATTTTCAATATTTTGATTATGGAAGAACTAGTCATTATGCATCTAGATGTACTTTCAAAGAAGATAAATATAGAAGGGTAGATGATGAAAACAAAATAAAAATAAATTTAGAAGCATAGAAAATAAAAGAGAAGATTATAGAGAAAAACCTAAGAGAAGCCTGTATTCAAAGAAAAGTAGTCACTCTTCTAAAAATGAAGATCATGATTATTCAAATGATAAAGTTAATTATTTATGGTTGTGAAAGTAGATGATAGCAAGAAGTATGGTACTCTACATACTGATGAAAATTATGAAAGAGAATTGATTGTATGGATTGCTCTTTGTGAAAAAGAAGAATCAAAAGATTGTGTGATTGAATGGATGCTCGAATCATATGGCCAGTGATAGAAGAAGGTTTTTTTAATCTTGAAAAATGGAAAAAAGGATATGTTAAATTTGGTGGTGAAGAGGCTACTATAATTTGTGGTAAAGGAACTATATCCATTAATAGTAAGAACAAGACAAAGGATTTTTACTTTGCTAATGAATTAAAACATAATCTTCTCAATGTAAATCAAATGTGCAGCAAAGGATAAAAACTTCATTTTCATTATAGCAGATTGAGATAAGAAAAGATGGCTTGGGAAGATTAGTCACAAAATGAATAAGGATTGATGGAAATGATAAGGATCATATTCCCCATAATTTAAATATGTATTATATTATCTCCATTAATAATTTATATTAGGAGATAATTATTAGTTTTCGGGTGGTTAGATTTTGTGGGATGGTTGAGATCCTTTCTCAACGTACCCTATGTTTTTTGTAATATATTTTATCTCTCATATATGAATTTTTCCTCCTTCCTCATGTGAAGCTATTAAAGCTTATTATTTGAATAATAAAAATTATCCAAGTGTGTATTCATTCAATTATTTTGTATGAATTGGATCACTTGAATGGAGTTTCTCACTTTTTTGAGAAATTTCATATCATTTGGTATCATATCTTAGACTCATATCATGGGTTGTAGCATTCATATTCATCTGTGTACAATAAATTTAAACTTTTAAAAATAAAAATATTTTTTTATTTTACTCAAATTTATGCAAATTGAAAAGTTCAGAGAGATGCTAAAACCTCTAAATATCACTTCTAAGGACATATGATAATGTATTTTAAAGTATTTTTTATCAGCTCAAATGGGTTTTTTATGGGATTTGATTTCAGTTTCTAGATTTTGAGATATTGTTGATTGAAGTCACACATGTCAGAGGATAAAATGGTCAAACCTATCTTGCATTTTGGGGTACAATTTCTCTCTTTTGGGGCCATCTTAAAGGAGTTATATTGTATCAATGGAAAAAAAATTTATACCTCAAATGGGTCTTCAACAGAATTTAATTTTGTTTTCTAGTTTGTGAGATATCATTGATTGAAGTCTAATAAGTTTGAAAACAAGATGGCCACTTCTAACTTGCATTTAAGGATGAATCTCCTCTCTTCAATGGCCACAATAGAGGGAACATCATATATCAACGAAAAATATTTCTTTAGTGTCTCAAAAGGGTCTTTGGCACAATTTGATTTTATATCTTGTTATAAAAGCTATGAACAAAATAATAGTGAGAAGTCCAGTGTTGTAGCTGGAAGATTTGTTGATGAAAGAAATGGTATTTGAGAACCCACTTCTCAATTTTTTTAATCTTAAGAGATGTTTTTATTTGACTCATCCACTACCATTTTGGGCTTTTCTTATAATACTATTTTTAGTAGTGATTTTGCCCACTCCTCAAGCATTTTTCTTACAAGTTTCTTTGGTATCCATCATTCTAGGAGTTTATCCACCTTCTTTTAGTAATGACTCGAGGATTAAAAATTGCCATGCCAGATTCTTGTGGGAGTATATTTTGCTTCAATAACCTTGTAATTTGGATCACCACTCTTCGTATGGTGTAATATTCATTAGCAACTTTTTTTTTGGGAGAATTATAGTTGATTTTTGAAGATCGATTTGTGTTCTAAATCTTTCAATCACTAGTTTCATCATACATCTATGGCATCAACGGCATCGACTATATCAACAAACTTTTTTTATCCCATGATAGCATTGGAGTCCAATGCTTCTATGGTTGGAGGAATGATAAGGATTATATTCCCCATAATTTAAATATGCATATATCATCTCCATTAATAATTTATATTAGGAGAGAATCATAAGTTTTCATGTGGTTAGACTTTTGTGGGATAGTTGAGATCTTCTATCAACTTACCCTATGTTTGGCTTAAGAGAGTTTATCTTTCATCTAACAATTTTTCCTCCTTCCTCATTTGAAGATATTAAAGCTTATTCTTTGATTAATAAAAATTAGCTATGTTTTATTCATTTTATTATTTTGTATGAATTGGCTCACGTGAATGGAATTTCTCACTTTGTTGAGAAATTACATATTAGGAAATGTCTATTATCTAAAAGAAAATAAATGATGAATTTGTCTAATGGCTCATAGTAGTGAATGTTGGTTATGTCACAAAAGGATGGGACATATTAACTTTGACAACATGGTAAATATCAGTTCTACACATGCAATGAGATATTTTCCAAAGATCATTAAGCTTGGGAATACAATGTGCAAAGAATGTCATATGGGGAAGTGGACAAGGACTAGATTCAAAAATAAGTAGTTTTCTAATATGAAACCTCTAGATATGATACATATTGACCTAGGAAAACTTACTGAAACAAGAGGAATAAATATTGAAAGGTATTTTATATTACTTATTGATTATTACTCTAGAATAGCATAGGTTACTTTCATAAAATAAAATGAATTTTAAAAAAAAAATCAGAAGTCCTAGATAAGTTTAAAGTGTTCAAATATATGGTTTAGAATGAAGTAGATACTAAGATCGAGTGTTTAAGGTTTGATTGAGGTGGATAATTTGTATCAAATAAATTTGAAAGATTTTGTGAATAACATGTTATTAGGAGACATTTGTCTGCACCTAGGACTCCGCAACAAAATGGAGCTGTTGAGAGAAAGAATAGGATGGCTCAAGATATGACTAGCACAATATTGAAAGATGATAACATTTAAGATATGTATTGGAAAGAATTTGTACATACTAGTGTATATGCTTAATAGGGTACAAATTAGGTTTAATCATTCTAATACCTCTTATGATCTATGGTATGGAAGACTTGTTGTACTATAAAATATTTCAGAATCTTTGGAAGAAAATGTTACATCAAGAGAGATGAAGAAGATATTAGAAAGTTTGAATCAATATACGATGAAGAGAATTTTCTTTGATATTCAACAAGAAGAAAGGTATGCATGTGTTACAACAAGAGGCTCAAAATGATTGTGAAAAGAACAAATGTCAAAGTGAATGAAGAATGAAATCAAGTTTCTCTAGAACTTGAGACTTGTGAAATTGAGGATGCCACCTACATTATAGAAGAGAAAAATGATTAACAAAAGGAAGAATCAAATACAAAAGAAAATGAATTATAAAAAAGTACCTAAGACACCAACAAAGAATTTTTAGGAAAAACATTTAGAAGAATAGATCATTGGAAATAAGGATAAAGGAGTTCAAACCTAAAGAAGACTTGCCAAGGCAAGTGAACAAGAAAATATTTGTCTTCTATATAAGGTGGAACATAAGACCTTTGTGGAAGCTATAAAATGTGATAGATGGATAAAATTAATGGAAGAAGAACTCAATCATATTGAAAAGAATCAGAAATAGAAATTAATGCCTAGATTGATAGACACGAATGTCATAGGAATAAAATGGGTGTTCTGGAAAAAGTTGAGTGAATAAGCATAAGTAACAAGAAACAAAGCTAGATTAGTTTGTAAAGGATACTCACAAATTGAAGGCATATATTTTGAGGAGACTTTTACTTTGGTGGCTAGGATGGAAGCTATTAGGATGTTTCTTTTATTTTTTACTTACAAGAACTTCAAGGTGTACCAAATGGATATCAATTCAATATCTTATAATGGATATCTTAAAGAAGAATTTTACATTGAAACCTTATGGTTTTCAGTTGTCAAAAGATCTAAACATGTTTTGAAAACTTTAAAAGTCTCTATATGGTCTGAAGCAAGCTCCTAGATCTTGGTAAGAAAGATTAGACAAGTATTTATTAAAACAAGACTTTGAAAAAGGTACATCAAATAGTAATCTTTATCTTAAAGTCCTATAAAAACTCATAATAGTTGTGGTGTATGTAGAGATATCATTTTTAGTGGAGATGATGATGTGTCTAAGAGGTTTGCAAAAGAGGTGCAAAAGTAATTTGAGATGTCAATGATTTGTGAGATGTCATTCTTCCTTTGTCTTAAATTAAATTAGTTAGATGATGGTACTTTCATTTCTCAAAAAAAGTATATCAAAGAGATGTTGACTAAAATGTGATGCTCTTAAATTGTTGATGTATGCCTCGTTGCTACTATCTGATGATAATTTTATGCTTTATTTACTATAAAATCACATAAGGTAGGATTAATAGGCATGTGATGCAAGAGCATCCTTGGGTTGTTGGCAATCTTACATCACCCAAAAAATATTTCTTTTTAGTTTATTTGTTTATTGTTCCAATTGGGCAATTTATGTTGTTTCTCGGTGTGGTCTATCCAGTTGGCACATCATCTTATGGGGTTTCTATGATGTGTTCTTGACATCATGAAGATCTTATGTCTATGACCATGTCTTGATCTGATATTTCCAAATAAATTTATCTTGTGATTTGGTTTGGTCCTATATTGTTTTCTTGTTCTAATGGTCAGGGTGGTGAAATGCGACTTGCGATGGAAATCCATGTCATGCGATGCTAATTAGTGCATTGTTCTATGTTGTTACACATTTTATCAAACCTCTTAAGGGATCAAAAGGCATGATAATTCTATTTGTGGATGTTCTTATGGATTTAGGTCCTAACCTATATATTTCTAAACCACTTTTATATCTTGGTGATTATGATTAGATAAGCCAACTTGTGGCTGGAGATCTTGTATATAAGATAGGTAGAAGTTCTTGTTTTAGGCAGTACTAGTGGATGAGATATAGCTAGCAGAATAGAATCTGATTTTGTAAATAACTAGGTTTGTATGCCAAGAATGTAAGACTACATGTTTGTAGGACAACTTGATATAAATCCTTTTTTCCAGTGATAATGGAAGATCATATTTTCTTAAAGTCTAGTATTGTCTATTGCTTTGTTGGTCATTTTTGTTGTGTAATCTCTGTTATCTCTATTTGAGCATTAATTATTGTCATTAGTATCAAACAAGTTCAGTTGGTAAAGGTTAGAATAAGGAGTTAAACAAGTCAGTCGATTGAACTTAAAAAGCCTTCATACCGAGTAGTTGCAAGGTAGAACATCAAGCTATCAGAATATAGGTTTAACCAAGCATGTTTACCGAGCATTAGGAATTATTGAGTACTGAGCTAGTGAACGCCGAGCATTCTACCCACCGAGCATCAGTTTAATCACTGAACAATGAATGCAGGGTTTACCAATTTATTCAGGAAATGACATAGTAATCAACAATGGCACATATCTCTATGCAAATGGTTTACACAGATTTACAAACATTTTAAAAATATTGAGACACATTTATTATGGATGTAATCATTTAATTTTATAATGATTCCTATGTAACAGTTAGATCTAGGTTATTTTTGTACATTGTAGATCTTAGGTTTTATAAGATGTTGTAAACCTAATTAGGTCAAAGTGGTTTGTTATATAATTGTAATAGATGTAATTTTGACATATGCATGATAAGGGATTGTGAAGCAGTAGCCACATATAGGAAATCAGTAATCAGACAAGGGTTTACATAAATGAAAAGTTATCAGAAATAGTATCAGTTTATCAGAAACATACAAGGCTACTGAGCAAGATAGAGAGTTATATTCTACGAATCAAGGTGATATCTATTTGGTATTTCATAAATCTAATTCATACAAGCATAAGTTTTCATTTACAAATATTCTACTATTATCAATTTAACCATTGTAGCAAGATTGCAAATCTCTTAACAGAGTAGACTTAATCATCTTTTGTAAATCTCCTAACCGAGTGCACACTTAGTTGGTGTTGTTAAAATACTTTCACAAGGTAGATCTCATCGATCTTATGTTACTCCTAACAGAGTAAGATCACCAAAAGTGATCACAATTGTAGCCTTAACCGGCATACTTTATTTATTGCAATAGTGAAGAATTTGTGGGTGTCATCCCCACCATAGTTTTTACCTTCTAACAAGGGTTTATGCATAACCAAAATACTTGAGTCATGAGTTAACATTTTCATGAATGTTTTATTGTTTTGTTTACATGCACCTTTACATTTACAAGTTATTTGAATATATGTTGCAAATAATGGATTCAGTCGGTTAGTTAAGCACTGCTATTGCAAATTGTTATTTAGTAAATGTTTTGAGGGTACTGATTCACCCCTCCCCTCTCAATACTATATCTTTCATATCCCAACAATTGGTATCAGAACTAGATCTCTTATTTGGAAGTTTAACCATTGAAGAGGAAATATCTCAGGATGGAGAGATATAGATTGGACAAGATAATTGAAAATCAAAAGATACATATGTAAATCTTCATTGAACAATACAAGAAAGCAAGGGATGAATTGAAGAAATTACTAATTTAGAGAAAGGATGTGCATATTCAGTACAATGAAACTAACTATCATGAAGAAGATATTGATGATCTTTTTGAATCAACTGGATCTGGTTCAGGTAATATATCTGACATATCTGGAGGAGGAATATCTGATTTATCTGAGAAAAAACTTCATCTTATTGAACAATTTAAAGCCCTACAGATCGAACAAGAAGCACAAATGGTGAGAATGATTGATGTCATGAACAATACTAGGCAAGTTGAACAAGATAGAAACTTGGTTGTTGAAGATAGAAGACAAATGATTGAGAAACTACAAGAGAAATAATCTGAGATACTAAGACTTATTGAGTATCATTTTTAAATCTCTAACCAAATGGTTTTTATAAGTTAGGAAGTCAACCGAGTAAATAGTGAGATTACAAGGAAACTAGAAGACATCGATGAACTCAGAGAAGAAAATGAGAGACTGAAAAAATAAGTGAAGATGCAACAACATCATAATGAAATGATTAAGAAAGATGAAGATAGTTCTAAGAAAATTAATGGATTTCTGATCAGTCAAAGAGGACTTGGAAGTACTACTAATTTAGGCTATACCGAGCAAGGAAAATCATCAAGACAAGTTGAAAATATGAATGCTGACACAAATCAAAGACCTAAGAAACTATCATGTTATCACTGTGGTAAACTGGGCTACACATCAAATGTTTACAGGAGTAAAGCTAAAGGTAATCCTAAAACCACTCCTAAGTTTAATGGTTATTGTTATGGTTGTAATAATTATGAACATCAGGAACATGAGTGCAGATCTAAGTTGAATAGGACTCCTAACAAACCCTACATGGAGAAATATTGTCACACTTGCAACATGCATGGAAATACATCACAAGAATGCAGAACAAAGATGAAGCAAGTCTGGACACTGAAAGGACAAAACAAAACCTATCAACCAAGAAGACAAGGTAATGGTTATACTTGGGATTAAAACACATGGGTTAGTTTTACAGCATGTGGAAGATGTGGACATATATAATCTAACTACATAAGGAAGAACTAGAGAGGCAAATCTTGCAACTGGACAAACATTGGTATGGCATGTTTACATTGTCACAAGGTCGGTCACTTAAGTAAACATTGCAGAGACTGAGCACCAAAAATACAAACTTATGAGAATGGAAATACAATTGAATATATCATGAGGATTAGAAAAACTATGTGGAGAAAAGCATCAGGTGATAAAGTTGAGTCAAGAAATGCAATCGAACCTCATCCATTGGATTGAGTGACATCGCCACCTCCACCTAAGTTGGAAAGGTATGTATGGAACTGCTAATTCTAATCGATTATATCTATCATATAGTTCCCTATATCAAGTGTTCACATACCAAATCTACATGAATTAAGATGCACTATGGTTTCATATGATTTGATTTTTAAGTGTTTACAGTCAGTATATGCTAGACCGAGTGAGAAATTGCTAGTAAGTAACTATTGGCAAGGTTAACCGAGTTGTAGTAATGACTGAGTAATATTTGATGTGTTAACCGAGCTATGGATATTTCAAAGTATACACCGAGCGTGACTATTGTTACCGAGTTGTGTTAGGTCAAGCAATTATTGCAAAAAGTTTAAGTGGGAATTTTAAAATTGCTATAAATACATGATGGACTTAGCTTATTTTTCACATTGTGAACACGAAGAGCTAAGAGATTTTAAGAGAGAATCTGAGCGAAGGATTTTTAGAGTGATTGAACAAAGATTTGAAGGATTCCAAGTAGATTCATCACTGTTATGAGTAAGTTCTATCATCACTAAGCTATTTCATTGCTATTTCCTGAAGCCCTAAATTGAAGAAAATGGCATCCGCATCAAAAGTCAAAAAATCTAAGACTGTAACTAAGGAGGATATTAGGTTAATTGTAACTACAACATTTAACAAGCTGAACTACAAACTTCATCCCAAAGTTGCTTCGCAAACCAACAAGACCGGAGCTTTCTCAAGCATTCCGCCTAGGGTTTTTCTAGTCGAGGACATATGTGCCTACATTCACTGAAAAATTGGAGAGGTAGGTGACTTTGAGCTCCAATGTACTTTTCAAGAGATGAGTGTTGGTGGGAAACTCAAGGATGATCACGCACATCTAGAATTTAAGGGTTTGGTTAATACCCTATATTTCTTGAGTCTTTAAGAATGAATGGATAAGAATAGTTCTAATCTATTTTCATGATGGGAAACTATGGTTAGATGAGCTTTTAAAATCACTAAGGATATCATTCACATAGTAACCAGTTACCCTACAACCAAAAAAGTGAATGCACTGAGGAGTGCACCGAGAAACAAGTTGGAGAAAGATACTAGAGCAGAATGGGATGGTAGAGGATTGAAATTTAACACTATCATTGATCATGAAACTAGGTTCAATGCATATGCAATAGGCTACAAAAAATTTCAATCTTGAAGACCTAACAGTGTACCATGTGGAGCTGTAGATATAGCTTACAAAATTGTGAAGAAGGGATTTTAGTTGGATCTTGCCGAGTTGTTACTGAAACAAGTTGAAGAGAATATGATGACAATTTGGTTAGCAAAGAAAAACACATATAAATTTGGATCACTATTACTTTTCATATTCTTTTATATGTAAAACTTTTTCCCTTCCATCGGTAATGTAAATTGGACAACCGACAAGCCAGTGACACTGCAAATCAATGATTTGATACAACGTTTGGGTGAGAACTTTGTGAGCATAATGGATGTTTACTTTGAAAAATTCAAAGATAGGATGAATGCAAGGAGAAGGATACTGAGACAATTGGTTGAGGAGTATGAACATGACATATGTTTCCTAGTAGAGACCGACCATACTCTAATTAAAGCAATAGAACTAAGAACCAAATGGTTAGCACCAATGGGTTATGAGATTGATATTGACCGGACATCAAGGTCTATTAAGGATTTACTGGCAGAGCCTAAGGATCACAAGCTACTAGGTTCAAAACCTATGAAGAAGCAAAACAGAGAATAAAAATGGATTTAGTTGTTGGGAAAGTTACAAAGAAATCAAGGAAAATGATGGATAAACTAGTGAGACAATTTGGAGAAGATGCAAGTGATATTGAGGCATCTGAGAACATTCCAGTTGAGGTAGCAACTGAGGGTCAGTTACTTCTAGCTGACACTACATATGATGAAGAGGCAACTAAGTCAAAAAAGACATAGAGTCTACACCAGTTGAGGTCACTCCAGAGAAGAAGCAGAAGGAAGTGCAAACAAGAGCTAGAACAAGATCTACCATTGTTACTTCACCTCCACTGAAGAAAGGAGTTGTTAAATTTTTAGGCCTACTATGACAAAGACCTATCAAAAGAAGAGAGGTACTCAAGCTACCTCTGGGGCACCTAAGAAAAGAATAAAACTAATAAGAGGTAAGGATGACATAGATAATGAAGAAGAAGACCAAGATCAATTTAAAGTTGTTGTAAATAAAGATCAGTCTGTTGATGAACTTGCAAGAACAATAGTAGAGACTGGAGGCTTGGGTAACCCAAAGATGAATCAGTATACACACATGTCTACCGAGGACCAGAATAAGATTGAGGAGTAAATCATCCATATGATGATAAAATTTAAAAAGGTACCAATCGAATTCTCAAAGTATGTACCTAAAAGCTTCTATGATAAATTTTATGCTAGGTGGACTTATGCATTAAGTACAAAAAATAAGATGAGGGAACATTCCCTGATCTTAGAAATGCCAACATTATCAGCCCCTAAAATAAATGAGTTGATGAAAGAGTACTCAAAGAGATTCTTAGTAAAAAGCAGAGCACTGCATATATTAGTCAGGAAGCTTGTAGAAGTAGATGAGAATAGTCAATTATTATGGACTTCTATTCTCCAAGCCTGAGCTAAAGCTGATAAGTTAACACTGGTTTTGATACTTGAGAGAAAAATTAAAAGTAAAGTCAAAGGCCTACACTCGTATGATTTTTATTTGGCCACCAAGGAACTGATAGAATTATCAGACACCGAGGTTCCAGACACAACCATTGCCATTGATTTCTATCTAGCAAGATATCAGGAGGTATACTAGGTACAAATGATGTTCTAATTTAATACATCACTAACGGTGATCCTGATGATGTGAAAGATGATGAGGATATCACCATAGCTACAGCACAAACTAAAGAATCAGCCCCCACTGAGCCAACAATAAGAACTATATTAGGTGACCTTCCCATTTTAGTACGAGCAATTGAGATCATTTCTCAAAAGGAACCCGAAGGCTCAACCCCTGAGCAATAGAAGGACACATCAGGGGAGCAAGGAACAAGTACACAAGGCACAATAGAGCCAAATGAGCCTAAAGAAAAAGAGTTGTAAAGAAAAGCACCAGAAAACCCTAAGACGATAGAAACAACAAAGACAACAACCACTGACACAACAATAGAGGCCCCTACTCAATCCACTGAGACTCAGATCACCAGGCAACATAAAAAGGAAGAGAGTGTGTCAACTGAGCTAGAATAGACAAACACAGAAGTAAAAGATCTAGTTCCTTTTATCAAGTCATCTCCATAGGAGAAAAGAAGAAAAAGAAGCATGGAAAAGGGTCAGTCACACTAGATGAAATCATAGAGATACCTGAATGTGACCCAAGGAATTTGGACCCTAAAGAATTAAGGAAATATGGGAAATAGTGCACAAGGAAGGTAGCACAAGAAAAACTAAGGAAAGAGAGCAAGAGCAAGCAGATCTTAGAAAATGTTAGAGACATCCTTCAATAGGTTGTTTCTGAGATCACAACAAATGAGGAAACTCCTATATTAGATCAACTTGCATCTCTAGAAAGCCACATAGATGAAGAGAAGAGAATTGAAGAAAGGGCGGAAGCTAAAATACAGATAAAACTTGTAGAGAAAATTAGTCTGGAAGTGGCTATAAATAAAGTGAAACTTTATGAGGTAATTATCGAATTACAATCTATTACTTAGAAAATAATACAAATTTTGTTCAAGTTATGCACTATAGACACCTTCACTACCGAGATCAATGAAAAGATAAAGAAAATAGATGAGGAAATTATGGTAAGTGCAAATGCATCTCTAACTGAGCCTAATGCTTTTCACAAGCATATATTGAAAGTTCAGGAACTAAGGCGGTTGAGATCAGACTTAAGAAAGTAGGAGGTGATGCAAGATAGGTAAGGAGATTGCTTGGAGGCTTGCGAGATCAAGTTCAAATTTGCCTTAGTGTTTTCCATCATTTGTTGATTTCTTTTAGAACTAGACTAGCTAGAGAGATTGTATAAATACTTTGATTGTATTTGGCCCTAACCCAAAAGGCCTTACAGTCGGGCATGTTAATGAAAATTCAGTTGAAAACATTGTCTTGATGTGTTATTCCACATTGTGGTGTTTGGTTGCTTGTTTGGACTATCCTTAATTGGATACTCCTTACCTGTCCTACGCTAGGTGGTATCAAAGCTTGAAAATCTTGAGTGTGTAAACCAATCTCCAATTGAGGTTGTTTGCACCAGGACCTTGTTGGTGATTTATTACTTTGGTTTTTCAAAAATATTGAAGGATGCCTCCAAGAAGATTGGACCCTAGAGCGATTGCAGATCTCTCTGATGTTGTGGAATCGAAGATTACATAGAAGGTTAAAGTTGATTTTAGATCTGAGATGGAATTGATGAAGAATGACATGATCACTGATGTCATGAGAGCTATTGTTGGTATGCCAAGGAATTTGTTGGATATTTTCCAGCAAGTCAGTTTGTTGTCTATATGTTTTTCATTGATGACAACATATGGTAAGCAACATGTCTGGAAGAATGATGGAGAGTGAATTCAGCATATGATGCATGGATATGTTATCAGCATGATATCATAGACACAAAGTTTGATTCTGAGTAAAGATAGTAGTACAATTATGTATATCAGTGAGTGTTCCTGACAGGTTCCAGGAATAGTTCTCTATGATTGGTCATATGGTTACAGTAGAGCCTTAAACCTTCATATTTATGTTTTAGACATATGTATGATTTTATGTTCATGAACACAGAGTCAGATATGTAGTACAAGTTGAGTTATGAAGTCTCCAGTTGACAGTTATAATTTCCTAAGTTTATCTGGGAGAGCTAACAGTATTTATAAGATTGTGGTAGTTTCACCTATCATCACGGTATGCACACTTGGATTTATGTTAAGAGGAGAGTTAACAATGTTTGGTTAAGAGCACATGATGTAATTCAGCATGAGAAGAAAGTTGGAGATAATTTGGTGAAGTCGATTGTGTGTAGCATGGCGTCTACTCACATGGAATTGTGAAGTCCTAATTTATGGTGTGTGCTTAGTAGAGCCAACTGAGATGTTATTGGATAGTTACATTGTTTATCTAATATGATTTCAAGATGGTTCTAACAAGCCGACTTGATTATATCATTTAGAGGAAAGATATTTATAGGCAGTCACTTGTGATTGTCAAGTATGGTTCAAAGTTGAAAGAAAAGAGTAGAGCAGAGAGTGCAAAGTTATGAGCCATCAGGAAAAGGTCTATGTGACATAAGAGAAAGTATATTCTATTCATTGGAACTGATCAAGATAGCAAGTCTACACGCAGTTCACCAAGATCCATATATAGTGTGTATCTGTTAAATAGAAGGTTGCAGCCTTCACCCCTTTGAGCAGTGTGCTCTCAGACAGTGTGTCCTCACCCCTAACAAGGTTAATTGTAAAAGACTCCTAACAGGGTCTGACCCTTGACCAGGTCACTGTACTTATTGAATTTTAAAGATCAACTCCTAACAGGGTTGTAAGATCTTCTAACATGGATCATAATACACTAGTGCATTTCTTAGTGGGTGTTAATTCCCACTGGGGTTTTTACCTATTTGGGTTTCCCTGTAATAAAAATTTTGGTGTTGTTTTAAGTGTTCTTTCATTGTGTTTATTCTTAATGTTATTACATACTTAATTGGATAAAGAATTGAAACTTGTAGATAACTTATTCACCCCCCTCCCCCCTCTCAGTTATCTCTTGGGACTGTTCCTAACAATTGGTATCAGAGACAAGTGCCTCAGAGAGAAATTTTAACAGCTTGAGGTTGATCAGATGGCATACTATAGAAAAGAAAGTCCTAAGTTTGATGGAGAGAATTATCTTGACTGGAAGAACAAGATGATGACACATTTGCAGTGCATTGCCTTTGAGATCTTTGAGGTAGCCACTAAAGAAACTGAGATTCCTTCTTTATCAGATATTGCAAAAGATGATGTAACTCTTAAGAAAAAGGAGCTATTCACTTCAAATTCTATTTCCAAAGAAGCACTCATCAGCACCTTGTCTGACAGTGAGTTTTCAGAGGTCAAGAAACTAGATAAAGCCTACAAGATTTGGAACTATTTGGAAGATATGTTTGAAGGAGACATCCAAGCCAAGAATGTGCACAGGAAGAGATGGAAGAAAAAGTACAATAAATTGGAGATGCTACCTGAAGAGAACATTAGAGCCTACAATCAAAGGATTAATGAAGTAGTTGCTGGAATCAAAAACAATGGTGGAGAAATTTCAGAAGAAGACATCATGGATAAGCTAATGACTACTTTGACACCAGAATATGAGAGCAAGATAAACATCCTTGATGAGACTATGCAGTTTTCAGTGAACTTCAAAAGAGAGACCTTAATCAGCAAGATTGTAGCATTTGAGATATCAAGTTTGAAGATAGAGCCTAAAAGTGAAACAACCTTCAAAGCTTCAGCCAAGGTAAGAAATCCTTGAACACCTCTAGTAATTTTGATGATGATGAAGAGAAAGCACTAGATGATTTCATTTCTATGATTGCTAAAAGAGAAAAGAAAGGAAAAGGAAAATATGAAGGTCAATTACCATTCAAATGTTTTTCATGTAATAATATTGGTCACTTTGCATCTAAGTGTACTACAAGAATTAAGAAGTTTAAAAATAAATACAAGCCTAAGTATACAAAGGAATGTTACTATGTTGGAGATGGAGTATCAGATGAAGAATCAGCAGAGGATGAAATTGGATTCATTGCTCTTGAAGATGAAAAGAATGCACAAGAGCTGGCACTAATTTCACAACCTAACATCAGGATAGATAGGATCATTGACAGTCGTTGCTCACATCACATGACAGGAGACAAAGATAGATTTGTACATCTAGATAGGTACAAAGGTGGCATGGTTAGGTTTAGCAACAACACTCCTAAACCTATCATAGGTAGAGGATCCATCACCTTGTATGGAAAGAACAACACTAATGATGTCCTTTATGTTGATGGTTTGCAGCATAACCTATTAAGTGTTGGACAGTTGCTTGACAAAGGTTACCGGTTGGAGTTCAAAGACAACAAGTGCATCATTAACAACAAGGAAGGATAAATGATTGCATTAGGATCAAAGACTAAAGGTAATGTTTTTCATCTTAATCCAAAAGAAAGTTGTTTTTTTGCTAAAGTAGATGACAGTTGGCTATGGCACAAGAGACTATGTCATATCAATTTTGATAACATAGTAAAGATAAGTAATGTTAAGGCAGTAAGAGATCTTCCTAGCATTGCAAAACCAATTGATGCAATATGTAGGCAATGTGTGATGGGAAAGCATGTAAGGAATTCATTTAGTTGCAAGCACAATTCAGTAGAGAACAAGTTGGATCTAATTCATATAGACCTATGTGGACCAACTCAAACAAGATCATACTATGGTGAAAGGTATTTCATTTTTTTTATTGATGATTATTCTAGAATGATGTGGGTTGCATTCTTAAAGGATAAATTAGAAGCCTTTGAAAAGTTCAAAATATTCAAATCTAAGGTTGAAAATGAGTCTGGATTGAAGATCAAATGTTTGAGATCAGATAGAGGAGGAGAATTCACCTCTGACAGATTTTATGAGTACTGTGAAGAACATGGGATAAAGAGACAACTAAGTGCTCCTAGAACCCCTCAATAGAATGGAATTACAGAGAGAAGGAATAGGATCATCCTTGACACAGTGTGCACCATCATGATTGAAGGAAAGGTTGCACACACCTATTGGAGAGATGTGGTCAATATAGTAGTCTACACTATCAATAGAATTCAATTGAGGCCAGGTGCAAACAAGACACCTTATGAGCTATGGTTTGGAAATGTACCTATATTCAAATACTTTAGAATCTTTGGAATCAACTGATACATCAAGAGAGATGAATCCATTCGTAAGTTTGATGCAAGAAGTGATGAAGGTATTTTTCTTGGTTACTCTACCAAAAGAAAATCTTATAGATGTTTTAACTTGAGATTAAAGAAGATCATTGAAAGTGCTCATGTCAAGATTGATGAGAAGTTTATGATTCAAGAAAGATATCATGATTATGCACCTATGATTGAAGAAGAACCTAAACCTTCCCCTAGAGAAATAGTTGTTGATGAAATGTTTGACAACATTGATGTATTGTTCAATGACACTGAATCTAGTGAAGAATAATCTCATAAATCTGATGAGAGAGTCACACCTAATGTTCCTAAATTCACATCTAGATATCATTCAAAGGAAGACATCATTGGATATCAGAACAGTAAGGTCATGACAAGGTCAAAAGCAAAGATTTCCACAGCAAATGAAGAGGTATGTTTACTATCACATATTGAACTCTTAAGTGTTGAAGATGCATGTAAAGATTCAGATTGGCATAAAGAAATGAAGGAAGAATTAGATCAGATAATTAAGAATGATACATGGGAATTGGTCCCTAAGCCTACTGATAAGAATGTGATTGGAACCAAGTAGATATTTAGAAATAAGATGAATGAAGAAGGTATAGTTGTAAGAAACAGAGCCAGATTAGTATGTAAAGGGTATGCGCAAAGAGAAAGAATTGATTAATCTAATACATTTTCCCCAGTAAGTAGATTAGAAGCCATAAAGTTGTTTCTAGCCTATGCTACATACAAAAACTTTAAGGTTTACTAGATGGATGTTAAGTCAGCATTCTTGAATGGAGAATTAAAGGAAGAAGTATACATAAGAATAGCTTGAAGGATTCACCTTATCAGACAAACCTGATATGGTATGCAGATTAAAGAAAGCCCTCTATGGACTTAAGCAAGCCCCTAGAGTATGGTATGGAAGACTTGATGGATACTTGACAAAGATTTGATTCAAGAAAGGAGCATTAGATTGCAATTTATTCATAAGAGAAACATTTGATGGATTTTTGTTAGTTTCTATATTTGTTTATGACATTATCTTTGGTGGTAATGACAAACTTAGTGCAGAATTTGCTAAGGAAATGCAAACCAAATTTTAAATGAGCATGATTGGACCTATCAAGTACTTTTTAGGATTGAATGTGCAGCAGACAGACAAAGGTATATTCATAAATCAGACTAAGCATGTAAAAGAGATCTTGAAGACATTCAAGATGGATGATTGAAAGCCAGTAAGTACCCCTATGATAACAGGATGTAAGCTTTCAAAAGAAGATGATTCACCAACAATAGATATATCCTTATATAAGTCTATGATTGGAAAACTTATATATCTTACTCAAACCAGACCATACATTTCAAATGCAGTTGGTATTGTTGGAAGATTTGCAACAGAACCTAAGAAAAGTCATCTCATGGCAGTAAAAAGAATATTCATATACTTAAATGGAACCTTAGGCTATGGTTTATGGTATCCTAATTTAGAGAATGTAAAGCTTCATGTATATACAGATGCAGATTGGGTAGGATGCATGGATGATAGAAAGAGTACCTCTGGAGGAGTTGTATTCCTTGGTGATAGACTTGTCACTTGGACAAGTAAAAAGAAAAATTGTATTTCTCAATCAACAACAGAAGCAGAGTATGTTGCAGTAGCATTGAATTTCTCTACAATTGTGTGGATCAAGAAAATGATAAAATATTTTGGTATTCAGATTGATTATCTTATTTTTATTCATTGTGATAACACTAGCACTATCAATATGTCAAAGAACCCTGTGATGCATGCAAAGACAAAAAATATTGAGATAAAGTATCACTTCCTAAGAGAGAAAGTAGTAGAGAAAGAAGTAATGGTGGATTATGTGAGTATAAAAGATTAGCTAGAAGACATATTCACAAAGCCTCTACCTAAGGATGCTTCTGAGTATCTCGGGGAGAAGTTGGGAGTAATTCCCTTCCCTAAATCTGATTAGAGTTTGCAAAAGTGCATCAGTCCTCAGTGATTGATGAAGGGTTGACTACTCTACCTCAAGAGTAGTATCGGTGCTTAAATGTGTTCCCTTTTCCATTGATGTCAAAGGGGGAGTATATATGAATTCATGAAAAACAATATAGAAAAAGAAGGTATACAGTAAGGGGGAGCATATTCGGTAATGAATATGAAGAAAGGAGGAGTTGCAGTAGTTGATATTTAGAGCCTTCAGTAGTTGATGGAGGATCCATCCTTGGGAAAGTATTTTTGAGGAAATGGAGAATGTTATAAAAGAATTGATCATTTGGATTGGTGGTGTTTTTCAATCCATATGTTTCCATCAATTCCAAAGGGGGAGATTGTTGGATATTTTCCAGCAAGTCAGTTTGTTGTCTATATGTTTGTCATTGATGACAACATATGGTAAGCAACATGCGTGGAAGAATGATGGAGAGTGCATTCAGCATATGATGCATGGATATGTTATCAGCATGATATCATAGATGCAAAGGTTGATTCTGAGTAAAGATAGTAGTACAATTGTGTATATCAGAGAGTGTTCCTGATAGGTCCCAGGAATAGTTCTCTATGATTGGTCGTACAGTTTTAGTAGAGCCTTACGCCTTCATATTTATGTTGCAGACATATGTATGATGTTATGTTCATGAACACAAAGCTAGATATGTAGTATAGGTTGAGTTATGAAGTCTCCAGTTGACAGTTACAGTTTCCTGAGTTTATCTTGGAGAGCTGACAATGTTTATAAGATTACGGTATTTGTGCCTATCATCAAGGTATGCACACTTGCATTTATGTTAAGAGGAGAGTTAACAATGTTTGGTTAAGAGCGCATGATTTAATTTAGCATGAAAAGAAAGTTGGAGATAATTTGGTGAAGCCGACTGTGTGTAGCATGGCATCTACTCACATGGAATTGTGAAGTCCTAATTTATGGTGTGTGCTTAGTAGAGCCAACTAAGATGTTATTGGATAGTTACATTGTTTATCTAATATAATTTCAAGATTGTTCTAACAGGATAACTTGATTATATCATTTAGAGGAAAGATATTTATAGGCAGTCACTTGTGATTGTCAAGTATGGTTCAGAGTTGAAAGAAAAGAGCAGAGCAGAGAGTGCAAAGTGTTGAGCCATCAGTAGAAGGTCTATGTGACATAAGAGAAAGTATATGGTATTCATTGGAACTGATCAAGACAATAGTTCTACGCACAATTCACCAAGATCCAGATATAGTGTGTATCTGTTAAATAGAAGGTTGCAGCCTTCACCCCTTTGAGAAGTGTGCTCTTAGATAGTGCATCCTCACACTTAAAAAGGTTAATTGTAAAAGACTCCTAATAGGGTTCGACCCTTGACCAGGTCATTGTACTTATTTCATTATAAAGATCAACTCCTAATAGGGTTGTAAGATCCTCTAACAGGGATCATAATACACTAGTGCAGTTCTTAGTGGGTGTCAATTCCCACCAGAGTTTTTACCTATTTGGGTTTCCCCATAACCAAAATTGTGGTGTTGTTTTAAGTGTTCTTTCATTGTGTTTATGCTTAATGTTATTACATACTTAGTTGGATAAAGAATTGAAACTTTTAGATAACTGATTCACCCCCCCCCCCCCCCCCCACCCCCCTCAGTTATCTCTTGGGACTATTCCTAACAAAATCTTGGTACTGATGATGGTTATGAGGAAGCTGCTGAAGACTTTGAAGCTATTGGATCTAGTGGTGATGGCCTAAGAGATAGATCTGGTGAAGATAGAACTGGTCAGTTACATAGATCTAGAGCTCAGTTAAGTACTAGTTACTGAATGGAAGTTTCTACTTTCTTTGGTACTTTGAGACCCGAGGACTTAATTGATTGGATTGGTGAATTAGAAAACTTCTTTGAGCTTGAAGAAATTGAAGATCCTCTTAGATTAAGATTGGCATAGACTAAGTTGAAAGGACATGCTACTCTTTGGTGGAAAGAATTACAAATAGATAGAGAAGATGAAGGTGAAATGAAGATCAATCGGTGGAGGTTGATGGTGACTAAATTGAAAGCTAAGTTCATACCTGTTGACTATGATCTTGACTTGTTTAAGAAGTTGTAGAATCTGAAGCAAAAATATTTGACTGTGGAGGACTATACCAAGGAGTTTTATAAGTTAACTATTCAGTCTGGACACAGAGAACTTGGTAAAGAAAAAGTAGCTCAGTATGTGAATGGTTTGAGATTTAATTTTCAGGATGAGCTTGGTATGTTGAAGATTGATTCAGTTGAAGATGCTTATCAGTATGCTCTAAAGGAAGAAGATAAGTTGAAAAGGAGACAACATAGTAATCCCTAAGGGAAGGAAAAGATTGATCACTCGGTGAAGGACAAACCAACTGTTGAAGATGAACCGAAACCTGTGGAATTGAAAAAAAAGATAGGCAAATTTATCTTTAAGGGTACTTGTTATAATTGTGGTGAAGAAGGACACCATTCTTTTGAGTGTACATAGAATAATTTTGGTGACTGAAGGAATACTGTAGTAAATGAGAACATTCAAAATGAACCTAAATCTGATAACTTGCTAATTTAGAGAAAATTTCTAGGTGCAAAGGAGGAACCTTGTCAAAGGAGTAATTTGTTTAGGACTCGGTGCAAGTCTAGAGGTAAACTTTGTGATGTAATTGTTGATAGTGGTAATACTGATAACATTGTTGTTGAGGACATGGTTCATAAAATTGGTTTGAATAGAATGAAACATCCTCATCCTTTTAGGATTGGCGGGTTACAAAATGTTCATGCTCTAGAAGTAAGGGAGCAGTGCTTTGTTGATTTTCAAGTTGGCCATTATAAGGATCTAGTGTTGTGTGATATTGTGGAGATGAATATTTGTCATATATTGCTTGGTAGACCTTGGCAATATGATTGCAAAGCTATGTATGATTGTGTCAAGAATGTGTTTACTATTGAGAAGAATGACAGGAAGCTTTCCCTGATGCCTTTTTTGGATACAACACTCAATAGGAGAAACCTGAGTATTGGTAGCTGAGTTGAGTTGTCAGATCCTGAGAGGAATGATGATCAGTACGGAGAACTAGACTGTGTGTTATCTAGGAAAGACTTGAAAAGATAGAGGAAACTGAAGTGGAAGAGTATGTAAGGTGAAAACTTAGAGGACTTGTATGTGAAGAACCAGTTCGGGGTTTATGTGCTAAATCCCGGAAGATGTTCTTCCAGCCTATGAGAACATCTTTTCAAACCTGGGGTGTCTGATGTAGGGGCATTCTTGGGTACTCAGTGAATCTACATGGTGGTGTGTTATTTTTGTTCTGTGTTACTTGGTTGTAGCTTTAACCGATGGTCTCAGTTATTGAAGGAAGCTCGGTCACTGAAGGAACTCAGTGAAACTTCTTGTACTTGGTGGTGCCTGTGGTGCTCGATTGACATGCTTGCTTGGTGATGCCTGTGTTGCTCGATGATGCTTGGTGTGGTCCATTGTTTCATTGGTGCTTGGTTGTTTCTCTAGCGCTTGATAGTTCTGGTTTACCACTTTGAGTTCTTGAGGATTTGGTTGGCCAACTTGGTGCATTTATTGTTGGTAGCTTTTGTTTTATTCTCCTATGTAGATCTTGAGGCCAACATGGAGAATTAAATGTTTGTAAGGCTATTTATGAGCTGACTGTTGTTGCATTTAATATTTGTTTGTAATAGGAGTCGACTTGGCTTAGGAGTTAATTGTTTCTTCCAGCCGACTTATGGTTGAAGATTAGTATTTAAGGAGTGTTTGGGTAGTTGTTTAGGGGAAAGTTAGTGGGCATTGAAAGTGAAATTCAGTGATTAGATCTAGATCCTATGAGATCTTGAAGATCAGATTGTTATCTGATAGTTTGTAATAGCAGAGCTAGTGGTTTGCATGCTTGGAGACAAGGAGATTTCTTGGAGGCTTGCGAGCTCAAGTTCAGATCTGCCTTAGTGTTTTCCATCAATTGTTGATTTGTTTTAGAACTGGACTAGCTAGAGAGATTGCAAAAATACTTTGATTGTATTTGGCCCTAACCTGGAAGGCCTTACAGTCGGGCATGTTAATGAAAATTCAATTGAAAATATTGTCTTGATGTGTTATTTCTCATTGTGGTATTTGGCTTCTTATTTGGACTATCCTTAATTGGATCCTCCTTACTTGTCCTGCGTCAGGAGGACAACATAAGTGACTAGGTCACCGAGCTCCAAGCCAAGGTGCTTCCTCACTTGAAAATCATGGAAAGACATATTGAAAAGGCTAAAGTGTTAGTAGCCACCTTGGAAATATTAGTTTTGGAAAATATTTTTGATATGCATGCACAAGTTGGTCTAGAGCACATTGCTCTTGACAACTTGAAAGAGGAATGGGAAAACCTCTTAGCTTCATTGCAAAAAACCCACCAGCACATCTTTGACAAGCTATAAGTACATTTTTTGTTTTGGCATTAATTTCAAAAAGGGGGAAATCATGTATATGCCTATGTACTTCACTACATACCAAGAGCATGCACAAAGGGGGAGTTTGTAAAGAGTTAGTAAATTTTGGAGAGTATGTATATATTTTGTATTCATATGGAGTTAGAATATTTTTTAAGATTATTCGGTACATATACATAAAGGTTTTGATACTAATGCCAAAGGGAAAGATTTTTATCTCTATTTGAGCATTAAGTATAATCATTAGTATCAAACAAGTTTAGTCAGTAATCTAAATTATTCAAGTCGATAAAGGTTAGAATAAGGAGTTAAAAAAGGTCAGTCGATTGAACTTACAAAGACTTCATACCCAGTAGTTGTAAGGTAGAACATAAAGCTATCATAATATAGGTTTAATCAAGCATGTTTACCGAGCGTCAGGAATTACCGAGTACCGAGCTAGTGAACACCGAGCATCAGTTTAATCACTGAACAGTGAATGTAGTGTTTACTGAGTTATTCAAGAAATGGCATAGTAATCAACAATGGCACATATCTCTATGAAAATGGTTCACATGGATCTACAAATGTTTTACCAAGATCTAGATATATTTATTATGGATGTAATCATTTTGGTGTTAGCATAGACTTCAAGTTTTCAGGTCAATTGCACCATAGGTGGTCTCTAACATTGACGCACAATTTTCCCAAATTTTGATCGATCAAGTGGCACAGCTACCTCTGACACATCCTCCTTAGGATCCTCCTCCTTCACATCTTTCTTCTTCTTCTTCACTTCCATCTTTGCAGACTCCTCCAACACAGGCTCCAGCCCAGGCCTCTGATGTTCAGTCTTTACAGTCTGAGGTATCACAGATTAGACAATAGGTTTCTCAGCTAAGCACTATGATGCAGGCATTTATGGCTACCATGAGTCATCATGGGTTATAGGCGAGCACAAGTCGTGGTCCTGATACAGGTCTAGGCACAGATGGTGTTGGGGGTAGTTATGGTAGTTTATTACATGTGTTGAGACATTTTTTGATGTATATTATGATTTGTACTATCGATACATTGTACATTATTATTATTTTATCAGATGATATTTATTATGATCATTACTTTCATATTTATGGACCTTGATTGATAGACTATGATGATACCATGGACATTATTTTCTTTGATAGATTTACATTATGTGATGTCATTATGTGTTAGACTTTCTTTTTAGGTAATGTATGATATGCAGTTCTATATGATTTTATCTCTATATGCTATGTTTTTTATGTTTTTCAGATGCAGTTTTGTGATGATTCCTATGTAATAGTTAGATCTAGGTTATTTTTGTACACCGTAGATCTTAGGTTTTATAAGATGTCGTAAACCTAATTAGGTCAAAGTAGTTTTTTATATAATTGTAATAGGTTTCATTTTGACATATGCATGATAAGGAGATCATGAAGCAGTAGTCGCATACAGGACATCAGTAATCAGATAAGGGTTTGCATGAATGAAAAGTTATCATAAATAGTATCGTTTTATCAGAAACATACAAGGCTACCAAGAAGGATAGAGAGTTATATTCTACACATCAAGGTGATATGTATTTGGTATTTCATAGATCTGATTCAGATAAGCATAAGTTTTCATTTACAGATATTCTATTGTTATCAATTTAACCATTGTACCAGGATTGTAAATCTCTTAACAGAGTAGACTTAACCATCTTTTGTAAATCTCCTAACTGAGTGCACACTTATTTGGTATTGTTAAAATCCTTTCACAAGGTAGATCTCATCGATCTTATGTTACTCCTAACAAGGCAAGATCACCAGAAGTGATCACAATTGTAGCCTTAACTAGCATACTTTATTTACTGCAGTAGTGAAGAATTTGTGGGTGTCATCCCCACCACAATTTTTACCTTCTAACAAGGGTTTCTGCATAACCAAAATACTTGAGTCATCAATTAACATTTTCATGAATGTTTTATTGTTTTGTTTACATGCACTTTACATTTACAAGTTATTTGAATGTATGTTGTTGTATCATCTCAAAATGGAAGCACTTCCATGTTAAGAATGTTTAGCCCTCTGAGTAAGTGGTTTGGGGTCATGTCAAGCGCTTTGAATGGGTCTTTGACTTGGATCTGGCTTTTCCCCCTATTCTGCCCCATTTTCCACTTCTTCCCGACATAATTCTGGCATCTTGAATTGCAAACCTGAGATTCTTGACCTCAGGGTCAAGGTCGACCTCGACCCTGACCTAGGTCAAGGTCAACCTCAACCTTGACCCTAGGGTCCGGGATCCTCGGGGTTAGATTCCGGTTTCAAGGTTTCATCAAAATTATATATTTTCCCTCTTTGTGGCCATTATTTCTCGAGTTAAGTATCGAATTCTCAAATTAATATTTGAAGTGGACCTTTCTCGAGATTTGTATAGGATTCCTAATTTATTATTGGAGATTATCCTTTCTCAATTTTTGTGTCTAATGCTCAAATTAACTTTGGGGTTGGCCTTACCTTGAATTTTGTGACAAGACTCTTAAATAATTATTTTTATTTCTATATTAAGGGTGGTCCCCTTCTAGATTTTTGTGTCAAGACTTTAATTTAATTTCCTCTCCATGTGCACCTCTCTAGAGTTTTGTGCCATGGGCCCTTATTTATTGTTTTCTATGTGGCCTCTCTAGAAGTTTGTGCCCTGGATCACTATAAAAGGGAGTCTTCCTCTCTCATTTTCTCCATCCATCATCAAGAGAAAGATCTCTCCATAAATTTTTGGAATCAAGCATCCATATTCAAGCCTTCAAGCATTCAAGCATTCAATTCATCAAGGAGATCCATTAGTAGCCATTAAAGGAATCAAGCTTAATGGAGCCCTCTTGTTGAAGATTCATCCATTCAAACCTCTTCCTAATCCAAGATCCATTCAAGATTGGTGTTGAAAATCTAAAGACAATTGATTTGAGACATCCTACATTAAATTCTACATTCATTTGAAGCATCCATGCTTATGGATTCAAGGATTTGAATCCTCCACAAGGGTTTTCAACATAAGCAAGGTGAATTGTTTCATTTACTTTGTTTATCTTTGCAATTTCAATTCAATTTCAAAGTTAATTCCTAAATTGGGGTTTGACTAAGGAAAACCCCTCTCCTCCAACAAACAAAATCATTTTTCTTGTAGGTACAGGTGCGGGACGATGAATTAAAGTGTAGATCTAAAAACCCTTTTCATCAAACTTTTCGTCAGAGCTTTGCAGGTCAAGATCAAATTTTTGGGTCAAGGTCAACTTTGCCTACCTAGGTCAAGGTTGACCTTTCATCAAATCGGAAAAATATTTCTAGGTTTTGTAGATCTCACAGTTTCGATTCAGGATTGCAGAAATCAACAATTTCTGAGACTGTTTGATAGGGTTTTCAACTGATTCTTTTTCAGAGGTAAGTACCTTTATTTCTTCATTTCAATATTAATTCATCTAAATTTACTTTCCATATCAATACAATTCCATGTAAGTATAAAATATTGGTTTTAGGGTCTTTTTTATGTGCAAACTATTATTCTAGGACCCCATCCATATTTTATATCTTACAGTTGCAAACAATGGATTCAGTCAGTTAGTTAAGCACTACTATTGCGGATTGTTATTTAGTAAATGTTTTGAGGGTACTATTTCACCCCTCCCCTCTCAGTACTATATCTTTCCTATCCCAACAATCTCTAGTTGCAAGGTTGGACATCTGCTTTGGGGATTTCTCCTTCCTTGCTTGCATCAAGTGGTATCAAAGAAGGTTGTGGATTCTGACTTTCATCTAGAACTGAGTTACTACTCTTGTGTGGCTTCTTCCTTGTTGTTTGGAGGGTGGAAAAACTATGGATATGACCTACATCAACTGTTAACTTGTGCAAGGTGGTCAATAATAGGTTTTTTTGCTAACTGATATAGCAAAGGGTGATAGCAATTAAGGGATTGGTTAGATCAGGTTTTATTAGTTAACGATCTTGAAATTTCTAGTTGTAGGGTGGCAATAGTGAGATATGACCTGGAATTTTAGAAGGACCTACTATAAGGGTTGGTGAGTAATTGGAAAGTGAGAGTTCATAGTTTTTGAGTTACCGATTGACCTAGTTGTTTGAGGCAGATTGTTGGTGTTGGAAGATTGTTGGATCAAATTAGGGTAATCAACATTGGTAATCATATCGTCAAACCTGAGGAAATTGAATATTGATATCCTTATAAATATGTCACCTAGAAGGATAGAGAAGATGATGGAGGAATTCATAAATGAGATGAGGGCAGAAATTTGAAATGATTTAACTAGAGCTAGGAGAATTCCTAAGACTGAAGATGAATTTGAAGAGGTTGCAAAAGATCTTGAGACATTTGAAGTTGAGATCCCTACAGAAGAAGAAAGATTGTTGAGAGCTATGGCACAAATAGGTAAGAGTCATAAAATTGATATTTATAATTTTGTTGGTTCATTGCATCCAGAGGAATTGATAGATTAGATTAATGAACTAGAAGACTACTTTGAACTTGAAAATATTAAGGATCAACAGAGAGTTAGGTTAGCACAGAATAAATTGAAGGGTTGTGTTTCCTTATGGTGGAAAGAGTTGCAGAAAGATAGAGAGGATAATGGTGAAACTAAGATCACTAGATGGAGAGTTATGGTTTCTAGACTTAAGGCTAAGTTCATACTCAAATATTATGAACTATAATTTTTTAAGAAGTTGCACAATTTGAACTAGAAATACTTGACTATGAAGGAGTTAAGGCTTAGTACAATTGAAGATACTTATCAGTATGATCTGAACGCAGAAGATAAATAGAAAAGAAGATAGGTTACACCTCAGATTAAGGATAGATCAGTTGGTGATAAAAGAAAAGACAAGCTCATAGTTGAAGAGGAACCTGATCAGAAGATTCATGGAATGGGTAGTAGCAGCAGAGGGTTCAAGGGAACTTGTTTCAAATGTGTTAATGTTGGACATAAGTCTTATCAATGTATAGTTGGTTCAAGCAAAGGAAAATAGAATTTGGTGGAACATGAGGAACAGTTGAATGAAGACCTTGTTGAGAAGGAAGTTGCACCTGAATTGGGAGAATCTATGATGTTTAGGAGAGTAATGTTGAGAAAGAAAGAACTAGATCTATGGAAAAGAAAGAAATTGTTTAAGAAAATCTGCAAGTCAGGAGGTAAATGTTACAAAGTGATTATGGACAGTGGCAGTACAAAAAACCTTGTATCAGAGGAGATGGTACAGAAGTTGGGTTTGAAGAGACTTATACACCCTTGTCCCTATGGGATAAGTTAGTTTCAGGATGACCACATGGTGGAGGTGAAAGAATACTGTTGGGTTAAATTCAACATTGGTCCATACTATGATGAGGTATTATATGATGTGGTGGATATTGGTGATTTCCATGTCTTGTTAGGTAGACCTTGGTAGTATGATGTTGGAGCTATCCATGATTTTCAAAGGAATGTGGTGTCTATCATGAAGGAGGAAAAAAGGTTCACTTTAATTCCTTTGAAGGAGGAAGGAAGGAAACCTAAGAGCTTGAGTTTGATGAGAACTTACATCTTGAAAGATTAGACTACTTCCAATAAAAAAGTGATGGATTTGCAACCAGTAGCTGAGAAGGTTTTTGAGATGTTACAGTTGATGATGAGTTTAATGAATAGATATGAACCAGTAGAGTTGAAGGCTGGTGACAATTGTATGATGTTACAACATAGCATTGGAAGAGTGGTCTCAGGTGAGAAACATAATCTTGTGATTAGATCAGTGACAAAGACTAAGAAGTTATTGCAGGATGTCAGAGGTGGAGTCAAGTAGTAGAAAAGGAAGCAAACATTGTTTATTGATTGTAAGAATGAAGATAGATGTAGTTGGTATAATAAGGTTAATCAGAGTATAAATTGTGGGAGAAGAGTAACACAGGATGTTGTAGAGGATTCAAATAGGTTGATTTTGAACACTTGCATCAACAAAAGTAGGAGTAGTTATGAGAAGAGTTAGAGAATTCATTTTCCTTCTGATGAAGAGGATATGTGGGCTAAGAATGAACATGGGGTTTATGTGTTGAATAATGTCATATGTTCATAATTTCCTCTTGTGGAACATCTTCTTTTCACCAAGGGTGTCTGATGCGGGAGCATCCTTGGGTAGTTGGCAATCTTGCATCATCCAAAAAATATTTCCTTTCAATTTGTTTTTTTGTTGTTCTAGTTGAGTAGTTTCTTTTGTTTCTTAGTGTGGTCAATCCATTTGGCATGTCATCTTATGCAGTTTCTATGATGTTTTCTTGACATCATGAAGATCTTATGTCTATGGTCGTGCCTCAATATGATGTTTCCAAATAAAGTTATCTTTTGATTGGGTTTAGTCCTACATTGCTTTCATGTTCTAATGCTCAGGGTTGTGAGATGTGACTTGCGATGGTAATTCACGTCATGTGATGATGATTGGCGCATTGTTCTATATATTGTTATATGTTTTATCAACCCTCTTGAGGGATCGCATGACATGATAAATTTATTTATGGATGTTCTTATGGATTTAGGTCCTGACCTATATTTTTGTAAATTGTTTCTTTATCTTAGAGATTATGATCAAATAAGCCAACTTGAGGTTGGCGATCTTGTATATAAGCTAGGTAGTAGTTCTTATTTTAGGCAGTGCTAGTGGATGAGAGATAGCTAGAAGAGTAGCATCTGATTTTGTAAATAATCAAGTATGTATGCCTAGAATGTAAGACTGCATGTTTGTAGGCCAACTCAAGATATAAGTCCTTTGTTGTGGTGATAATAAAAGATCATATTTCCTTAAAGGCTAGTGTTGTCTATTGCTTTGTTGATCATTTTAGTTGTGTAATCTCTAGCTGCAAGATTGGACATCTCCTTTGGAGATTTCTCCTCCTTTGACTGCATCAGCATGATATGAAGATTAATTTTTAGTATCATAAAGAAGATAGATCTAACCATGGTAATTTCACATTAAGGAAACCTAATTTTAGATTTGCATATAAGTTCCATATTTTCATGTTCTAATAATCAAAGCCTTGTATGTCTTCCTCTGATTAGCTAGTTGGATATATACTTAATTTCCCAACCTTTGGGATTAAACATATATATTTCTCAATATTTGGTATCGAAGTGGAAGATTAACTGATTTCGAGTCTTCCTCAATTTTGTATTTCTTATCTTAACAATCTTGTAGGAATCTATTAGAAGAAATCAAAGGTTATTCCAAAGGCTTATAAGGCTATTTTGATTGCTTTTTGAGTCGAGTTTTTTTTAAATATATTTAATATTAGAAACCATGGATATTGTCAATGTGGTCTATGTTGGGCATTGGAAGATCTTGATTGTGGATATTTATGTAGTTTGTTATGTTTTTATAACTTGAAGCTCTTGTTTGATAAGATGTGTTTATACTCTCATTTGGTAATTTTGTTCGAAGCAGAACTAGAAACATGAAATATTAAATGAGACACGACCATGCTTCATGGGGCACGTGGCTGAATCGACATACCTTGTGGTCATGTGTAGTGAGAAGTTGTTCATGTTGGATAAGTACTTTTGACATCCTATTCACTTGGAGAAACATCAATTATTTGGACTAGGGAATGGAATTAAAAATAAAATGATACAACATATGACATGTAACATTTGACCAACTTACGATGCATATGAATGGCACATCACATAACATCTTTGAGGTGATCAGTTATAAGGACCAAAGGGAGCACCTAATCTTGGTGAATCTCTTAATAGATTTTGTGAGATGACAATTGCATCATGGTTTTGGTATCTTGATCCATCATAGAGGGGCTATTGGATTTTGTGCTTAGATTTGGGTGACATATTTTTCCATGGAATCTTGGCTCGTGATTTGGGTAAATCCATTTTTATTTTGTCATTTAGGTTTGCTCTATTTATTTATTTCTTTTGAGTTGGAGGTATTAAGATAGCTTATATTTATAGAAATGATATGTTTTTGTATCTTCAAAAATTATTGCTACATGAGTAGAAGAGAGAATAGTATATATATTGTACATGTTGTAACTGTATTGATTTACAAAATAATACATTGAAACATACTTCTGAATTTTCTTTGAAAGAATTTTCCTAAAATATATTATTCCTAAATGGTTCCAACTGTTGTAATTAATTAAACTAACATTTAATGGAAGTAAGTGGATCAATCAAATAGCCTAACTCTAATGAAAATTTATTATTGATAACAATAGATGAAACAACCTGTAATTTGTTGCAAGAACAAATTAAAAGAAAGAAACATAACTACGCTTAACAGAAAAATACTAATAAGAATCCATGTACTACGAACACTATTAATTGCTCTTAATTACTTTTTTCTATTATAATCATCTCTGTACATTTTTCTCCTTATAAATTAGTCTAGCAAAATGTTTGTGCTATCTTGCTTCCTTTCATAGCTGGACCCTCCATGGTAATGGTAAATTTCCTCACCTAATGCTCGTCATGTATTTACCAATGAGTTCTTAGATATAATTAGTTGTGCAAGATTCTTGGTTGTATGTAGGATGGCATGGAGGAGGGAGATGACACTTGTTTCTTTACTTTCCTTTCCATTTATGTTTCTTTTATTTTTTAAAGACGACTTAGACTTTGGTTTGTGGTTGAGGTCATGGTTGATGTACTAGTTTTTTTTACGGCCACTTTCTTTTGATAAATTCAAAATCCCAATTTTACCAATTTAACTTCTCGATGAATCGACATAGATTATGAGAGCATTTCCTTTGAATTCCAATGTTCAATCTGGTTGATTTCCTCGTGAATTAATGGATTTGGACGTGAAGAAGAGAGCAGCTCTACATTCAATAATGCAGAATTGTTTCGCATCGATCCAGAAATTTCCCTATTGATGAACAGTTTTTGTGGGCATCATTGTTTGCAACAGATACTGAACATTGTCTTGTAAGCCGACATGTCCAGCTGATACACAATTCAATCAGCTTAACTTGTCTCCATGAGAGCAAATCAAAACAACGACTGAGTTGGCGACTGTCCCGAATGATGTATGACAGAAAATTTGGACTATGAATGAATTCCACATCGATCACATTCATCTGTTTTCAAACAAATAAGCCAAACCATGGATAAGAATGCGCGCATAGTGTACTTTTAATCCAGTGTAACATCACCTTAACACATTTATTCTCCACTCTAGTGTAAACATCACACTCATTAAGTACTATTTTTCCATTAAAAGTGTTAAATAGTTAAAGTTGACTTATTTTTTCCAAGCTTAATTTTTTCTGTAATGTCTGATGTTTAAGGCTGGCCCACATTTACAAAATAACGTAGTTTGAACTCTCTATATTGATCCCCCACCCTTTTGAAATGATGTATCTTCTTCATACAAAACATACGTTTTGACATTATTTTTATTAAAGTTGGCACTTCGAGCCTAATTTATAAGTGTCAATAAAGTCTATTTCTATAATTTTTATTTTGAACTTTTAAATTATGTTCAAAGTCCATGTTTTTTTCACTAAAAGATTCATTTCACATCTTATTAGAAAAAATCATATATTTGATAAATATTTGTGCACTTGTGTTTTTTTTATAGCTAAATGAGGGTATCTATCAAAACTTCAAACAATTAAAAAAATATCTTACATTACATAACATAAGAGGGGAACTCAATTCTACATTCTAATATATTGGACCAAAAAGTGCCCTTAAGTTTTCAAAAGGGTGCAAGATCCATGACCTTGCATATTTAACCTCCATCATCAATAAAAACCACAAATAGCGCTACATCTTCCAAAGGATGGCATACTTTCATAGATTGGCCTTAATTAGAACCCACTAACAAACAAGAGCAATGTACACCACCGCTAAAACTTGCTACAACACTACACAAACCCACCCCAACTCCACCAAAAAACATGAATTATTTTATCCCACTAAACTCACCACCAACTAAACTATGAAATAACTTTTGATCCAACACAACTCAAAAATCAATCCTAACAAACCATGAAAACAAGCAGAATTCTACCCACAATCCACTAGCTTAAACAAATTGCAACTAAGGGTTGTTAACAATCAAATAAATAAAAATATAGGGAAGTGATGCCACATAGTCTCAACCAACATGATGAACCAAACACACCTTTCTCAAACTTTCTACTTATATGAATGCAACCACTTCAAGTTCTTCTACCACCACCACCATAGACACCTCTTATGAATCAACAACTTGAAAAGTATTCATAAAAAATCTTAGAATAGAATCTACTAATTCTAACCCCCAAAAATAAAGTTCACTTAAAAAGTGTCATTAGTTACTAAAATAAAGTTTAGTTCTAACAAGTCATTACAGTTAGATAGATTAGTTCATCTATTTCATAGGTGTCCTATACAACACTACCAGATATCAAAAGGGCCTTTCCTCCCTAATCCATTATGTCGATTATAGAATTACCCTTCATCATATGTATTGGTTTCTTCTGTGTGCTTGATATATTGATAAGAACTTCACAAATAATAATAGATATAATAAATTTCAAAAGATATATCTCGCATGGAACAAGAGATGTATGCAGGCCAATATGCCCTGATATCCAACATATGTTGAAATAGAGTAAACCTTTAAGCTAGGGTGACACCATATTGCTTAAGGAAGAAGCCACTCCATGCTATATCTCCAAGAGATCCCAAAAGCAATAGCATGCTTCACACATGTCTCTTACAATGATAATCATCTTCCTTTATATATACATGTTTATAATAATATTATGCAAGGGTAAAATCTTAATGAAGGCCTACTCAAATCCTAATATAATTGAGTACATAAATTAATCACATGACCCAATATAACTAACATAAGGGATGTGTGCCTCATTTTGACAACTTCATCCACCTAAATACCTTATAATACCATATCTCTAGTTACATAACATGTCATCCTTTCTTGACATGTTCCATACTTGAAACATGAGAAGAATCCAAAGAGTATGATTGTCATATGTTATTACAAATATGATTCCATGAACAATCATCTAGTCATCCATAATTGAACAATCATCTAGTCATCCATAATCAATCCTTGTTGTGTCTTGTACTTGTTGTAAATATGAGTTAGTGTTGTCATTGAGTATTTGTTGTTTCTAAAGTGCTACAGTGTTAGAAGACAAAGTATGTAGGAAAGAGTATTTAAAGTTTGTATGGGAGAACGCTTTTCATTACTTTGCATTTGGTGATGAGAGCTTGTGGTTCTAGACATAATTTTTATTTTCTATGGATGTTGCACTCTTATGGTTTTATGTCCTCATCATTGTAGTTGATGTGGTCCGTAAATGAAGTTTTCTAACAACCTGACTGTTTGTCAAGATTGGTCTAGAGAATGCTTTGCATTTATTCATAGTGATGTTTCTAATACATGGTTTGGAGAACATGCTCAAAATATTTGTGCAGTGTCTCAATTAAATTTTTAGTTGGTCTTATGCTTTGAAAGAAAATTTCTGATTTTTTATTGCTTTGTTGTGGGGTTTATTGTTGGTCTTTTGCTGACTCAATTGTTTTTCTTGTTTGGATCATATTCTTTTGGTCCAAACTTGTGTTGGAAGTTGATTTAAGATGTTGTTTTGAGTCTCATTGTGACATGTGAAGATCTTCATAAATTTATGTTTAGTTTAATTATGTTTTTGGACCGACTGGTTATGCGCTACATTATTTATCTACATATTATATTTGTTACTAACTTTAGAGGATGTGTTACTACATGAAAATCATTTGGAGCTACTTTAAAAAATGTGTTATAATGTTTTTAGGTCCCCTTATCTCCTAGATGGGACCATGATCACAATAATTTTGTTTCATGTCCAACTTGATAAAACTTATGTTTGTTTTATCTTAACTAACCTCATTAAAGGTTTTGTTGAAGAATTTGATTGTTGGGATAGGAAAGATATAGTACTGAGAGGGGAGGGGTGAATCAGTACCCTCAAAAACTTTTACTAAATTAATAATCTGCAATATTAGTGATTAACTAACCGATTGAGTCCATTGTTTACAACATACATTCAAATAACTTGTAAGAGTAAAATGCATGTAAACAAAACAACAAAAACATTCATGAAATGTTAACAGATGACTCAAGTATTTTGCTTACATAGAAACCCTTGTTAGAAGGTAAAAACTGCAGTGGGGATGACACCCACAAATCTTTCACTACTGCAATAAATAAAGTATGTCGATTAAGGCTACAATTATGATCACTTTTGATGATCTTACCATGTTAGGAGTAACATAAGATCGATTAGATCTACCATGTGAAAGGATTTTAGCAACACCAAATAAGTGTGCACTCAGTTAGGAGATTTACAACAGACGGTTAAGTCTACTCTGTTAAGAGATTTATAATCCTGCTATAATGGTTAAACTAATAACAGAAAATATCTGTAAATGACAACTTACATACTTGTCTAAATCAGATCTATGAAATACTAAATAGATTTCACCTTGATGTGTAGTATATTACTCATTGTCCTGCTCGGTAGCCTTGTATGTTTCTGATAAACTGAATAATGTCTCTGATAATTGCTCATTCATGTAAACCTTTGTCTAATCTCTAATATCATGTATGCAGCTACTGCTTCATGATCTCCTTGTCATATATATGTCAAAATGACATCTATTACAATTATATAGCAAATTGCTTTGACCTAATTAGGTTTACAACATCTTAGAAAACATAAGATCTACGATGTACAAAAATAACCTAGATCTAACTATTAAATAGGAATCATCACAATATTAAATGATTACATCCATAATAAATGTGTCTCAATCTTGGTAAAATGTTTATAGATCTGTGTAAATTGTTTACATAGAGATATGTGTCATTGTTGATTACTATGTCATTTCCTGAACAACTCAATAAATATTGCATTCCTTGTTCGGCGAATTAACTAATGCTCGGTGTATAGAATGCCCAATGTTCACTGACTCGGTGCTTGGTAAACTATGATGCTCGGTAAACATGCTCAATTAAACCTATGTTCTTTTAGCTTTAGGTTCTGCCTTGTAACTGATTTGTATGAAGGCTTTGTAAGTTCAATCGACTAACTTATATAGCTCCTTATTCTAGCTTTTACCGACTGATTAGCTTAGATTACCGAGTGATCTTATTTGATACTAATGACAACACTTAATGCTCAAATAGAGATAACAATCTCCCCCTTTGGTGTTAGTATTAAAACCTGTATGTATATACCGAATCTCAAAAAATGTTCTAACTCCATATGAGTACAAAATATACATTCTCCAAAAATTTACTAACTCTATACAAAACCCCCCCCCTTTGTGAATGTTACTAGTATGTAGTGAAGTACATAGGCATATACATGATTTCCCCCTTTTTGAAATTAATGCCAAAACAAAATGTACTTACAGCTTATCAAATATATGTTGGTGGGTTTTCTACAATGAAGCTAAGAGGTTTTCCCATTCCTCTTTCAAGTTGTCAAGAGCAATGTGCTCAAGACCAACTTGTGCATGCATGTATAAAATGTTTTCCAAAACTAAAATTTCTGGGGTGGCTACTAATACCTTAGCCTTCTCAACATGTCGCTCAATTATCTTTAGATGTGGTATCATCTCAAATTGCAACTCAGTGACTTGATCACTTATGATTTCTTCCTGCTTCCTTAAGTCTACTCTCAACCGCCTCAATTCTTGTACTTTAAGTATATGCTTATGAAAAGCATTGGGCTTAGTTAGAGAAGTATTTGCACTGGCCAAGATATTTGAATCTATCTTCTTTATCTTTTCACTGACCTCGGCAGCGAAGGTGCCCATAGTGCATAGCTTAAACAACATTAGTACAATTTTCTGAGTTAAGGGTTCTAACTTAGTTATAACCTCAGAAAGTTTTACCTTATTTATAGCCACTTCTTGGTTGATTTTCTCTGCAATTTTTTGTTGGATTTTAGCTTCTACCTGTTCTTCAATCCTTTTCTTCGCATCTACATTAGGGGCATTGATATGGGCTGTAAGAGATGCAAGTTGGTCCAGAATTGGAGTATCCTCATTTATTGTTACATCAGGGACAACATGCTGAAGAATGTCTCTTACATCTTCTAATATCTGCTTACTTTTACTTTATTTTCTCATTTTTTCCTATGCAGCCTTCCTCATGCACAATTCTCCATACTTCCTCATCTCCTTAAGGTCCAAATTCCTTGGGTCACATTCAGGAATCTCTATTATTTCATCCAAAGTGACTGGCCCTTTTCCATGTTTCTTCTTCTTCTTCTTGGTCTCTTGTGGAGATGTCTTGACAAAAGGTACTAGAGATTTTACCTCTATGTTTTTCTTATCTTGCTCGGTTGACACATTATCATCCCTACTTCCTGGTGACCTAAGTCTCAACCAATTGAGTAGGGGCTTTTGATGTAGTGTCGGTGGTATTTGTTTCAGTGGTGTCTGCGGGCTTAGGATCTTCATGTGTTTGTGTTTCAGCCTCTTTCTCTTTAGGCTCATTTCACTCGGTAGTGCCTTGTGTACTTGTCCCTTGCTCCCCGATTGTGTCCTTCTGCTACTTGGCAGTTGATCCTTCAGGTTCCTTTTGAGAAATAATCTCAACTATTTGTACTAGAATTGGAAGGTCACCCAGTATTGTGCTTACTACTGGCTTGGTGGGGGCTTGTTCATATGTTTGTGCTCTAGCAACGGTGATGTCCTCATCATCCTTAATATCATTGGGATCACCATTAGTGATGTCTTCAATAAGAACATCATTTGTACCTATTATAATCAATTTCTCAGGTGGATCTTGGTACACTTCCTGATAACCAACTAGATGAAAATCAATGGCAATGGTAGTATTAGGCACCTCAGTGTCTGATAGCTCTATAGGGTCCTTTGTAGCCAGATATGCATCATCTGAATGGATGCCTTGCCTTTTCTCCTGCTCTTCCTCTTGGGTATTATTGCCAATGCTAGCTTTTCTGCTTCATCTCAAGCTTGGAGAATAGAAGTCCATAACAATTGACTATTCTCATCAACTTCTGCCAAATTTCCATCAAGTATTTTCAATGCTCTACTTTTGACCAAAAATCTCTTTGAATGCGGCTTCATCAGCTCTTCTATCTCAGGGACTGTTAGTGTTGGCATTGCCAATATTAGGGAATGTTTCCTCATTTTCTTCTTGGTGCTTAAATCATAAGTCCATCTAGCTAATGCTTTATCATATAAACTTTTAGGTACATATTTGGAAAATTCTATTGGTACCTTTTCGAATTTTATCATCATTTGAATTACTACCTCCTCTATCTTATTTTGTTCCTCAATTGTTATATGTTCAAACTGACTCAATTGTGGGGTACTAAGGCCTCAGGTGTCTTTTATTGATTCTACTAGCTCATCAATTGATTTTTCTTTATTTACAACTACTTTAAATTGATTTAATTCATCCTCTTTTTCATCATCAATATCATATTTACCTCTTATTAGCTTCCTTCTCTTCTTTGTTGCCTCGGAGGTAGCTTGAGCACCTCTCTTCTTCTAATAAGTTTTGGTCGGTGTAGGCCTAGAAATCTTGACAACTCCTTTCTTCGGTGGTGGTGAAGCCGTAATGGTAGACCTTGTTCATGCTCTTGTTTGAACTTTTGCCTGCTTCTTCTTAGGAGTGGGCTTAACCGGTGTAGATTATGCATCTTTGTCAAACTCATTTGCCTCTTCATCATATGCAGTGTCAGCAAGAAGTAACTAACCCTCAGTTTCTACCTGAACCAGAATGTTCTCAGATGTCTTAGCATCATCTGCATCTTCTCCAAACATTTTTACCAATTTGTCCATCATTTTTATTGATTTCTTTGTTGCCTTCCCAATAACTAGATCCATTTTTATTCGTTGTTTTGCTTCCTCATAGGTTCCAAACCTAGTAGATTTTGGATCCTTAGGCTCTGCTAGTAAAGCCTTGATTGACCTTGAAGCTCAGTCAATATCAATCTCGTATCCCATTGGGGCTAACCATTTTATTCTCAGTTCAACTGCTTTTATCAGTGTATAATCTGTGTCCACTAGGAAACAAATGTCATGTTCATATTCTTCAACCAAATGTCTTGGTATCCTACTTCTGGCATTCATTCTATCCTTAAATTGCTCAAAGTAGACTTCTAAAATACTCACAAAATTTTCACCCAATTTTTGTATCAAATCATTTATTTTTAGTGTCACTGGCTTGTCGGTAGTCTAGTCTATATTACCGATTCAAGGGAAAAAAATTTGCACATAAAAGAATATGCAAAGAAACAATGATCCAAACTTACATGTATTCAACTTTGTTGACCGAATTATTTTCATGTTTTCTTCAACTTGTTTCAATAACAACTAGGCAAGGTCCAACTGAAATCCCTTTTTCACCATCTTAAATGCAATATCTACCGCTCCACACGGTACATTGTTGGTTCTTCTTGATTGAAAGATTTGGTATCCAATAACATATGCATCAAACCTAGTTTCAGGATCCACAATTGTGTTTACTTTCATTCCTCTTTTGTCCCATTCAGCTCCAGTAGCTTTTGCTATCTCGATTCTCAGTGCACTCCTCAGTGCTTTCACTTTGTCAGTGGTAGGGTAACCTATTACTGCGTGTATGATATCCTTCATGATTTTCATGGGCTCATCTAGCCATAGTTTTCCATCATGAAAATGGCTCAGAATAATTCTAATCCATTCATTCCTAAATACCTTCGGGAAATGTAGGGCATTTATCAAACAGTTGACTCTCAAATGCTCGTGATCGTCCTTCAATTTCCCATTAACACTCAACTCTTGAGATGTGGAAATGAGCTCAAAATCACCAATCTTGCAGTGAATGTAGGTGTGTATGTCTTCAACTAGCAAAACCCTAGGTGGTATGCTAAAAAATGCTCCGATTTTGTCAATTTGTGAAGCAACTTTGGGGTGAAGTTTGTACTTCATCTCATCACATGTAGCAGAAATGATCAACCTAACATCATCCTCAACTACATTCTTATTTTTTAAAATATTTTATGTGGATACCATTGTTCTTCGATTTAGGGCTTCAGGAAATAGTAAAGAAACAACTCGATGAAGATGACACTTACTCGCAATAATGACTATTTTGCTTGGAATACTTCAAATCTTTGATCAATCACTCTAAAAATCTTTCACTCAAATTCACTCTGAAAAGTCTTCTTCTTGATCGCAGTTTGAAAAAATAAGCTAAGTCCTTCGTGTATTTATAGCAATTTTCAAATTCCCGCTAAAACTATTTGCAATAAATGCTCTACCTAACACGGCTCGGTAATAAAAGTCACTCTTAGTGTATACCATAAAATGTTATAAGCTCGATTAACACATAAAATTCCACTCGGTTAATACTAGCACTCAGTTAACCTTGCTAATAGTTACCGACTAGCAACTTCTCACTCGGTCTAGCATATACCGACTGTAAACACTTAAAGCTCAAAACATGTAAAACCATAGTGCATCTTAATTCATGCAGAACTAGTATGTGAACACTTGATATAAGGAACTGTATGATAGATATAACCAATTAGAATTAGCAGTTCCATACATACCTTTTCAGTTTAGGTGGAGGTGGCGATGTCACCCAATCCAATGGATGAGGTGTCACCGATTGCATTACTAGACTCAGCATTATCACCTGATTATTTTCTCCACATAGTGTTTCTTATCCTCATGATATCTTCAATTGTATTGCCATTCTCATAAGTTTGTGTCTATGGTGCTCGATCTCTGTAATCTTTACTTAAGTGACCGACCTTGTGACAATGTAAACATGCCATACCAGTGCTTGTCCAGCTGCGAGATCTTCATCTCCAGTCCTTCCTCATGCAGTTAGCTACAATATGTCCATATCTTCCACATGTTGAACAATTAACCCATGTGTTATAATCCCAAGTATAAGCATTACCTTGTCTTCTCGGTTGATAGGTTTTGTTTTGTCTTTTTGGTGTCTAGACTTGCTCCATCTTTGTTATGCACTCTTGTGATGTATGTCCATGCATGTTGTAAGTGTGAAAATGTTTCTCCATGTAGGGTTTGTTAGGAGTCCTATTCAACTTAGATCTACACTCATGTGCTTGGTGTCCATACTTGTTACAGCTATAACAATGACCATTGAACTTAGGAGTGGTTTTAGGATTACCTTTAGCTTTAATCCTGCAAAAATTTGATGTGTGGCCCAGTTTACCACAGTGATAGCATGAAATTTTCTTAGGTCTTTGACTCTTGTAGGCATTCATATGTTCAGCTTTCTTAGATGATTCTCCTTTCTCAGTATAGCCTAATCGAGTAGTACTTCCAAGTCCTCTTTGACTGATCAGAAATTCATCAATTTTCTTGGAACTATCTTCAGCTTTCTTAATCATTTCATTGTGTTGTTGATGCATCTTGACTTTATTTTTTAGTCTCACATTTTCTTCTCTAAGTTCACTAATGTCTTCAAGTTTCCTTGTAAGCTCACTATTTACTCGGTTGATTTCCTGACTTACAACAACCATCTAATTAGAGATTTCAAAATGATGCTCGGTAAGTCTTAGTATCTCAGATTATTTATCTTGTAGTTTCTCAGTTATTTGTCGTATGTCTTCAACAGCCAAGTTTCTCTCTTGTTCAGCTTGTCTAGCATTATTCATCACATCAATCATTCTTACCATTTGTGCTTCTTGACCAATCTGCATGGCTTTAACTTGTTCAGTTAGATGAATATTTTTCTCAGATAAATTAGATATACTTCCTTCAGATATGTCAGATATACTGCCTGAACTAGATCCAATACTATCAAATGGTTCATCAATTTCTTCTTCATTATAATCAGTTTCATTGTACCGAATAGTCATAGCTTTTCTCTGAACCAGTAACTTCTTCAATTCATCCCTTGCTTGCTTGTATTGCTCAATGAAGATTTGCATTTGAATCTTTTGATTCTCAATTGTCTTGTCCAACTTATATCTCTCCATCCTGCAATCTTTCCTCTTCAGTGATTAAACTTCCAAATAAGAGATCTAGCTCTGATACCAATTGTGTGACTCTGATACCAATTTTTGGGATAGGAAAGATATAGTACTAAGAGGGGAGGGGTGAATCAGTACCCTCAAAAACTTTAATTGAATTAACAATCTGTAATAGTAGTGCATAACTAACCGACTGAGTCCATTGTTTACAATATACATTCAAATAACTTGCAAGAGTAAAATGCATGTAAACAAAACAACAAAAACATTCATGAAATGTTAACACATGACTCAAGTATTTTGGTTACGCAGAAACCCTTGTTAGAAGGTAAAAACTACAGTGGGGATGACACCCACAAATTCTTCACTACTGCAGTAAATAAAGTATGTCAGTTAAGGGTACAATTGTGATCACTTCTGATGATCTTACCCTATTAGGAGTAACATAAGATCGATTAGATCTACCTTGTGAAAGGATTTTAGCAACACCAAATAAGTGTGCACTCAGTTAGGAGATTTACAACAGACGGTTAAGTCTACTCTGTTAAGAGATTTACAATCCCGCTATAATGGTTAAATTGATAACAGAAAATATATGTAAATGACAACTTGTACTTGTCTAAATCAAATCTATGAAATACTAAATAGATTTCACCTTGATGTGTAGTATATTACTCTCTGTCCTTCTCGATAGCTTTGTATGTTTCTGATAAACTGAATATTGTCTCTGATGACTACTCATTCATGTAAACCTTTGTCTAATCTCTGATATCTTGTATGTAGCTACTGCTTCATGATCTCCTTGTCATATATATGTCAAAATGATATCTATTACAATTATATATAAAATTGCTTTGACCTAATTAGGTTTACAACATCTTACAAAACCTAAGATCTACAGTGTACAAAAATAATCTAGATCTAACTATTACATAGGAATCATCATAGCATTAAATGATTATATCCATAATAAATGTGTCTCGATCTTGGTAAAATATTTATAGATATGTGTAAACTATTTACATAGAGATATGTGTCATTGTTGATTACTATGTCATTTCCTGAACAACTCAATAAACACTGCATTCCATGTTCGGCAAATTAACTAATGCTCGATGTTCACTGACTCGATGCTCGGTAAACTCTGATGCTCGATAAACATGCTCGGTTAAACCTGTGTTCTTTTAGCTTTAGGTTATGCCTTGTAACTGCTTGGTATGAAGGCTTTGTAAGTTCAACCGACTAACTTATATAGCTCTTTATTCCAACTTTTACCGACTGATTAGCTTAGATTATCGACTGATCAAGTATTTGATACTAATGACAACACTTAATGCTCAAATAGAGATAATAGTTGATATATATCAAAGATCATTTCAGCATGATGGAGAGTGGAAGAGATATGGAATAATTGTTCAACGATGTGGTGAATATAAATGTGAAGGTCATTTTGGATTGTGTGTCTTCACAATCATATCATCAAAGTATTAGTATTGGGACAATGGATGTGTGTGTAGTGTTTTTCATGAAGTTGGTCTCCTAAGATAGTGATTCAACCATGACTTCTTACTTGGAGAATTATTGGAGGCGGTATGCTAAAGGCTTGTTTATTTTGATTCATAATATTCATATATCATGTTGGAAGACAGCTATTTCTTCTTGGCAGTTTTGTTTCATGTCCTGAGGTAATCAAATCAACGGTATTGAGATTCCTTTGTGATGATCCTAAAAGTATCATTGTATATTGTTTTCATATAGTGCACGAATTGGATCTTACTGTGGGTTTTCCCTCCTTGGGTTTTCCATGTAAATTTGGTGTTCTCACGTATACGATGTTCATTACTTGTTAATTTGGTTAGGATTAATTAATGTAAATTGTGATTGAAATTTGGTTGAGTGTTTATTCAAGACTGACTCACCTCCTTCTCTACATCTTTGGGTATGGTCAACAATTGTTATCAGAATGAGATTCCTCTATGACAAGTGTAACCACTTGAATAAGGTCCAGGATGGCACAAGGAGGTTTCAAGGTACTAAATTTTGATGAAAAAAACTATGCCTCCTAGAAGATGAGGATGGAAACATATTTTAACTCTCTTCCATATGTAATATAGATCTTTATTGTGAAAGGATATGTTGGTCTTGGTATTCCCCCTACTACTCAAGATAAAATTAGATTACATGATAACAATGGCAAGGCAAGGAATACAATCATAGGTGGTTTGGAAGATTTAGAACTTTTGAAGGTCATGCACTGCAAGCCTGCTAAGGATGTTTGGGAGAAGCTTAGTAGTAACTATGAAGGAAGTGGAAAGATCAAGAAAGTCAACATGTAGAGACTCAAGTACAAAGTTGAGAACCTACAGATGTCACAAGAAGAATACATTGATAGTTACTTACATCGAGTAATATAGGCAGTAAATAGAATTAGAGGAACTAGTTGAACTATAGAGGAAAATGAAGTTGTGAGAAAAATGCTTTAAACACTTCCTCACAGATACTATAGACCTAAGGTATATTCTATTGAGGAGATTTATGACATTGATAAATATATAGTGGATCATTTCTATGGAGCAACCTCTACTATTGGGATGTGGTAATTTGAATCTAATTATGTCAAAAAGGAAGTTGCATTCAAAGCCAGTAAGAAAGTTGAATATGAACCTTATACAAGCAATGATCCAAATGATGCAAAAGATAAATTTGTAATAATAATAAGGAAAGTCACCAGAAAATACAAAGGTAAGTTACATTTAAAATATTTCAATTGTGGAAGAACTAGTCATTATGCATCTAGATGTACTTTCAGAGAAGATAAATATAGAAGGGTAGATGATGAAAACAAAATAAAAATAAATTTAGAAGCGTTGAAAATAAAAGAGAAGATTATAGAGACAAACCTAAGACAATTATTTATTCAAAGAAAAGTAGTCACTCTTCTAAAGATGGAGATTTTGATGATTCAAATGATAAAGTTAATTATGTATGGTTGTGAAATTAGATGATAGTAATAAGTCTGGTACTGTACATACTGATGAAAATAATGAAAGAGCATTGATTGTATGAATTTCTCTTTGTGCAAAATAAGAATCAAAAGATTGTGTGATTGAGTGGATGCTCAAATCATAAGGCCAATGATAGAAGAAGGTTTCTTAATCTTCAAAAATGGAACAATGGATTTGTTAAGTTTGGTGGTGAAGAGGCTACTATAATTTGTGGTAAAGGAACTATATACATTAATAGTAAGAATGATACAAAGGATGTTTACTATGTTAACGGATTAAGGCGTAATCTTCTCAGTGTAAATCAAATGTGCAACAAAGGATAAAAACTTCATTTTCATTACAGTAGACTGAGATAAGAAAATATGACTTGGGAAGATTAGTCACAGAAGGAATAAGGATTGATGGAAATGATAAGGAATATATTCCCCATTATTTAAATACGTATATATTATCTCCATTAATAATTTATATTAGGAGATAATTATAAGTTTTCATGTGGTTAGATTTTTGTGGGATAGTTGAGATCCTTTCTCAACTTACCCTATATTTGGTGTAAGAAATTTTATCTCTCATCTATGAATTTTTCGGCCTTCCTCATGTGAAGCTATTAAAGCTTATTATTTGATTAATAAAAATTAGCCAAGTTTGTATTCATTTTATTATTTTGTATGAATTGGCTCACGTGAATGGAATTTCTCACTTTGTTGAGAAATTCCATATCAGTTGGTATCAGATCTTAGACTCATATCATGGGTTGTAGCATTCATATTCATGTGTGTACAGTCAATTGAAACATTAAAAAATAAAAAAAATAAAAATTATTTTACTCAAATTTATGCAAATTGAAAAGTTTAGAGAGACGTCACAACCTCTAAAGATCACTTCTAAGGGTATATGATAGCCCATTTTAAAGGATTTTGTGTTATCTCAAATGGTTTTTTAAATGATTTCATTTCATTTTCTGTATTTTGAGATAGTGTCGATTGAAGTCATGTAGGTTGGAGGATAAAATGGTCAAACCTATCTTGCATTTTGGGGTACAATTTATCTCTTTTGAGGCTACATAAAGGAGGTATCTTATATCAATGGAAAGGTTTTTTTGATACCTCAAATTGGTCTTTGACATAATTCAATTTTGTTTTCTAGTTTGTGAGATATCATTGATTGAAGTCTCATAAGTCTGAAAACAACATGGCCATGTCTAACTTGCATTTAAGGATGAATCTCCTCTCTTTAATGTCCACAATAGAGGGAACATCATAAATCAACGAAAATATTTCTTTAGTGTCTCAAATGGGTTTTTGGCACAATTTGATTTTATATCTTGTAATAAAAGCTATGAACAAAATAATAGCAAGAGGTCTAGTGGTGTAGGAAGATTTGTTGATGAAAGAAATGGTATTTGAGAACCCACTTCTCAATTTTTTTTAATGTTAAGAGATCTTATTTGACTCATCCACTACCATTTTGGGTTTTTCTTGTAACACTACTTTAAGTAGTGATTTTGCCCACTTCTCAAGCATTTTTCTTACAAGTTTCTTTGGTATCCATGATTCTAGGAATTTATCTACCTTCTTTTGGTAATGACTCGAGGATTGAAAATCATTATGCTAGATTCTTGTTGGAATATATTTTGCTTCAATAACCTTTTCATTTGCATCACCACTCTTTGTATGGTGTTATAGTAATGTTAGCAACTTATTTTCTAGGAAAATTACAGTTGACTTTTGAAGATGGATTTGGGTTTTGAATCTTTCAATCACTAGTTTCATCATACATCTATGGCATCGACTACATCAATTTATCCCATGATAGCATTGGAGGCCAATGCTTCTATGGTTGGAAGGAATGATAACTAGGATTATATTCCCCATAATTTAAATATGCATATATTATCTCCATTAATAATTTCTATTAGAAGAGAATTATTAGTTTTTGTGTGGTTAGATTTTTGTGGGATAGTTGAGATCTTTTATCAACTTACCCTATGTTTGGTTTAAGAGAGTTGATCTTTCATCTGTGAATTTTTACTCCTTCCTCCTTTGAAGCTATTAAAGCTTATTGTTTGATTAATAAAAATTAGCTAAGGTTGCATTCATTTTATTATTTTGTATGAATTGGCTCACATGAATGGAATTTCTCACTTTGTTGAGAAATTCCATATCATGAAATGTCTATTATCAAAAAGAAAACAAATGATGAAGTTGTCTAATGGCTCGAAGCAATGAATGTTGTCATGGCACAAAGGATGGGGCATATTAACTTTGACAACATGGTAAAGATTACTTCTACAGATGCAATGAGATATTTTCCAAAGATCATGAAGCTTGGGAATATAATATACAAAGAATATCATATGGGGAAGTGGACAAGGACTAGATTCAAGACTAAGTAGTTTTCTATTGTGAAACCTCTGGAGATGATACATATTGACCTGTGAAAACCTACCAAAAAAGAGGAATAAATATTGAAAGGTCTTTTATATTACTTATTTATGATTACTCTAAAATAGCATAGATTACTTTCATAAAATAAAATAAAATAACTTTCTAAAAAATATCAGAAGTCCTAGATAAGTTTAAAGTGTTCAAATCTATGGTTGAGAATGAAGTAGATACGAAGATGAGTGTTTAAGGTTTGATAGAGGTAGATAATTTTCATCAAATAAATTTGAAAGTTTCTGTGAAGAACGTGTTATTAGGAGACATTTATCTACACCTAGGACTCTGCAAAAAAAAATAGAGTTGTTGAAAAAAAGAATAGGATGGCTCAAGATATGACTAAAACAATGTTGAAAGATGATAACTTTTTTAGATATGTATTGGAAAGAATTTGTACATAAAATAATTTTCAAATATTATAATTATTCATTTAAGCTATTCAAATTTATTACATGAATTTTATTTTGCAGTCTCTCAACTCTGCAATAATTTTATCTGTGTTGTGATTTTTTAATCATAAACCATCAACGTTTTCGACCAATGGACGTCATTACCATCAGCTCCACTTCAAAATATGCAAGGGATTTGGAGCAAATGGTGGATTTGTCTGTTGATACTACCCCGATTTCGCAATGAAGGTTGTGTTGTGTTGCCCTGATATATTCGAGCATCCTTTTTATGGCAAGGATCGGTTTTCATTTCACCACAAAATTGGTTTAGTGTGGCACGACTGTGACACTTGGTTTAATTCGAGGATTTTCACAAGGGTGTGCTTCTCCTGATCTATAGCTACAGCAGTCATCAAGATTTGTCTGAACATGGCATTGTGCAAGTTCATAATCCAAGCCAAAGCAAACGTTGGCGTGCGCTACAAATGGCTAGTAAGGTGGCTATTATTATCTTAACATTATTAGTTCCTGCCATGGAATTATAGTGAAGGCTAAAATTGTTAAATTGTGATTAATCATTTCCTATTCAACCAATCAAGCCATCAGTATTTGTTGCGTAAATTTGATTTCCTAACATATGCAACAGAAGTTGCATGTTTTTTATCCATATTTTAGATGGGAAATGTTTTGGCTCCATAGTATTGGCCATTCTTCCCGGTTGCAGAATGACAGAAAAAAAATTGAAATTTTCCACAAAAGAGTATGCACGTCCTTTAGAGCTCTGTTTCATAGGTTGCAGAAAACCTTCTAATTTTTTCGATGACTACATACTATCAACAACCTACTCTTAGCCTTCTCTTTCACCCTCTATAATGTGATGTCGGATTACCTTCCATAGTTGGCATTTAGGGTTTTTCTGCATGCTACTCTAAGGTGGACGGTTGTGGGAAGTGCACTTGTCTTAGGCTTTGATTGCCTATTTAATTCCCCCTTGTCTGGAATCCAAAAACATGATATTGTTCATTACCTAAGGTGCCTCTATTGGGAGTTACACAAGGAGAAGATGTGCAGAATAAACCATATGTGTTTCACTTTGTGCTAGTCAAAATGCTTAAGAAAAGGTAGTTTGACAATTTCCAGTTCAAAGGACCTCCTACACCAATCCAAGAAGATGCAAGGATATATTAGATTTCTCTCCGAAGAATTGGGATGCATTTCTCTACTTTGTTGATTCTAAAGATAAGAACAAGGAGGAATTGGATTTGGTTTTCATGCTCTAGAAACATAGAACAAATAATCATGTGCTACTTTTGGCTATGCTTTTTATTGTTTTATGTCCATAGGTAATTTTGTAAGGCAGGCCTTAAAAGGGATTCATGATTGTGAGCTTTATCAAGCCCTCAATATGATCTGGAGAATGAAATAGTATCAAATATATCACAAATTGTCATGGTGATATTTCTCATTCTAGTTGTAGGTGTTTGAATTTGCAAACATAATAAGGTAAGAGCAATGTATTTTCTTGAACTTTCCAACAAGATCCTTCTCTAGACTCAAAATTAGTTTTTCAAGGGCTTAGACCTCAAAAAGAATGATTATACAAAATTGCTCTCCATACCTATGATCTTATGAAAATATATGGTTTCTTAATATCATTTTAAAAGTGGTGTCATTATCTATTAAAAATTGTCTACTTACAATTACTATAAAGTGTATATTTTAATTTGTTTTACCTTTTTTACCCTAGTATATCACAATGGTTTTTTTTAAAACCCTGAATTTAATTTTGATATATCTTGGTCATGTATTTTCATGCATGTTAATCATACATGAATGTGCTTCATGATTGATTGAGTAGTAACAGGTCCATTGCCTAACATTATCTTAAGAATGGCTAATATTTCCAAAGCAGGTGTTGTTTGTTAAGTGAACATTGGAAAATAATATTGAAAGTTTAAATGATTAAAAGATGAAGCTGATATTTTCAAAGTAACAAATGGTGAACTTGAGTAGGAAAGTTAAGAGTCAAAAAGAGGATCAATTATTCCTATCCTAGTGATCTTAGTCAATGCTAACATCTAAGGTTGATTATTGTACCTTAGGGTGCAACATACGTTGCAATATTGAGCATGGTATATCAATTTTTGTCTCATTATTTGTTTCTCTAATAAATGTAGACTCATTCCTAGATTTTTTTTTCAGTGTATTCATTTGAATTTAGCTTCTATTGCACAAGGACCAATCTCATAGACCAAAAATTTAAGTTCTTTAATTGGCTATTATTTTGTCTTTTTTATTCAATTACCATTTATGTAGATAGGTTTGAAAACATTACTTTGTGGCGAACAGAGATGAGTTCATGAGCATCCTTAGACTAAGTTTGGGATCTTGTTTCGTCTTATCCCATGTTGTGATTTGGGGTGTGTACTTGTTGGCCGACAAAGTGTTGTTTTGGAAGTGAAGCCCTTCTTTTGGCATTGTCCAAATGAAAACATATTTATTTATTGTGGGATGTGGTACTTCATTTTTCCTTTCATCAACATGGGTGAAGTGATCAACATAAATGGCTTCTTGAATAAATAATGTCCACATTTTCAAAAGGTTGAATAAGAGAAATTAAGCACTATTATGAAAAACTATGGTAGTCAAATATCTTGCAAGCAACTTTGTCTTGTCTTAACAACTTTCCTTCCTAGATACTACGATGTTGTTTCCTTACTGTATATTGTTCATTCACACCCTTCATGGTATAGTGTTTAGTTGATTCAAAGCTATGTAGATAGTTTAATATTGTTCAAGTATCTTTTCTATTATTGAATATGTTCAACAATATGTAGGAAAAGTGTTGTTTGAGCTTTAAGAACATGAGATATTCCACCTCAAAATCTGGGGAGTTTCCTAGTAAAACTTGGCTTAGATATGAGCTCCCTACATGTCCTTCCTTCGAGTTGCTACTCTTGAAATATTTTCCTCAAAGCCTTTTTGTCTTTTCCTTGGATTTATATTAATAATTGACTTGGCTGCAATATTGTTAGGCCTTTTATCTATTTTCTCAAACCCTAGTATTAGAAAGCTACTTTTATTAGTGTATGCCATCAACTTAAATATGTGAGTATTATTCATGTGTATCCTTCCACTATTGAATATGGTCAATAAAAAACTAAAAAGAGTGTAACTTCATTAGAACATGTTATCTTTCATCTCAAAATCTTGTGGGGCTCTTAGTGGAGCTTGGCTTAGATCTAATCTCACTACATGGTACTTTGGCTTAATTCTCCTTAAATCTTATGAAGCATTTACACTAGAGCTCTATTTTGCCTTTGTCATCGAGCTTTTATAATAATTGACTTGGTTACACCGATCTCAACCACTTTATTTATTTGTTCAAACCCTCATGTTGGAAGATTCCCCAAAGTTTCTTTTATCAAATTCTCAGCTACTCTGAGGAAATAATTATTCTGAATGAAAACCAAACTCAAAACTCAACTTGAGTTTGAGGAAGTTTGGGATGTGGTCAATGGTACCAAAACACATCACCAAACAGATGCTAATGAACAAAAAAATTTGATCAGGTTGATAGAAAGGCCAAATTGATCATTTTGTTCAGTGTGTCTGATGATGTTCGGTCCTTTATCCTAGCCAAAGATGTATGGGACAAGATCAAGACAGTGTATGAGGCAAAGAATCAGAATCATATCCTAAATTTGCAGAGTCAACTACTCAACTTGAAGATGAAGAATGGAGAACAGTTGGAATCCTTTCTAAAAAGAATTTTTGAGTTGAGGGCTTCCCTACAAGCATTTGGAGAAACAATTGATGATGCACTCTTAGTGCCTATTGTTCTACGGCCACTACCCTCCTTATACAAAATATTTGTGACAACTTTGAATGTCACGAAGGCTACACCCACATTTGAGAAGCTTGTAAATCTTCTTCAAAAAGAAAAGTTTCTAAGCTAGGAAAATCATCACGGGAATCATACATTGGCTACACAACATAAAGGCAAAAAGCTTATTCAAAGTAGTTCACTGGACCTCCCAAATCAAGTAATTCATCTAGATCACATAAGAAGTGTCCCATCTGTGACAGAGTTGAACATGATGTAAAAAATTATTGGTGTAACTCTTTCAACAGAGGAACATCCAAAAAATCACCTCCAAAGAAGTCATTTCAAAGTGACAAACCACTATGGCAGTAAAAGGACAAGCAGAAACAACAAAGCAATATTGTTGAAGCAGAATATTTTCAAGATGAGGAATACATGATTTCAGCTCTCACTTCAGAAGATGGCTCACAACCTACTTCTATATCATATGTGGAGTTGGGTACTACCAAGCACATGATTGGATAGAAGAAGTGGTATGGAAAACAAATCACCATATCTTTGTATCACAAAGAAAATATGGCAAGACATTGCTCAAGAAGTTCAAAAAGATGGATTCCAAACCTATGTCTTCTCCTATGGAATCAAGTCTGCAATTATCTACCATGGATACATCTCCTCAGGTGAATGTAACTCTCTATCAACAGATGATTGGAGATTTGATTTACTTGACCTACACTAGACCATATATTAGTTTTGTTGTTAATTATCTATCAAGATTCATGCAAGATCTAAAAATGTGTCATTGGAAAGCAACAAAACAAGTACTAAGGTATACCCAAGGTGTCGTGAATCATGGTTTGGAATATAAAAGAAATGATCAATTCTTCTTGACAAGGTACACAAATGCAAATTATGCAAGTTTCGTTGATGATAGAAAATCCACATTTGGATTTGTTTTCTTCCTACGATCATATTTCTTGGGGAAGTAAGAAGCAACCCACAGTTGCTTGTTCTTCAACAAAGGCAAAATATTGTGCAACAAGTGCAACAGTGTGTGAAGCAATTTAGCTACATCACATATTAGAAGGATTGGGGGTACCTCAAAACTAACCTATTGTCCTCTATTGTGACGATCAAAGTGTTCTCAAGCTTGTTTGTAATCCTATTTTCATGAACGAACCAAGCATATTGAAGTTGATTGTCACTTCATACAAGAACATGTTGAGAAAAACAAAATCCAACTTCAATTCTACTCCACACAAGATCAACATGCAGATATCTTCACAAAGACTCTTGCATGTGTGAAGTTTGAAAGTTTTAGGATTCACTTGTTAGTACTTTAAAAAAGTGATGTAATAAGGGTGGAATGTTGGATGTTCCATCACTCTACCCATATGATTTATTTGTATTACCTATTTGTTTGTTTTGTTATAATTTGTTATTCTATTTAGACTACTATTTATTATTTGGTTGAGCTCATGCATGCTATTTACAACACACAGTTACCATCATTTAGAATATATATTTGTAGTCTTGATCAATATTTTAATAATAGAAAATATTATGATTTAATATTCTCTGATAATTTTTTTGATTGATATTAAATGTCACTATATTCATTTGCCCATTGGACAAATGGTGAACACTCACACCACTAGGAAGGGATCTATCAAACCTCGAATATCAATAGGTCAGGAAGCCTCCTTATTTTTTTGTAAGTATTTATGTCAAAACCTTGGTTGTCTTTCTACTTTGAGTTATATCAACACCAAATACACTCAAATAAGAAGACTTGGTAGCCATATTGTAATCCACTTTATTGATTTTCTCAAAGTTCTATTCTTTTATTAAATGTCAACATAAGATATTGTTCAACAAGAGAGCCTTGTTCAAGGGGGTGCATATTTTGCTTTAGTTTCCTAGGGCCTTCACATTTGATCTTTATTTGACTCGTATTATTACAACTACTTTAGTACAAGGAGTATGCCCAATTCCCCTGACCCTAAGTGAGATTCAAATTACTTATATGGTTTCATCACCATTTCACTTCAAATTTTCTAGGACAGTTCTCTACCATTTAGGTTAGGGCAATTCTTGTCCAAGATTGTTAGCTTTTATAATCAGGAATACATAGCCGCCCACAAATTTAAATGACATATTATTAATTGGGTTTGTAAACACTCCTTGGTTGTCCCTTTTATCTTCAAGAAAAACAGCTCAAACAATACAAATTATATTTTGAAAAATAGGAAAAATCTAAACATGCTATGAAAACAGAAGTCTACTCTAGAAAGAAATGACCATATATGAAGTAAAAAAGTAATGTGGCCAATTTTCCCAGCATCCAGTATTACAAGACTACTGTAGCAAGCAATTGATTATCCTTTCTGGCAGACATTAGATCAACCACTGACCACTAGTTCCAGTTGCTGTAGTTTTTGCAAAGGTCACCACCTCGTCAAAAGCCAAGAGTAATTACATGCCAATTGCAGTCCAAGAGCCCCGATAGTTATCGTTTATTTTACATCCATCTGAATGCATAAGTATCATAATCTTAGGTTTGACATAATCTTGTGAGCTTAACGAAGCCTTTCGTGTTTCACTGGCTCGTTCCTGACAGTAGATTAACCTCATGTTTATCATTCTTATTAAAATTTCATAATCCCATTCAATCTCAAACCATCTTTTTCTGTTCCACTGAACCATTTCTGCCCTCTTGAAGGTTTTTGACACTCTATGAAGACTCAAATAGATCGAAAGACATGACTACTACAATCAGATACTTTCAGACTTCCCTGGTTGATTGCATTAATCTATTTCACTATTTCTAACACCTACTTGGAGTGAATTAAATTTGTCAGTATGGCCTAATTATTTTCTTGCATTTCATGAGTCTTAGCAATGGAGAAAATCTGTCAGGATTGAGGCGAGTTAGGATTTGCTTGTGTGACAACTTGAAGAACATTAGGCTACCTACAACACTCATCAGCCTGTCTGCACGACGATGCAGAGGTTTGCCAAGAGTAATAATAGCCGGTCATCTTAGAGAGCTTAGGTGGCTGACTATACAATGCAGCAGGAGGATCTGAAGGCATAAAATTTGTTTGCAAGCTCAGATTCCCTCTTCAGTTTACAGATCCTAATGGCAACACCGCTCAACTTTAGATTGCTATCCTAATTGACAATGATGTCCTTTTTAATCTGATCCATAATTCCTACTAAATAAACTTGCCTTACCAGCACTTCGCAGGAACTACAGAGCCCCGCAGATCTTGCTTATATTCATCAAAAAACTTCCTAATGATCTAAAGAAAAATAAGAAAATTTTGTGAAATACATTCCGTATCACTGAATGTATATCAATTACTTTCAGATATTATATTCAATTTAGCCTAGATTAGTTATGATTAGAGAACTCATTTCCTTGCAAACACAGTTTAAATTTAAGAGCTTCGAATGCTGTTTCTGAATGTACAACAAAAATTAAAACTATTATCAACAAATATAGCATATACTGCTAAAAGACAAAATTCAATCAATCGCTCTAAAACATGTTAATCATGCTATCTACGCTCTCTCCATTGTCTATAGACGTCAATTTTTCCGCTAACATCTAATACAGGCAGTTCAAGAATGGGGCAACAAATAAAAATATTGGTGGTGTTACAAAACACCATTTAAAACATAAACTCGAACTTCATTTCACCAGAGCTCATTTCTTCTTGGGAGATTTAGGCTCCTTCTCTGTTGCAGCGGCAGACTTCTTAGGTAAAAGCACCTGGTGAATGTTTGGCAAAACACCGCCGTGTGCAATCGTCACTCCGCCCAACAATTTCCCCAACTCCTCGTCATTCCTGACAGCAAGAAGGATATGCCTGGGAATGATTCTGTTCTTCTTGTTGTCCCTGGCGGCATTTCCAGCGAGCTCCAGAACTTCAGCTGCCAAGTACTCCATCACGGCAGCAATGTAAATGGGGGCACCAGATCCAACTCTTTTAGCATATCTGCCCTTCTTCAGATATCTGGCCACTCTGCCTACAGGAAACTGAAGCCCGGCTTTTAGCGATTTGGATACGCTCTTCTTCTTTGAGCCACCCTTTCTTCCTCCCTTTCCGGCCTTGGCTCCTGACTCCATTTTTTCAAACCTGAAAATACTAAATTGCACTTCTCGCTTTCAGTTTGAAATGTTAGCTTCTGCAACTTGTATTGATTTTGACTGCGGGGTACCTTTATATAGAGTCTCTCGATGAACTGCGGATTCTTGATCACCGTCAGATTAGTTTTCTATGAACGGTTCGGATGCATTATTCTTTGATCCGTGCGTCATTGTTTCCATCAATCGGTGCTTTCCTCGGTTTGAATTTGAAGGAAATATCATTCCCTCCATTATTTTTTCCGTGCCGCGTATAAGTGCAAACGGTCCCACTAAACTAAATTTAGGGAAAGGGTTTCACGCTTGTTTGTCATGTTATTTTATTCACGGGAAGTGGTATTAATTTATAGAACTTTTTCATAGCAAGTGCAAAGTGGTATCAAATCGTAATCTTGTCTTTCTAAAGTAAGATAATTTTTTATTTTTAAAGTAATTTTAGGAAGTGCATATGTTCTAATTTTACCAAATCTTATTTTGTTTTAAAAGGTTATTAAGAATTAGGTTGACGCTGTAATAATATACATTTGAAGGTTATTGGAGTATAATTAAGGTTACATTGAAGTTTTCATATAATTTGCTCCTAAAAATGAAAATAAGTGAATTTTTCCTTCATCTCTAGAGAGTTAATCAAGAAGATATTTTTCCTATTACAATACAAATTGGGGTCATCTAAAATGATTTGTCAATTTTAGTTTCACAATTGCAAATCAATGAACTTAGGGCCCATTTGGTTGGTGGAATTGAGTTGGAATTGGGAAATTCAAATACTGGAATTTCTAAATTCACAATTTGTTTTTAAAAAATGAAAATGGAATAGGGTTTTCCATATTCTCATTTTGGCCCTAAATGAGCATATGGATCTTCCACCTCAAAAGGTGGAATTGGAAAATCAATTTCAATCGCACTTTTTGATAAATCAAGTTTTATACAATTTTCAGGTTCATGCCCCTCTCGTTCACATATCTAGCTTTGGCTTATTCTATTTTGCTTATGAAATGCTATGTGCACAACTAGTTTGGGTGCTTCGTTCAACGAATAGAATGCATGTAAACTAAAAGATTTGTATGAGCTTTTACAAGTAGATTGAATAATAATGCGCATTTGTAGAGATTCAAATACAATCATACGATGCCAATGCGATCCACCGTCAGTTTCAATCTCAGTCTCAGAGCATTATGGAGAGCGAATCAATTGAAAGAAGCCCTACACCTCCTCCTTACCGCACACAATTCTCTTGTAGAATCAAGTACACATCTTCTCTTATTGCAAACCTGCATTTCCAAGAAAGCCCTTACATAAGGTAAGTGTAGACACCTAAAAATCCTTTAGAAAATAAAAGTATTTTTATTTTCCGAAAACCCCTTATGACATCATCATTAATTAATTAATTAATTAATTAATTAGTTTCTATGTCATTAATCCCTTCTCCTATTTTAATTAAACATCTTTAATTAAAAGATCCCTCCCCAAAACATTTAAATCACATTTGAATGATAAACCCCTTTCAAAAATGTTTAAATCTAATTTAAACATAATCCCTCCTATTTATTAAATTCATTTAATAAATAAAGTCCTCAACCAAACCCTTTAAATAAATTTGATATTTATTTAAATCCCTAAATCCCTAAACCTCTAGACTCTTCTAGAAAATCTCAAACCCTTATCCTAACCTTGGTCCATTCAACCTTTGAAAGTCAATCCTTATCCCTTTGACTCAACCCCTAACCAAACCCCAAACTCTAACTCATCCTCCTAACCCAAGCCCTTCCCAAAATCCTATAAATACTCCTTCCAAGAGCAAAGTATTAGCTTAGTTTTTTATCTTCAATGCATTTTTATCATGCTCATTTGCTTCTAGACTTAGCATAATCAATCCTAGTTGTTAGATTTCATTGTTTTCCTCAAGCTTTCTAACACATCATAGCTTTGCAATAATGGATTAACCTAGTTTCTTTCATTGTTTTGCATAGCATAGCATCATATCACATATCTATTTGGTTAAAAATAATCTTAGCATAAGCATCATGTAGCTTAATGTGCATCTTAGCTCCATTTTGGCTCCTTGGGCTCTAGGGGCAAATCAGGTGAACTATACTTGATTCTATGCTAATATAGAGTATCCATGGTCCTTGAATGATCCCAATCCATCCTAAAAATCATTAGGGACATGCTCCACGTGTTTTGAGAGCACACCCACATCCCTAAAGTGATAGCAAATCAAAAGATGACAAGGTGCTCCCGTTTAAGCTCTATCTGAGTGTCTTTGCATTCATTTTTAGGAATATGTTGTTAGATTTACATAAACTAATGTTTGAATGATCTACACCTTTCAAGACAGATTAGGTTTGTACTGATCACATTTTGGCACTCCCGGTGGGACCCTTGTCCTGATCATTTGCTCCAAAATCAACTTTCCTTGGCCATTTTTTAAAATATTTTTTTCAAAAATCTAAATTGTATCATTTTATTCTTGGTCTCACTTGCGCATTCGTTGTCCACAAATGCGTATTTGTGTGAAAATTTGTAAAACTGCGCATGTGTTCACCAGAACTGTGCATCCATCCAATTTTGTTGCACATTTGTTCAACAAAGCTGCACATTTGTTAAACAGAGTTGTGTATTTGTTCAAAAGAGTTGTGCATTTGTTTTTGTAAAAAACTTACATTTTAAGCACTACTTGGCAAAATAGGTTTAATGGCGCATACATTCCCTATTTCTGCGCATGTGTGCAAGATTGTAAACTGCACATTTGTCTCTGTAACCTACGCATTCATTCTCTGTAACTGTGCATTTATACCAGTAAGAGGTAATCTAATGTTTTTTAAGTTTTTGAACTTTGATTTTTCTTACAGGTTCTAAACTCTATATTTTGCAGGTACACTCTGGAAGGCATCAAAGCCACTAAAACACCTAAGGCTCGTCAACTTGTTTGATCAAAAAGGAACTTCAAATACTTCATTTGGTTGCTTAAAATGAACATTAAACACACTCTTGAGTGCCTAAAATCAAAGAATCTGCAAATCTTTCCTACTTGTTCCTAATCAGTCCTAATCAACTTAAAACCTTCCTAAATGGTCGTAAAAGAAATCAACATCATCCCTAAAGTCTTTTAGTTTGCTAAAATAAACCTCAAAATCATGCAAAATTAGGACTTTAGAAAGCATTCATGCAAAATAAGAACATTTCTTGTTTTGGAAGCTTAAAAAGAACTTCAAAGTTGCATCTCAAATCTGATTGATTTCAAATAAGTCCCAAATGCATTCAAATTTTCCCAAAATCAAACTGAAGTGCATCAATTAGAGTTAAAAAGAACCTTATTTGCAATATCTCAAAGTTTTGTTAAAAGTCTCATGCAAACTAGGAACAAAAATCAAACAAAATCTTTGCTAATCTTTCCAAATTGGTTCCTAAACATTCCTAAAGGTTTCTAAAAAAATTCCTAAATTGATCCTAAGGCTTTGTTATTGATATGAACAAATCTCTTGTTGCAAAATCTTGAATGTTTCCTAAGTTTTCATGCATCAAATCAAACTATGAATCTCATTTTTGGGTATAAAACATACAAACTAACACACAAAGTCTTGAATGCAAAACCAAAAGTCCAAAAAAGTCATTTTTACATTGAGTCCAAATCAAACACAATCTTGAGTGATTTAAAAGTGAAAGAAAAGCATCTCTATTCCTTCCTCTTTCAAATTCAGTTCAAGCAAACAAAACTCAATCTTGAAAAACTTAAAGTCAAAACAAAGCTCATTTCAAAGTTCTTAAGCAATACGCAAATCAAATCTTGAATGCCCAAACAAAGAACTTTGCAATCGCTCGAAGTTTTACTTTTTGAAAGAAAGAACAAATCAAAACCTTAAACACTTGTGTCTTCAAAATTTCAATTCAAACACTTAATCATTTTTTTTGGAAAAGGAACCTTTGTTTGTTGTGCTTTATAGGAGTCTTCAAAAAATTTGCAAATCCTTGTTAATCTAAGTAACGTAAAACACTTGAACTCGAACAAGTTCACCTATTTTACTTTTAGAGAGGCCTATCTGGGGAGAAAAGCACTTCCTCTCTGGAGAACGACCTCAAACCGGTACCTTCCCCGACCAGTATAGAAATAAAGCACTGAGTAAACTCTCGCTTACATCCCCTCAAGCCTAAGTGATATGTGTTGATGGTAGCTCAGGGCAAGTGAATAATCCCTACGATTCCGGCATGGTCAACTAGGCTATTAAGTGAGTCACGCGCGTACAAACCGATTAGGAGGACTCCACGGAACAACTACAAACCTATTAAAATAGAGGCCACCCTATCTACATCCGAAGGTATCAGAATCCTTATGGAAGGACCGATCCAAGGGGTTTACCAGATCACCTTAAGATACTCACCATATGTATCCCCTTTTAGGGGGTATCAAGCTATGGGCAAGGATTTTGATACTCGCCTCCCTTTAGGTAGTTCTGCTTGATGTGTTTTTCAAAGTTTCAGACTCAGAACAAAACATATGTTGAAACATACACAAATGAAGAGTCTTATACATCAAATCCTTTGCAATATCAAAATCCAAATCCAGAAGTCATCCAAACTTGCAGAATCTTGACATCCTAGTTTCCCAAAACATGGTCTTCTGGTCCTCTTACATCCAGTCTTGTCCTCCTTTCCTAGGTTAGCAAAGTCATCTTGGTCATCCTCATACCCTTTCTGTCTTCCTCTAGAGCCAGTCTTTCCTCGTATCTTAATCCAAATCCAATCCCTGTCTGAGCTCCTTAGTCATCCTAGTCTAAAACCTTAGTCTTCCAATCCATCTTTATCCTTCATCTAACTCATCTGCAAGTCAGCATGTCTCAAAACTATTATGATGAGTTTGGTTATTATATCTCTCCTCTCAATCCATCCTATCCCGATGATGATGAGAATCTTGTGGATCACGATGCATACTTTGAAAATCTTAGAAAGACTTCTCCAAACATCCCCCAGGATCCAATCATTCCTCCAAACTATCCTACCATGCCTTCATGCATACTCACTAACACTCCTTATCCTACCTTTGACAAGGGGAATCCACTATCCTATTCATCCACACCTTCTTCCTATCTTAAACCTACATATCCTCCATATGCATCCTTCATACCTCCATCCCCTTCTATGGTCATATCCCAATCACCATCTTTTCATAGCAACACTCCAAGTTACATCCCTTATCCAAATCCTTCGTCCCCTTATCTTCCAAATCATTTTCAAAACCAAAATCCTAGTCTTCCCATCCCTTATCCAAATCCTCCATCTCCTTATCCTCCAAAACATTTTTGAATCCTAAATCCTAGTCTTCCAATCCATTACCCTAATCCACCATCCTATATAAATCCAACATCTTCTATTCCAAACCCCATTGCCACAAATCCCCTTCCACAAAAAAATGCATCCTCCAATCTATTTCATATCCCATATCTCAACCCATCACCCCTATCTCATCAAAAAGTCCATCAAGTTCACAAGCTTCCTCAAAACCTACACCATCCTCCAACTCTTTGTCACCACCATCATTCCCCAAAGCAAGTTCACAATATTCTACTCCACCTCCATGTGTGAACTATCCTAGCTCCCCATCTTCTACACATTCTAGTCCATCACCTCCTCCAATCTGGAAGTCTCCAATGAGTTTCACAAGGAAGCCAACAAAAAATCCCATTCCTATAGCTGACGAGACATGACATCTCAATCCCTCATGTGAAGTCATCATTGATGAGCCTCATCAACCTCCCCCATATGTTGTCCTTCTTCCATATATCCTACGCATTGATCCTCTTCCATCTCTCAGCATCATTGAGTCATTCCTATGCATTGACTTCACCAAATCTCCATCCACTTCTCCTCCTTCCAGTCTTGTCCAAACCACATGTAATGAGCCTCAGGAGTTCACCCTTCTTCCTGCCATCACAGTTGCAGAATCTCCCATCCTTCCATCTGATCCATCTAAAGAGTCCATCCATGCATCCCCCAACACTCTATCCACACAAATCCTATCATGTCAAAATCTTGTCCAAAAGCATGTTGAAAAACTTGTAGAAGAAAATCAAGATCCTATCTAAGATCTATTGCTTCCATCACCCCCAATCCAAGAGCCTATCATCCCAAATCTTCCAATCTGAGATCCTATCATCCCAATTCCTCCATCTAAAGATCCATTACCATCTCCCAATCCCAGTCAAAATCCCATCATCCTATCCACTCCTCTTGAGGATCCTCCAATTAAAGCTATCCTACTTCCATCACTCTATCCTCTTGGTCCACTTACATTTGTCAAAGGTAGCCCACTTGAAGCATAAGCAATAAGTTTCATATCTTCCATCAGGGAACTAGAAACTGGATGTTTATCTTATTCCCCAAGTCAGAAATATCCTTGTTTGGATAAAATGCTCAAGAAATGGAATTATCAAGGCAAAGGCCTAGGTGCTCATGAACAAGGAAATCTAGATCCCGTTTAGGATAAGAAACATCCAAAATCATGTGGCATTGGTCACACATCCAAAGAAGGCACTTCCTCCAGAAATGTTGGTACAACTAAAGCTAAATTCAAGCATCCTTCCAAACCCACCATCACATCTTCCAAAGCATACAATGTTATTCCTCCTCCTTCATCATTACAACTGAGAACAACCTATCACATTCCTCCAAATCCAATTTGGGTCCCAATGTCCCAAAGTCTTCCAGCACATATCCAACACATAACAAATCCATTTTGGGACCTTACATCCCAAAATATCATCCCCCATATTATCCTACACAATCCAAAGTCCAAAATCCAAACATCCCTAGTCAGGATCAACTAAGGCACATGCCCATATCTCCTATCTACCAATCTCCATTCATCTCTCCGTCCATATTTCCTCCATCCCACACATATCCTCATATTCCTTCCAATGGTCCTCGCAATTTGGATCCCATGTCAAGAGTGCATAAAGGGAAATATCCACAAAAATCCAAAGATTGTCATGTCCAGTCTAAACGACATGCTCAACCAAAGAAAAATCCCATCAAGCAATCCAAAGCATCCCTATGGCCACAAAGGCCCGGTCAAGCAAAAGAAACATTTGCTACATCCCAATGGCCTCAAAGGCCCACCAAAGGTAAATAAAAAATGATGTGGATCCCAAAGCAAAAAGATGCAATACATCTAAAAATAATATCCACAAGGCATCCAAAGTTGCTAATCCACCAGCTACTCAGTCTTCTCCTCCATCTCCTAAATCTATTTTGGGTCCCTATGTCTCAAGATCTCCTAGCACAAATCCTCCATCATTTCGACATCTATCTTCCAAATCTCATCCACCTTCCTCACAACATGTGCCAATGTTGGTCCTGACAACATCCCCCTATCATGATCAATTCCCATCCTTCCATCCAAACACTTTCTACCATCATATCTCCCATCTACCCCATCCTATCCATGCCTTTGCATAATCCCTTCATCCTAGCAAAGTTGTACCAACATCCAGGCAAATCAGAAGATCAACATCCTGTTAGCAAATAGGTCAACAAAAAACTCAGAAGATCAGCAACAAATCAGAGAATCAGAAGATCAACAACAAATCAGAAAGGCAACAACAAAATAGAATATCAGTGAAAGGTCAGCACAAAGTCAGCAAAAAATCAGAAAATCCATAAAAATTGGAAAAATCAAGAGAAAAATATAAAGAAAAGAAAAGAGAAAAACATTTGTACTATGGTGAAAACTTGGCAATTCAAGCACCTTGGACAAATACCATGATGAAAACCTGGCAAACGGGCATCATGCATAGGTCTTCCCCCCAGTTCCTTTCTGTAATTAGGGGCCATTCCTTTCTATCACATCTTATCCAACTTTTCCTCATCTCATTCATCTCTCACCTCCATCTTCCTTTGGATCTTGATGAGAAAAACAAAGACCACTAGGTATACATGTTTTTGGGCACCTTCCTATATCTATTACCCATCTTCTTCCATCCAATCATACCCCATCCTAATGCCTCTAAATACATGAATTATCCTATGCAGGGGGCATCTTATTCCTTGGTGACATATTCCTTGGAGACTATCTTTCATCCATCTTTCCGTCTACCCAAATCCTAAGCATTCCTCTATCTGGATCCCTCAGCGGTTCCTCCAGCATCCATCTTCCAATCCTCAAGAAAATCCACCATCCCATCTCCCCGAGTATTCCTCTCCCTAAATCCTAAGAATTCCTCTATCCAAATCCCTCAACTGTTCCTCCAGCACCCATCTTACAATCCTTAAGCAAATCCGCTATCCAAATCTCCCAGAAAATCCTCCAATCCTAAGTAGTTCTTCCATCCAAATCCAAATCTCCCAGCAGTTCCATCATCCAAATCCTAAGCTTTTTCCTCCAGCACTCATCCTAAGCATTTCCCTCCAGCATTAATCCCTAAAATCATTTCCTCCATATTTTCATCACCTGGTATCTTCCCTTGTCATTTGTATCTAGCTCTAGGATACCCCCATACAATCTAATACCATTCATCCATATCTAACTATTCCTAGTAGTATTCCAACACCTTCCAAACCTATCCATATCCTCTAGCAATCCAATATCCAAGATCAAGCCAACCGATCAAATCACATCCTTAGTCTTGTGGCAAGCTTTGATCTCAATCCAATCATCATCATTGGGATGTGTCTTTCCCAAATCCGTGTCATTTCAGGACACATCATCCATCGTCAAGCCTATCCATCATTAGTCTGTCTTGGCATTCTAGCCCAAGGGGGCATCATCTTACATATATTTGAAGTTACAGCTTCATCCCCATGTCCCTTGTACATCCTATCCTAAGTCTTGTACCATAGCGTCAATCGTGTCTCCACCTAAGCTTATTTGTACATATGTGTCTTTAGGTCCTATCCTTTGAGTCAATTAGTCCTTGAGTCCTTTTGAGGTTCAAGAATCTTACTTATCTCTTGTCATAGGAATCCTTATCCAATCATCCACCATCATCTTCGTCTCAATCCTTTGATTTGATCAACCCTTATCCTAAATCAAAAATCATCCCAGTGCTACCCTTTGACATAAACTTTGTCTAGAGAATCTTGTACTTGTCTTTGTAGGCCTCATCATCTCAAACAAGAGATTGGCATGCACTGGCAAGAATATCATCTTCCAAAGATCATCAGTCTATCTTAGGTTGAAAAATCCAATCATATCCTATCTGATCCCACATCAGGAAGCAACAACTCATCCCCGACGCTTCGCAATCTCCCACTAATCACACCAGGTCCATGACGATGTATCCTTCCTCACGTTCAAACCAAATCTTCCCACCATCAATCCAATCAATCATCCCCAATCATCCTACCTATGGCAAAAGGTGTGTGAGATACTTTTTATTTCATTTAGTCCTCTGGATCTTTGCTTATCTTTTGAGTTGTCTTGTACATAATCATCGCGTCCTGTTGTACATATCCTTGTCAGTCCTGCAGTAGCATTTGATCATAAATATTGTCCTACCCAGCCTTGTACTTCATCAACATCAATTGTCGACTATCCCTGATCACCGTGACTATCTTTGAACCTCATCATTTGCCAGTGAACAACAACACTCATTCTCCCCATCAACATCGGGTCCACACAGATGTATCCTTTTGTATTGTCAAACCTAAGCAATCAAACCGGGTCCGTGTCGATGTATCCTTCCACACGTTCAGACCAATCTTCCCACCATCAGTCACATCAAATCTCTCTCCTTAGCAAAGGATGTCTTTTGGAGTTATCATTTTTGGTCTTGGATTTTATCCTTTGGATCTTGTTAATCTTTTATAGCTTCTCGTTGTTCCTCTCCTCAAAGTCGCCACGATCCTTTATATCATGGTACGTTGCAAATGAGGACAACCTGGGGCAAGGTCTTTTGATCTTTTGCGTCTTCTTGTGAGTCAGTCATGTGTTTGTGGTTTCTTCAGCATCATTTATGTGTGTGTGAATTTTGTACCTGATCTGTAGACACAACACTTCAGTAAAACATTAGAGGTTAGCTAAAATCAAAATCATGCAAATAATGGAAAACTAAACTAACCAGGCGATTTATTGCCTTATAGTAGATGCAAGTGTGAATTCTCAGATTGTACCAAGATCAGTGACCTTGACGACACCTAAACGTAGGATTTGAATGCAAAATCTAGATATGAATCAATGCAATTAATCTATTTTTTTGGATTTTCTGTGCAATTATGATAAAACTTGATATGAATCTAATCTAGAATGAACTAATATGAAATTGATCCAATAATGATATGAAAATGAATCTAAGTGAATGTAAAAACCAAATTGATCTCACAATAGCCTTGATTCGCAATAAGCTTTGATTCTCCAAATTCCAATTCTTCAAAATAATTGTGCAATTCGTAGACGATTTTTGTAGAGTAAGTTCACAAAATTATGAGATGATTTGTGAAGAGCTGAGCCTTGATTTTATAGAAATCTAGGGCTTTGAGGTGCATGAAAGAAAGCCATAAATCACTCAAATAACTCAGGTTGATTTTTGAGTTATTTTTTAAATAAAGGATATTTAACTCACAAAAACATGCAAAAGCAGAGTTCAACTCAAAATAGAGTTTAGCTTTAATTGATAATTGATAGTTGTCTGCTTTTCTTGATTGTGCATGTTTTATTTATGAATTAATTTAATTTAATAAAGTGATTTATTTCCAACTCAACTGATTTTGAAAAATAAAACAATTGATTTATGAGTTAATCAATTATTTTTCAAACTTTTATTTAAAAACAATATTATAAAAAATTGACAACTTGCTTTAATTAATTAAATAAGAATTTAATCAATTATTCATAGGATTTTAGATTTATTGTCAAAATTAAATAATACAATTTATGAATAAATATAATTAACTTCAATTAAACAATTAAGTGGCAGAGTTAAATCTACTTAATTAAATATTGAGAATATTCAATTAATCAAACTTTAGGATAAATAGGATTTATTGCCAAATAATCATTAAATCAAAGATAATTAGGATAATTAGGAATGTTGCTAGGAATATTCCCCGATGCAGAATTTATGATAATCAATTAGGATTCGATAATGTGCTGATGTGTCTTAGGTTAGGACTTTGATGTCGATTTCGTTCGATGTGTCGATGTAAGAGGTTAATGAACCTATAGCCCATTTTTGGAGTATTACATTTTGCCCCTCTTTGAATTACTGTGCGAAGCGCAATGGTTCAAAGACAGTCTGTGTATGATATTGAAACTGATATGAAAAGATAAATCGATTGAAAGATTTGAAGATATTAGGTCCTGAATGACCAAAGATAATGTTAACTATAACAACAAATGAACCGATGATTGCGAAAAAGTGTCACAACGCCTGATTCTGAACCTTATGATTGCGAAGAAGTGAGTGACCGATTCCAGACCCGATTATCCTTATATTGAATCACATTGGTATCACATCTAAACCCTTCAGTTTTTGAAGAACTAAGGAAATAACATAATTGAACCGATAATTGCAAAAACTGATACAATTTACAAGATTAAGAGAATACCAGATTGATATGGATCTCGATGAATCTGATATGCCCCGAGTGATGATTGATTTGCCTCGAGCGATGAGGTCTTTTTGATGAATCAACAACTAGACATGGTTGTTGTCTTGATTACTGAGGAAAGATATGATTTCAGCTTTAAATTACAGACTTTGAATGATATCCAATACTTGGAATGATATGCAATACCATGCCCCCTTCGGGATTAAAATTGAAATCTGACAAGAAAAGTCAACGTTGATAGTTCAGAAGCATGTTAATTGATTTGAGAAGTGGTTAAACACGTTCGAGAATGCATTTTGCATCATTTGAGAGTTCAAAAGACCAAGTTTGACTAGGTTTGACCATGAGTTGACCATGGTTGACCAAGTTGAAATTTCAATAGTTTGATGTAAGATAATCAGTTAAGTTGAATTCTAGATTTCTTTGATGATTAAAGGTTGATTATGCAAGTAGTAGACCATCCTGGGCCCAAAATTTTTAAATCGCGATTTTGACATAATAAACGATCTCATAATTTAATTTTGATTTTGAAAATGGATTCAAAACATCGAAATTAGACAGGGGTGCAATTTTTGTGAAAAACGGAGCACTTTTGAAAATTAGGTCAAAAGCTATATAAGGGTCAGAAGGGTCATTTTCAAATCATTTCAACCATTTGACTTTGGAGATCTTATGGAGCCCTCTGAGTGAGAAAATGGCAGAACCAAAGGTACCTGTGAGTTCGCATCGATTTGAGCACAACTGGAGACACCAGAGACCTCAGACCTATGAACATTCGGTAGGTGGACCTTTGTACCTTGCTAAAAATTCCATTTTTGCATGTTTTTATAGCTTTTTAGAATATTTTCGTATGCATTTTGCTTTTCAATTTTCGCGTGTATGAAAACTCGTACGAGTTGTCTCCCAGACTCGTACGACATTTGAATTGTATTCCCTTTGTCATTTCATGACCTACCCAATGTCGTATGAGAGGGACCCATGAGTCGTACGACATTTCATTGGGTCCCTCAAAACTCGTATGATGAAGTGTCCAATGTCGTATGACTATGGTTTGTCATTTGGTCTGTTGTGGAAAGTCGTATGACTTTTCATGCCAATCTGGACTGTCGTATGAAAAACATTGAGTTCAAAACTCCATCTTAGGTCAAAATTTTTGCTTTTCTGATTGCTCTACCTGATTGCTGACTCTTTGACCTATCTTCTGAAATATCGAACCATTCAATTTCTACACTATTAGCCTATTGTTGAACCCAATTTCTGATAGAATTTCCTATTTCTGTATAATATAGGTCACATATCCAAATGTACATGTCCGTCATTCATATCCAGCGACACAGAGACTATGTGTTTCGCTTCCTGACCCTATGAGGGTACATCTTGCTGCCTGTGGGTTTGAGTACCTGATCCATTTACACGATATTAGGGTAAATCATGGCCTGCTGACTGCGTTGATCGAGAGGTTCCACTCAGAGACATAGACTTTTCATTTACCAACTAGAGAGATCACTGTGACTCTAGAGGATGTATATAGGATATTACGCATTCCTTTCCATAGTAGTCGGCGTCCTGAGTATGTGAGTACCGGTCAGACAGGTCTTCATGCTTTTAGGTATCTGTTTGGTGATGATACACAGTTGACTGGTTCCATTTCGTGGGAGACCCTTATACAGAGATATGGTCAGACACACCGCTTAGAGTGCATTATTGCTAGGATGATTGGTGAGCTCATCATGCATGGTCATCAGCAGAACGGTTTCTTGATGGGATGGGCCCCGATGGTAGCACTTCTTATGTCGACTCCCACTGAGCTTGCTTGGGGTCAGTGTCTTTTGGCACATATGTTTTTAGAGATGCACGAGGTTGTGTATCAAGATTGTAAGAGTTTTGCTTTTGGAGATCTTGTGTTACAGATATGGGCCTGGGAGCATATCCCAGTTTTGAGACCGATTTTTCAGACACAACGTCAGCCACAGGAGCCAGTGATATACACATATGCTGGTTATGTCACACAGGTTCACATGGGCCATACTGAGTATTTTAGACGATGCTTGGATGATATGACTTTTGTAGTATGAAGACCCTACTTGCAGATAGAGGCCTAGCCCACTGCAAGAGAGCAGTTTAGCTTCCTTTTTCAGAGTCGGGTACTCATTGGTCATTCCTCCACTATTTTGGAGAGATTTCTCATTACTAGAGTGTGGCGTCAGTATGGACGGAGACAGGATGCCCCGTAGAAGTATACTACATATGCCCGTACAGTTCGTGAGATCGGGCTCAGATGGACACAGAGGCTCACTTATTCTTTATGTTTAGATGAGTACAACGCTATTATTGGGAGAGACTGAGACTACCTTCCACAGGTTGTCGATGCCGGGGTCACAGATGGATTCATTACTTGGCAGGTAGAGCATCCCATTTACCAATTTTCTGACCTGACTGAGCTGATACCCTCCATGGAGGAGGCTATGGATGTCATAGGAGCTCCTATGAGACCAGGTCTGAGACCACAGGCAATACATCCTACACCACCTAGACCAAGAGCGATGGCTCCACTACAGAGACCAGCAGGACATATGAGGCCCCCTCATCCTTCTACTTCTATAGCAGGTACATCCATAGGTTCACAGAGATGGACCAGGGGTGAGAGTGGCACTTTGGGCTGTGTTGGTTCTGCAGATGATGTATTAGCAGCTGAGCAGGTTGTAGGTGTTGGTACAGATATGGGTATAGATGATCCCTTTGATCTAGGGGCTAAGATTAGATGTTGTAAGGTGCATAAAGCAGGTACCAGAGAGTAGGTAGAGCAGCTAGCACAGCCAACACAAGACATAGATATGCCAGCAGCAGAGGATGAGCCTAGTGTACCTCTTACATCATCAGAGATTATTAGACGTCTCAGAGCTTAGGTCTAGGACCTGAAGGTACAAAGTGCTAGGTGGGAGGATAGGTATCTAGAGCCAGATAGGTAGCGCATAGAGCTTCATGCAGAGCTTCGTTCAAAGGTTCAGAGATTACAGACAGAGGTGACCCATCAGACCTCACGGGCTTCGTATTATGTGTCTACATATTATGTTGTTGTCCCTGCTGCGCAAAGAGTACCCACATATTCATATTATATGGCAGCCTCGGAGGGAGCTAGGGCACCAAGAGCAGAGGCTATACCAGATGCACCACCCCCTCCTCCACCAGATGCCGAGGAGCATGCCGATAGTTGATTCTTGTTCTTATGTTCTATTCTTTTTGATCATTGATATACTGTTCTAAATCTAATAGCTCTGAGGAGCTCATTCTTTTGTATATTGTGCCAGTAGTGCACCCCTGACACATTTCAAGTTGATGATATATATGAGATCGATATTTTGGGTCGTGACTTCATTTGTACTTGTCATGTTTTGATTTATGATGATATCATGTGATGTTTATGCTATGAGTAGTGTAGAATGTATGTATGGATCAATGCAATGCAATGATTTCTTTCATATGTATGGATGTTATGCAAATGTAATTGATTATGAAAAGATGTATGTATGATTTATGCTTATGCACTGGATGTAATGTAATGCAACAAATGGTAATGATATGGTATGTAAATGCAACGATACACATGATATGTTTTTGCAGGTTGATGAAGTCAAGTACTCAGTCTTATGTCAAAAGGATGTTTAACCCGGGAGGGTTACTACTTGCGGTTCAGTGAAGAGACCTTCGAGTGAGACTCAGCTCTTGTTAGATGTGAAGAATTGATATGAAGAATTGTTTAAGCTTTGAAGTTTTTCCAAACATTTGTGAGATCATGCAAACATGCAAAATGCAAAGAAACATGCAGAATAAAATGCAACCTAAGACCTAGGACCTAGTCACTGATCATGTGTCAGTCATTCTCATCATTGAATTTTTAGGTAACCGGATAAATCAATACAATGCCCACTAGTTATGAAACCATAGACATATGAATATCGATTTGTACGCGCAGGAATCAATACAACACCCACTGATTAGGAAACCATGGATATATGAATATTGATTTTGTTTTCGGAATGTCGGATTAGATATAAGCATCAAAGCACAAGTGCCAAGATGACCTGAATATCACGTCCATTTTGATATAGCAATTTGTATAAGCATCAAAACATAAACATTGCGATGACCTGAATACGCCTTGTGGTTTAAACACATCAAGCAGTCAAGAGATCATTCAAAATCCAATGTGAATTACCCGTAGTGACCCTTTATCGTTCACATCCTTAGGTAAGATCACGTTTCATAATAGGAGAAAGAACTCACTCAAAAAGATAATAGTTAGATCAAAATTCCTTGAATTTTTTAGGTATCAATGGTCGAGGTACGCATGGCCATCCAATTCGAGATAGAGGCTCTTACAGTCGGACACCATTTCAATCCAAAATTTCCAAAGTTATTATATTTTCACATACAAGCAGAAGACAAAGAAAAGATTATGCCCCCAGTCATCACTCTCTAAATCCTATAAAGGACATCATCGAAGAGCTCAAAGAGACACAATATGCAAAAATCTCAATGCGAATCAGCAAGAATACAAGGAGATAAAAGCATGTAAAAAGCATAGATTGTTTTCAGTTTGTGTTTGATGTTTGATTGCGTTGTTATAGATGCAAAAACTTTTATGGAGACAAGACTCACTGACTCAAATAAAGCTTCAAAGGACTCTGACTAGATATGATACACCTAAGATACATTGGAGGCCATAGGATATGACATTGATTGTCCCCAAGTTTTGAACATTGATAGGATACAGACGCTTGAGCTGATTGGTGTACAGACCGACTTATTGAATAACAAGAATGTAGAAACAAACTGGGAGATATGTACAAACTAAAGCAAGACTGAAAGCTGGGAAAGACCAAGATTGCACTGATAGATGGAGCATTTTGAAACAAGTGGTTCCCGTTTGCCAGGTTTTCACCATCTTGGCAAAGATTCTATTTTTGCTACCAAGGCGCCTGTTTCCAGGTTTTCACCACGACACTTTTTATTTTTCTCATTTTTTTTGTATTTTTGATATTTTCTAAATATTTTTGTACTTTTGATATTTTTTACTTTTTTTGTGAATCATCAAGGCGCCCATTGCTAGGTTTTCACCAAGATGTTCATTTTTTAAGGACTTTTTCCAATTTTTAAGATTTTTTCAGGACATTTTACCATAGCCTGAATGCTTTAGGCATAGAATTTCTTCAGATGGAGAACGTTGATTGGTTCTCAAAGCTGTTCTCCTTTAGTCGTTGAGAGTTGATAGGCTCCAGAGCCAAAAGTAGCAGTGATAACAAAGGGACCCAGCCAGTTGGGTTCAAACTTCCCCTTGCGTTCTTGATGTGATTGATTTTTAAGATTTTCTCTCGAGACTAGATCACCAACCTAAAATTCTCTGTGTCTGACTTTCTTATTGTAACCTCTAGACATTCTCTTCTAATATACTCTAAGATGATCATACGCTGCTTGTCTGCGCTCGTCTAGTAGTTCAAGTTCTTGCAACCTAGACACTTTGTAGTCATCATCAGTTACTAGACCATGCATTCTGATTCTTAGCGATGAGATTTCAACCTCAATAGGCAGTACCACTTTAGACCCATAAACTAAAGCGAAAGGTGTAGCCTCAGTGGGCATTCTAATACTTGTTCTGTAGGCCTAGAGAGCTGGATTGATCATTAGATGCCAATCTCTTCCTGTCTTATTAACCGTACGGTGCAAGATTTTCAATAGATTCTTATTTGAAGCCTCTGCTTGTCCATTCCCTTGGGGATAGTAGATAGAAGACCAATGTTGTGTGATCTTGAATTTGGCACATAGATCGTCTAAGTCTTTATTCTTGAATTGTCCACCATTATTTGTGACTATGGAATGAGGGATCCCATATCTGCATATGATATAGTTCAAGATGAACATAGATATTTGTTTCCCAGTTGCTTGAGTCAAAGGGACTGCTTCTACCCATTTTGTAAAATAATCTGTAGCTGTGATTATATGGGTATGTCCATTAGAATAATGAGGATGTATAGCTCCTATAAGATCAAATGCCCATTGGTGAAAAGGCCATTGTGTAGTAAAGGGAATTAGATCTCTCCCTAGAGCATGAATTAAGTTGCCATACACTTGACACTTTTGATAATTCTTAACAAATTTGATAGCCTCTTTCTCCATTTCAGGCCAGTAGTACCCAACCCTAATAAGTTTTCGAGCTAGTGTTAAACCGTTCGAGTGTGACCCACAAATACCATCATGGACTTTCTCTAACACACGTGGAGACTCTTCACGTTCTAAACATCTAAGTAGCGTACCATCTAGACCTTGTTTGTATAGATCATGACCAATAATGACATATCGGGAGGCATTACAGATAAGGTATCTCTTTTCATGGCAGTTGAAGGTATCAGGAATGATTTGGTCTTGGAGATAGGAAAATAGGTTTTTGTATCTGGATGAATCATGACCTACAACAGTGCAAATCATGCGAGTTTTAGGGGAGTCATATGCAGGATAAGATAGTGCTTCCACCAGGAACTCATAGCGTAGCTCATGTTCAAGCTGTTGTAATAAAGTAGATAGTGTTTCCATTGCATCGGCAGCCTTATTCTCCGTTCTAGGAATTTGCTCAAATGTGATAGATAGGAAATACTTCTTTAGATCATCTAACATTCTCTTGTAAGGAATGAGATTTTCATCTTTAGTTTGGCACACACCATTGACTTGATGAATAACAAGTTGAGAGTCTCCATGAATGTGTAGCTCTGTCACTCTCCACTCAATTGCTAGTTTCATGCCATTCAAAAGGGCTTCATATTCTGCAATATTGTTTGTGCAAGGAAACTTTAACCTGAATGCTTTTGGAATTGAGTATCCTTGAGGATTTGTGAACAATATGCCAGCTCCAGATCCATTCTATGTGTAGGAGCCATCAACGAATAATTGCCATTCTCTAGAAAAAAGAGTCATGATAGAGGAATCTGGAAATTCCATTTGCATTGGTGTATTATCAATCATAGGTGCATCTACTAATTGATCAGCAATAACCTATCCTTTTATAGCCTTTCTTTCCACATATTCAATGTCAAATTCACTTAAGAGCATGACCCATTTGGCTAATCTATCTGTGAGGGCAACTTTGCTTAGTAGGTACTTTAGTAGATCAATTTTAGCTACCAAATGTGTGGTATGAGCTAACATGTCTTAGTTTCTATGATGCAAAGATCACAGCTAGACAAGCTTTCTTAATCATTGAATAGTTCTTCTCATATGCAACCAATGTTCTACTGATATAGTATATAGCTCTTTCCTTTGTGTTCTCATCATGTTGTGCTAGCAATTCCCCCAGTGATGTATCTGTAGCGGAGACATATAAGATCAATGGCTTCCCATGAATAGGAAGATTTGATAGATATTATTTGATATGGTCAAAGTTCTTCTCACATTCTTCATTCCATGCAAAGGTCACACCTTTATGTAATGTTTTTGTAAAAGGTTGTGATATGTCTGCTAGCTGTGATATGAATCTTCTGATAGATTGAACTCTTCCCTGCAACATCCTCATTTGACTAATATTCTTTGGAGGTTGCATTTCCATTATAGCCTTTACTTTAGCTGGATCAACCCCAATGCCCTTCTTTGAAACTATGTATCCTAAGAGCTTTCTAGAAGTGACACCAAAAGCACACTTCTTAGAATTTAGTCTGAGACTAAATTTCTCCATTTTGTCTAGTATCTTGCTCAAGTCATCTAGATGTGTAGCCCTAAGCATGGATTTTGCCAAAGTATCATCAACATAATCCTCCATAGTCCTATGCATCATGTCGTGAAAAATAGATGTCATGGCTCTTTGATATGTAGCACCAGCATTTTTAAGCCCAAATAGCATGACATTCCAACAGAAGGTACCCCATGCACATGTGAATGCAGTTTTCTCTTGATCTTCTGAAGCAATTTTTATTTGATTATATCCAGAAAAACCATCCATTAAAGAATACATCTCAAAGCCCGTAGTCATGTCCACTATCATATCAATGTTAGGTAATGGAAAATCATCCTTAGGGCATGCTCTATTTACATCTCGAGAGTCTGTGCATACTCTGATTGATTTATCTGGTTTTGAAATAGGTACAATATTAGAGATCCACTCTGCATAGTCAATAACTCAGATGAATCCGACTTTCAGGAGCTTCTCTAATTCAGCTTTTACCAAGAGTGCAACATGAGGATGCATCTTTCTCAACTTTTGTTTAACAGGTTTGACATTTGGAGCTATAGATAAATGATGCATTTTAAGATTAGGATCCAATCCTGGCATATCTGAATATTTCCATGCAAAGTTGATCTTCTTCTCTATTAGGAATGTTGTAAATTTTTGCTTCTCTTATTCTAATAAAGATTGTGCTACATGAATCAACTGTGGTTCTTTTGTTGTTCCCAAATTGATAGATTGAGTGGGCTCAATTAGAACTGGAGATCTGTCCTATAAATGACTCAGAAGGACATCAAATATCTCATCCTTAGGCACCTCAAAGAGGTTTTCACCTTCGGATATGTCTTTTATTTTTACTTTTGTAGGTTCTGAGACTGCCACAAAGTGGTTTTCACCCTCATAACTCTTTTTCTTTTTCTTTTTATTCTTATTTTTCTAACAGAGATATTTGATGTCCAACTATGTCATGCTAACACTTGGTTCATTGATGGAAGTACTCATAGGTTCAACTACATTGAGGTAGCAAGCAAGGGCATAGTCATTTGGGAAGGTATAAATACCATGGCTCGGATTTGTGGAGGTTTGATCAATAACTTTTGGATATTGGATAGTCAAAGTGGGGAAAGATTGGGAGATAGTGTTTACGGATATGGATATGTCATCATTGGTCCTAACCCGACGTTCGAGTTCAAAGGTGATATTACAACTTAAGACATTCAATTCGTGAATAGGCTCAATGTCGGAGTCCAATTCAGCCATAGGTGGATCAGACTTCATAGGTTCATCATTTCACTCTAGACTTATGTTGGGTTGAGGTGCATATTGGTGAATAACATCAACATGTTTCTCGGTGATAAGCTCATCTGGTTCTGGAATGATTCCCCATTCATGGTCATTAGATTCATCTTTTGATTTAAGATCTCTAGGAAATCTTAGAACATGAGTAAAGTCCGGGTGAATACCCCAATAAGGGTTACCCTCAGATTCTGATTTGAATTCATACTCATGAGAATATGTCTCAGAATGACTACCACCTTCCTCCTCTTGATTGTTTTCGAGATTAACTGGTTCTTGTGTTGCAACTATCTCTTGATTGATAGTAGGTTCTTGTGTTTCTACTACATTAATTCTTTTGATTGGATCATCTTTATCATCAAGAAGGTCTTTGATCTCCTTAGGAAATTTTTCATAGGGGATGAGTTATGAGCTGTCTGAATCACTATCTGATGGTTTGGTTTCTTCTTTCTTAAGAAGGGCTTCTCCTGGTGGGATATGCTCTATGACATGGGAATAATTACCTTTGAGGTGAAAGGGTTTCTTTTTAAATCCTAAGCCAACTTTATCTTTATTTGCTCTACCAGTATGTGGAAGAGGTGCCTCGAGACCTTTTCCTTTGACTCCTAGAGGTCCTTTACTTGAATATCCCATTTTAACTATTAATTTATCTCCTGCCCATATGACTTAGAAGGATCTTTGGAGACTGTAGAATCATGATTTTGGATGACTTGGGATTCAGGTTCATCTTTGTAACAAGCACAACTTCATCCTCTTCAAATTCTTGCTTGGAGACTTGTTCTGCTAAAAAAAAAAATTATATGCCTCAAGAGGTTCTTTAGATTCTAGTTTGGATTGTTTCAAATATTGTCCATAAGACTTAGGTGAGATAGGGAGAGATGTCAAAGATAAGACTGGCTCCATAGTATATTCTCCCATACTATTTTCTTTGATATTAACCTCTTTTGCAAGATCTTCCATTTTAGATGTGGATGCTTCTTTAGTTGGTTCAATGGAAGATTCTCTATCACTAGGCACAAGCTTATCTGCACTTTCCTTCAATGTATTGCAAGTGGTGGATATGTCTGCTGGAATAGTGACCTCTACTCCTTCATAAGTAAATTTCAAGCATTGGTGAAATGTAGAAGGAATAGCTTTCATCTCATGTATCCATGGTCTCCCTAGAAGAATGTTGTAAGCCAAAGGTAGATCAAGAACTTGACATATAGTATCTCTGATAACTGGACCTGCTCTGATAGGTAAGACAATCATGCCTTTAGAAGATCTTTCTTGTTCATCATAGGCTTTGATAGTTATTTTCTTTCTAGGATCAATAGCCAATTCTGAAAATCCCAATTGTGTGATCAAGCTGTAAGAACAAATGTTTAGGCTAGCGCCCCCATCTATCAACACACGTTTGACTCTATGGTTCTGGATCAAGAATTCTATATGCAAGGGCTGGTTATGTGGGTGACTCAAGGAGTTGTCATCTTCCTCTGAAAAGGAGATATATTGCGAAGATGTAAGATGTCCAACCATAGTCTGGAACCTGTCTAAATCAAGGTCATCAGGAACATTGGATCCGAGCAAAGCTTTGTCTAGAATAGCTCTATGAGCTAGAGATATCCGAAGAAACTCAAACATGGAGATTTTTGCATTAGTGTGTTGGAGTTTTTGGACAATGCTATAATATGTTGGCCTTGTATCTTTAGAATTGGAAGATTTAGAAACAACCTTTTATTTGAAAGAGGAAGAAAGATTGAAGGGCATCTTAGGGACATTTGATCAATCTAGGATTTGTCTGTTCAGATGTGCCTGAGCTTGTGATCTAGTAACTGCATTAGCTGAAGAATGATCTCTATCTCATCACACAATTGTGATGACATTGCAATGTTCAGAGAGACAAGGTTCAACCATATTGATAACAACATTATTTCCTGGGTAAGCATAATTGACCTTTGCCCCCATATTAGGTTGAGAAGATGAAACTTCTTGACCATTTTTCAGAAATGGTTTTGTGAATGTCGTATGATCATTATTGCTCTTATGATTGTCAATGGTGATATCTCCTTTATCAATCAGATCTTGAATAGTATGTTTCAAGCGTAACCAATTATTCATTTTATGACCTTTACCTCGATGGAAATCATAGAATTCGTTCTCTCTCCACCATTTTGGTTTAGGCTCAGAATCAAGTGGTTAGATCTCAGGCAAGGAGATGATGTTATTAGCTAGCAGAGTTCTCATGGCTGATTCCAAAGATTCTCCAAGAGGAGTGAATGTTAGTTTATTATCAGTGGATCACTTTTTATACTCTGACTTCTTTTGAGATGATTCAGGCACCTTTTGTTCTGAAGCTTTTATGGCTTGGGTACCAATAGTTAGATTGAAAGCCGATGCCTTAGATGGGGCATGGATGGTATCAACAATGCCATCTGTGATGATGCCTTTATTCTTGTTCCAATTTTTGTTCTTGTCTTTAGAACTGGATCCTGATTCGTACTTGTCTTTTTGAAGTGTGATTTCTCCTTTTTTCACAAGCACTTTTTTTATTTTGATAGCATTGTCCACCATCTTATCAAAAGATGTATGATCTTGCATTTGTAGAGGATAAATGATTTCTAAAACAAGGTTATTGATGAAGATTTCCAGTTTTTCTATTTCTGGAATAGGTCTGGCATATAGAGAGAACTTCTTCCTCCATCTCTTGAGAAATGTTAGGAATGGTTCCCCTGGATATTGCTTGAGATTACAGATATCAATCATGGTGACTGGATGTTGAATATTGTAGGAGTATTGCTAATAAAACAATTTGATCAACTCCTCAAAAGTTTTGATAGTAGAAGGCAATCTAGAGAACCAGTGGATGGCTGCTCCCCCTAGAGATCAAGGGAAGAGATGCATCAAATAGGTTGGTTCGTGCATGAACTCCATAGATTGTGTATAGAATTCTCTGACATGATCTTGGGGATCTGAGTGTCCATCATACTTATCATACTTAGGCATCTCCACTCTTTTTGGGAATGGTGGCATGTACAAGTCTTTTTCGAATGGAAAAGGACATAGGGCCCCCATGGAGAACTCCTTGGGTTCCTTTTCTTTTTCAAGGTTGTTAAGTTTGACTTGCATGGCATGCATTTGTTTCATCATAGTTGTGAGTGGAGTTTCTTCCTCATGTGTAATGATATCTTCAACATTAAAGTTGGGAGGAAGTTTAGCTCCTTGATGAGCTAATTGTAAAAAGTATGCCTCTCTATCTTCTTTCAAGAAATGCTTCATCATTCGTTTGAAGTTATCATCGTTTTAATATTGAGCAATTTCTTCAGGTGTGGGTTCCTGATCTGCACCATGTTGAGATTGATCTCTTTGAGAGCCAAAGTTTGTCCCTACTTGAGACATGGTAGGAGTTTGTGGACTCCCTGGGATAGATCGAGGAGGAGTTTATTGATTACCTCTGTGGGTTGATGGAGGAGGTATGTAACCAGTTTTCAATCAAAAGTTGCCAAGACCGTCATCCTCGTAAAGACCAGAATTGATGAGTTGCTCAAGAGTTGGACCCTGGATATTAGTCAAAGGTAAGGTCTGAGATGTCTCTCCTGATTTCTTATGTGAGGAAGCTCTGGTTTCCACCATTAACCTTAGGTGAAGTGAAGAGAATAAGATGAAGACAACTGAAGAATGATTTGATGCAAGAAAATTAGATGACGCAACCTTGTCAAGATTATGATTGGTTTGAAGATTCGATTAGACATGGATGAAGGATACTGTGCCCTGGATGTATGGGTAGATTGCCCAAAAGATAGCGGACACGAGTTCACAACACTTAGTCTATTTTTGAAGATTTGATAGAAGATTGATAGATCTGACAAGGTTTTGACACAAGATGATAAAGACTCAAATTGATTAAACAAAAGGCTGAATCGGATTCAAAAGGCCACTTTTGGAAAATTATAGGATTCTCAATAGCTACTACTCTGTTCCTGACATAATGATTTGTTCAACATATTCTGGAAATAGGCTGAAAAAGCTAAGTATTTGGCAATTCTGATAATTTTCTGACAACTTTTTTAAAAATTTCCAAATGACACTATGCGAACTCGTACGACAGTGGGTATTCTATGAAATGACAGTTGAAAAGCTCATATGACAGTTGCAAAAACTCGCACAATAGTTGCTAGCAGGATTTGACTTTTTGAATTTGACTGGTAGAAAGACTCGTACGACACTGGGTTCTTTACCATACAACAGTTGGGTAGTAATGAAATGATATTTGATAAAAACTCGTATGACTTTCTGACCTCCTGAGATGACTTTTGACTCCAGAAAGGAATTTCACTTCAAATTTTGCAAATTTAGGGTTTTTAGTAATGGTCTAACTCTACAACTTTTATGATCCAAGAGGGCGAACTCCAATCCAGGCGCACTGGGGTTTTGACATAGTCTGAGAACTTAATCTTCAGGATCTGCTAGGGAGATCTGACAGCTCAACAAGAGACCACACCTGTGGAGATTTCTTCCAACAGGACATTTATATAGCGGTTGTCACTACCACGATGAAAATGGCTATTACTGCTTGAGGTTCCATCAACGTGGTTGACCCAATTAAGGGAATGTCCACTATGGTTAACCCTCTCTAAAGGTGACTCACAAAAGATACCACATGGGGATTGGTTCCAGATTCAAGGATTTGGGTTTCTGGTACTATCCAAAAAGGAAGTGAGCATAATCCCCTAGCCTTTTCACTTTTAACCCAAACAAAGCAGACATATTAATCAGACACGCTAAGACCAAGATTATCTCACAAAGATCTATGACGTCAACCCCTTATGATCTATCAACCTCTCTGGAGAGAGAATGCCTCAATCAAAAGTTGAAGACACACGAATCTAGTGGAATGTGAGACCCCCTTAGTATCCTCCCTACCTACAAGGGTTCCTTCGTTGAGAAGAGTTTCGTTGGAAAATCACTCTCTCAAGAGCCACAAATAGTGTTCATAGGGCCTATTTACTATGTGTAACAAAGATGCTGAAAGCAAATCTATGTTCATTTTTAGAGCCCAAATGAAATGTGTGATATGGAAAAGAAAGGCACTCAAGCTAGATACGCAAGATGTTTGTTTTAGTCCAAATCAAAATGTTATCAGCTGAGAATGTTACCCAAATTATTCACAACACACTTAGTAGATTCTTACCTACTTTTAGCAATTCTTGCGCTTTCCCAAATCCAAATTAGTGAAAAACCAGTCAAAAATAGAGAATTTCAATTGTTAAGATTAGCCATTAGTCAAAATCTAAAAACCAAATCCGACAAACTACCCTAAAAAATGAAATGACAATGAAAACCTAGTGCCAAAACTCGTATGACAATGGGTTTGCTTCCAGACGACAGTCCTGAAACTCGTACGACACTAGGTGTATGATGATACGACAGTTTAACTTCCAAACGACAATGTGTACAGTCTGGCATGATTCTCGATCCAATAGACTGTCGTACGACAATGGGTATAGTCTGAGATGACTTTTGTCAGAAACTCGTACGAAATTTGTACGGACAAAATTTAAAAATCATAGTTTTGGCTTAGAAATCAAGAAGAAAAGACAAAAATTGATAGAATTGAATTGGAAACTCGTATCAGGGCCCCACAGTGGGCACCAGAAATGTGTGTGTAAATTTTGTACCTAATATGTAGACACAACACTTCAGTAAAACATTAGAGGTTAGCTAAAATCAAAATTGTGCAAATAATGGAAAACTAAACTAACCAGGCGATTTACTACCTTCTAGTAGATGCGAGTGTGAATTCTCATATTGTATTGAGATCAGTGACCTTGACAACACCTAAATGAAGGATTTGAATGCAAAATCTAGATATGAATCAATGCAATTAATCTATTTTTTTGGATTTTCTGTGCAATTATGATAAAACTTGATATGAATCTAATCTAGAATGAACTGATATGAAATTGATCCAACAATGATATGAAAATGAATCTAAATGAATGTAAAAACCAAATTGATTTCACAATAGCCTTGATTCGCAATAAGCTTTGATTCTCCAAATTCCAATTCTTCAAAATAATTGTGCAATTCATAGACGATTTTGGCAAAGTAAGCTTGCAAAATTATGAGATGATTTGTGAAGAGCTAAGCCTTGATTTTATAGAAATCTAGGGCTTTGAGGTGCATGAAAGAAAGCCATAAATCAGTCAAATAACTCAAGTTGATTTTTGAGTTATTTTTTAAATAAAGGATATTTAACTCACAAAAACATGCAAAAGCAGAGTTCAACTCAAAATAGAGTTTAGCTTTAATTGATAATTGATAGTTGTCTGCTTTTCTTGATTGTGCATGTTTTATTTATGAATTAATTTAATAATAAAGTGATTTATTTCCAACTCAACTAATTTTGAAAAATAAAACAATTGATTTATGAGTTAATCAATTATTTTTCAAACTTTTATTCAAAAATAATATTATCAAAAATTGACAACTTGCTTTAATTAATTAAATAAGAATTTAATCAATTATTCATAGGATTTTGGATTTATTGTCAAAATTAAATAATACAATTTATGAATAAATATAATTAACTTCAATTAAACAATTAAGTGGCAGAATTAAATCTACTTAATTAAATATTGAGAATATTCAATTAATCAAACTTTAGGGTAAATAGGATTTATCGCCAAATAATCATTAAATCAAAGATAATTAGGATAATTAGGAATGTTGCTAGGAATATTCCCCAATGCAGAATTTATGATAATCAATTAGGATTCGATAATGTGCTGATGTGCCTTAGGTTAGGACTTTGATGTCGATTTCGTTCGATGTGTCGATGTAAGAGGTTAATGAACCTATAGCCCATTTTTGGAGTATTACAATTTCCACCATGCTTCCTCTTCGATTCATGCGTGATGCTGGGGCAACCCTGCGTGTCTTTTTGTGTCAGTCCTATGCAACGCTAGTGACAAAGCCTTGTGTTCTTTTGTAACCTTGGCAGGTCTCTAGCATTGCTATATCAAACTAGGTTGTGCTCTCAAAAGTATCCAATGCATGGAGCTCCCTAAATCCCCTGCATCCAACATCATCTAGATTAATCTTGCATTTTGCATCTTTCATATAGCCGCATCGCTGCATTCTACATTCCATCTTCATCTTATATTCATCCATCTTTGTTCTTGGAAGCTTGGTTATTTATCTCCCCTTCTTCCTTGATCTTTCCCCTTCTATGTTCTTTTCGAGAAAATTCCACAGTTTCCTCTTTGCATTATTTTCTCGAGGGGGCACAACCCCTTGTTCCTCTAAATTCTAGCCTGGGGCATCTTATTTTCTTGTCTTTGACGCCATGCCACTTGCGGCATCGCATCAAAGAGGGGCAAAATGTAGACACCTAAAAATCTTTTAGAAAATAAAAGTATTTTTATTTTTTGAAAACCCCTAATGACATCATCATTAATTAATTAATTAATTAATTAATTAGTTTTTATGTCATTAATCCCTTCTCTTATTTTAATTAAACATCTTTAATTAAAAGATCCCTCCCCAAAACATTTAAATCACATTTGAATGATAAACCCCTTTCAAATATGTTTAAATCTAATTTAAACATAATCCCTCCTATTTATTAAATTCATTTAATAAATAAAGTCCTCAACCAAACCCTTTAAATAAATTTGATATTTATTTAAATCCCTAAACCTCTAGACTCTTCTAGAAAATCCCAAACCCTTATCCTAACCTTGGTCCATTCAACCTTTGAAAGTCAATCCTTATCCCTTTGACTCAACCCCTAACCAAACCCCAAACTCTAACTCATCCTCCTAACCTAAGCCCTTCCCAAAATTCTATAAACACTCCTCCTTCCAAGAGCAAATTATTAGCTTACTTTTTATCTTCAATGCATTGTTATCATGCTCATTTTCTTCTAGACTTAGCATAATCAATCCTAGTTGTTAGATTTCATTGTTTTCCTCAGACTTTCTAACACATCATAGCTTTGCAATAATGGATTAACCTAGTTTCTTTCATTGTTTTACATAGCATAACATCATATCACATCTCTATTTGGTTAAACATAATCTTAGCATAAGCATCATGTAGCTTAATCTGCATCTCAGCTCCATTTTGGCTCCTTGGGCTCTAGGGGAAAATCAGGTGAACTATACCTGATTTTGTGCCAATATAGAGTATCCATGGTCTTTGAATGATCCCAATCCATCCTAAAAATCATTAGGGACATGCTCCATGTGTTTTGAGAGCACACCCACATCCCTAAAGCGACAGAAAATCAACGGTGACAAGGTGCTCCCGTTTAAGCTCTATCTGAGTGTCTTTGCATTCATTTTTCTGTTTAAGCTTAGGAATATGTTGTTAGATTCACATAAACTAATGTTTGAATGATCTACACCTTTCAAGACATATTAGGTTTGTACTTATCACAGTAAGAAAATCCACTCACACATCGAGATGGGTAGGGGTAATATGCTTGACTAGCTCCTCTTGTATGGTGGGTTATTTTTTGTGTTTTCTTGTTGCATCGTACTTCCCCTATGATGTGTTTCTTGTTATATATTTTTTTACATTTCTTTAAACAAACAATGTTTCTCTATTGGCACAAGGTGATAAAGGAATCATCTTTTTGTGGCATTCTTCTAATTGTGTTTCATTTCTTTTATATGTCATATACATGTTATGCCATGGAAATGCTATTATTCATAAATGTATCTTTGTTTTGTCTAATTGGGGATGGAACAAAGCAGTAACTACCATTATTTTTTGTCTCTGTAATTTAGGCCAAAAAAGACTCTTCTTTGTATCGCTTATGTGATCTTCTTCCACTATGCTTGTAGTTGTGCTACCTTTGGGGGACGATGTCAATTTATTTTTATATAATTTAGATATATGTGAGTTATCATATGATCATACTAAACCTAGAGTTAGTATATCCCTTTAGTGTTGTCTTTTTCATGTGTTTCATTTTCTTTAGTTTGACCTTGCTTGGGGGTTTCTCATAGTGGAAATGTCTCTTGTGGGTGCATGTATGCTCTGTTAAAGCTATTGCTCCCATTAAGGCACTTACAATCGCTTTAATGTGGGGGCATACACTTTATTCCTTGTTTCACATATGTCATGCACACATAATAATTCAATTCAATCTCTTATGCAGATGGCTAAGGAGATAATATTTTCCTTGGGCTTATCCTCTCATTACATTATCATGTCCTATGCATTATTCAACGGATCCTTAGACTAATCCTCCTTTTCTAGATCCCCATAGAAACATGCTTTCCTTAGGACTAATCTCCTTTTTTAGATCCCTTAATGGAGACAAGATTTCCTTAAGGACTTGTCCTTTCTTTTTCTATGGGTTAACTAGCATCTCATAGCTTGCTAGACTATCAATTCCATCTTTTGCATCAATACTTTCTCTCTGCATGGTCCATAGTAAGTCAAACCTTACTAGGCTAGTTGGTAATCTCTCTCTCTCTAGTGTTTCCTCGTTAATCTTGGTTTTAGATTTGACGAGGACCTAAGTCAGTTGGGAGCTTGGTGTCTCTTTGTCTCCTTGACCTTAATAAAAAATTTCAGATGCATTAATCTACTTCATGACGAGCATGAGGTTGTCTCATAATCTTGCTAAAGTAGGAGCTAAATATATTGACATAAAAAGTGAGTACTTATAATCAGATTCTCAATTAGGTCCCATTTTGGTGATTTTAGGTATACAATGCCTTGGGCATTATGTTCCATGGAATAAAACACCCTGGACATTGTATGCCTCAACTTTTGAGCCCAAATTTAATTTATTTGTTCGATGTGGTATTTTAGTGGGAAATTAGATCCAATGTTGGCCTCCTCCAATTTTTGAGTCTTGAAATGTTGTGAGAGGTATATAAGTGGTCTATCTCTCCTTATTTTGCTAATCATGATCAATATTTCTTATGTGTTAGGATTAACAAGATAGAAATAAGAGTTACATGCAAATATAACCAATATCAAAAAATAATAAACCACACATAAGAGAGCACAAGACATAAAGATTTAATGTAGTTCACCCAATCCCTAGGCTACATCCACTAACAAAGAGTACAATATTCTTATTATCTAGTGATTACAACTTGATTACAATATGTAATCCCTTACAACTCAATACAACTGCAAGAAGCTACTAAAACACATATTATGAAATCCCTAACTGTAAGCTATTTTATACAAGTTTTTTGCCGCTTTAGGGTTAGAATTGGTTACAACACGGTGGCTGGAAAAATAGCCACAAAAAATTAGCTGGAAAAATAGCCACAAAAATGAAAAGTGTATAGTACTTGCCTAATCAGTCACCATAAAATAACAATCTCCCACTTGGTGACTAATCAAACTCCACGCTAAATAACAATCTCCCACTTGGAGACTGATCCTGTAGTAATACTGCTACCATATGAGGCTCCCACTGGATTGAACCACCTTGGACTTAGTTGTTCCTTTATTATGTTCAGTCTAGAAGACCAATCGAAGCTAAACATGAGTTCAACTTCTCCCTTGTTAGTACCCTTGTAAACATATCTATTGATTATCATCTGTATGTATCTTTTCCAACTTTAATTGTCCATCATCTAAAACTGACCGAATGAAATGGTACCACAACTATGTGTGTTTTATCTTTGAGTGTTGTTGCCTGACTTTCAGTCACCCTTTTTTTGGCAATATTGGTCATTTATGGTCAGTCTGGTGTCTAGGTCTAAGTCTTCCCTAGGACAAGAAGTCTTTGTCGGATTCCCCTTCCTTTGCCATCTTGTTTCAAGCCGGGCGGGTTGTTATCAGAGTTTCATTATTTTGGGTAGGTTGTAGATCCTAACCCGGTAGAGACTTGTGCTTCAATGGATGTTTCTTTCTCAAGCAGAGTGATGGTTTCAAGTCATGATCTTCAGATGTTGCAAGGAATCAGAAAAAGGGCTCTTTATTTAGATAGTGTAGTGCCAGAGCTGATAAAGACATTCAAAGAGGTCTTTTTCATATGTCAATGTGCAGGAGATCTTTTTCTTTGTATAAGTGATCATTGAAGATTCGGTCCCAAGATTGTTATAAGGGAAGTGACAAAAGATTACTCTTGAAAGTCTTCAAAACACATTGGATTTGATAACAGTGCAGAGTTTTCTTATTCCACCATTGCATTTGAAAAGTTTAATCAAGCTCTTGGCATCGGTTGAACAAAGTTATGGCTTTCCAAGTATTAAGGGTTGTTACATGTATTACCTTACTAATGGAAGCCTGTGCAGATAAGGAAAGTCAACGGAAAGACAGGAAAGGTTAAATAAAAAATATGTTGGATCCCCGCGAGCCAATCATAGAGCGGTCGCATGATCGCATGAATTAAAATAATACCATGCGATCATGCGACAATGAAAGTCATCAAAGTTGCTTGGTGGGATGAAGACACGTGTACCGATGGGTCCGCAAGCTTTTATTGTGTAGCACAGATCAATGATCGCCACTTCCCCGCGATGACATCACTCTTTCTTAGCGGGAAAGCGGGATTAAGACACGAGTACTCCTTAGCAGATGTGGGCCCAGTTCCTTTTTCTATCTTCGGTCAGAATCTACGGCTGTCGTTATTTTGCATATAAAAGTTACACGATGTTTATTCCATGCGAAATAACAATAAGGTGCCACCTATCTCAGCAGACCCACGGGCACCAATCATAGAGCGCTCGCATGATCGCATGAATTAAAATATTGCTATGTGATCATGTGATAATGGGAACTCGGGCTTGTGAATACGCTCTACTGGGACCCACGTAGGCCAACAGCGCAAGTGTGATGATGAGATGGTGATGAGTGTGACTGGTCAAATAATTGATGTGGCAGCTCCTGATTCATCGTAGTATTTCATGCAGTAAGGTGGGGTCAGATTTTTATGACATCGGCTAAGATTCCAAATCAACGGATGGCGTATGATCTCGTAGAATCTTGTGAGCCCATCAGATCACACGCCATCCGTCCAATTCTCCAGATGTAAAGTTAGTAAAGGTAGTAGGACCCACGTACTCTGATAGCGTAGATGCACCAATCGAAGAGCGGTCGCATGATCGCATGGAATAAAATAATGTCATGCGATCATGCGAAATGGAAGCTCGGGCAGGTGAGAAAGGTCAAAGATAGGAAAGGTTAAATAAAATATGCCTTGCTGGACCCACATGAACCAATGATAGAATGGTCGCATGATCACAAGAAATAAAATAATACCATACGATCATGCGATAAGGCAAAAAGGGAACCTATGTACGCCAACAGTGCAGATGCACTCTGCTGGGACCCATGAATGCCAATGGTGCAGTCCACATGCGCCAATGAGAGAGCGGTCGCATGATCGCATGGAATAAAATAATACCATGCAATCATGCGACAATGAAGCCTAGTGGGTCCAGAAAGGGTTTGCTTGCGATGTTGAATCAACGGTAGTCACTTTTCCTCAATGCATACATGTGGAGTCGGGATGCTAGCTAACAAATAAAAATGATTAACGGTTTCTTGGCCTTTCCAAAAGTAATTTTTACATCAGAAATGGTGAATTTGTGTAACGCGGTATGCTAAGGAAATTGTACGTTGATGAATCTTGAATCAAATCATGAGCAGAGGTTATGATGGATAAATACATCTGAAACAAAGGAGTAATAGTTCAGGAAAGTATCAAATGCAGTGCTTCTATTATGTGTGTTCACAAAGATGAATCATGGCATATTATTAACTCAAATTGTAACCGGAATTATATACCACAAGAAGACTAAAGGCTTCATGCAGTGTGAAGGTTGAACCTTTATGAACAGGGGATATGTTACTCTGATCGAAAGAATTGAATTATTTTAGATTCATTTCAAAAATACAGAGAGCGAATATTGGTAATATCAATTCTTTCATGATTATGAGCTGGTGACTGTTCAAAGGATATCATCTGGCGTTATGAGGGATATTTTAAATTAAATCATAGTGATTCAAATACCTATTCAAGTCATCCTATTGAGCAAAGGAAGATGAAAGGGTAGAGTAAATTTCTTTCCTCTTCCTTATGTTTTGAAACCATTCGATTCTGTGCCTTTTGGTATTCATGAAAACTGAAAGATCATGAGTTCTTATGAACTCTATGTATTGTAAAACTCTATATATACTGCTAGGAAAATCAATGCAAGGGTGGGAAAACTTGGCATTGGAGAAAAGTAATTCCATTTACCAAGCTTTATTTTCATGTTTGTTGTGCCAGTAGTTGTTAATTTGCATTTGAATAGACAGAACAGTTATATGTGAAGCTGTAATTACTTATTGGATTCCATTTCATGATGGTGATTGCAGTGAAAGTAATTCCATTTACTTTTCATGTATGATTCTTCTCCTATTCATTCAGTTATTTAGATGCATCTGAATAGAAAGTACAATTGTGTGTGGAACTGTAATTCCTACTTGAATTCCATTTCATGTCAGTAATTGCAGCATAGGTAATTCCATTTACTGTCCATGTATGATTCTACTCCTATTCTCCTTAGTAGGATATCCATTCTTAGAAAAGATAGATTTAGGCTATAATATAGACTTTATGATAATCTGTGATCAGCATTCTATTGAGGATTATAGGTTATCCACTCTTATCCCTGCCTGAATTGTTTGTGCCTACAAAAAATTTGGTTAAGACTTATAAGGAATTATCTGATGATCAATAAAAAGACACATTCATTGCATATCAAACACAATCAGGGAGTTGTACCTGTCGATTCAGAGGGCAGTGATAAATGACTTACATTGACCCATTTGTTGGTGACATCCTTTTGTTCTCTCACCTTGGGTGTTTAGAGAGTCAGAGATTATAAATCTAATGGGAGGAGAAACTATTAACCAACAAGTGCAAAGCAGAATTCTTCATAAGATGAATGGCACTCTGGCTATCAGTATACATATAATTATCCATTTGTGGATGTCCCAATTCTTCCATGAAGAATTGAATCCATATCATCTCCTTGACCGCCTCTGTAGCAGCAACATACTCAGCCTCTGCAGTGGATAAAGTATTCACTTTTTGTAACTGATAAATCCAACTCACTTTGACCCACCAACAGTAAATACATAGCATGTAGTACTCTACCTTCTATCTATATCTTCTGCCAAATCTGAGTCAACATAGCCTTGTACAGTAGTAGTAGTAGTAGATCCCCCAAAGTGTAAACACTTACTGGATGTACCTCTCAAAAATTCAAGAATCCATTCGATTGCATTCCAATGCTCAATCCCAGGGTGACTCATATACCTGCTAACAACTCCCACTACATGTGCAATATATGGCCTAGTGCATACCATAGCATACATTAAGCTCCCTACAAATAAAGCATAAGGTACCTTGGACATTTTATCCTCCTCTTCTGGTGTCTTTGGACACATCACCTTATTCAATTTCAAATGACCAGGCAAAGGTGTGCTGATAGCTTTGGCATTCTCCATAGAGAAACGTTGCAACACCTTCTCAATATAATCAGCCTGAGATAAAGTCAATTTCCTATTTTTCCTATCTCTACAAATTTTCATACCAATAATTTGTTTTGCTTCCCCAAATCCTTCATAGCAAATGAATGTGCTAACTGATGTTTCAACCCCTTAATGTGATCCATGTTAGACCCAACTACAAGCATATCATAACATATAAACATAAAATAATGTAGCCATCATCATCCAACCTCTTAAAATAAACACAATGGTCAGAATGACACCAAGTGTATCCATGCTCATTCATAAAAGTGTGAAATTTAATATACCATTACCGAGGTACTTGATTCAAGCCATATAAAATTTTCTGCAATCTGCACACTAAATTCTCCTCACCCTTGACCTCAAATCCTTGTGGTTGTACCATATATATTTCTTCATCCAAATCACCATGAATAAAAGTTGTTTTAACATCAAGCTTCTCTAAATGAAAATCTTCAATAGCCACAATACTTAAAACAATATGAATAGAATTCATTTCAACAACTGGAGAAAATATCTCATCAAAATCAATACCCTTATTCTATGCAAATCCTTTTATGACTAATTAGGATTTAAATCTTTTATTACCTCCATCCTCTTCTTTCATCCTATAAACCCATTTATTTTGTAAAGCCCTTTTACCTGCAAGTAACTTACATAAATCCCAAGTTTGATTTTTCAGTAAGGAATCCAGTTCTTCAGTCATGGCAGACTCCCACTAAAGCTTTGTATCCACTTACACAACTTCATTATAACATTCAGGTTCACCAACATCTGTTAATAAAATAGAATACAAAGAGGGAGAAAATATTTCTGGAGGTCTACTTAGCCTTGTTGACCATCTAACATTCACTAGGATTTGTGGTATTTGTTGTTGCGGAGCATAAGGAACTACTAGAATATCATCTTTTGGAGTATCATCCGGTACTACATAATTATTTTCTTTCTTCTCATGCTACTACAATATATCTTTGTACAATGTCACTTTCTCATTGAATATGACATCTTTGCTTCTTACAATTTTATGATTTTCAAAATCCCAAAGCCTATAACCAAATTCATCAATGCCATATCCAAAAATACACATTTCTTTGACTTAGTTTCCAGCTTGGTTCTATTTTTAGAATCTATATGTGCAAATGCTTCACAACCAAAGGTTTTGAGAAAAGAATAATGCACCTTCTTACCAATCCATGCTTCATCTGGAATACCACAATCCAAAGGAGTAGAAGGACCTTTATTGATTAAATAAACAATAGTGTTTACAACCTCTTCCCACATGTTTAAGGGCAGCCCAACATGAAAACTCATACTCCTTTCACACTCCATTATTGTCATGTTCATACGTTCAACCACTCCATTTTCTTGTGGAGTCCTTTGTATAGTTTTATGCCTACGAATACCATTAGAGGAACAATAATATTCAAATTATGTGCTGCAATACTCACCACCATTATTAGATCTGAGACATTTAAGCCTTTTACCAGTCTCATTCTCAACCAAGCATTTCCATTTCTTAAAAGTTTAAAATACATTAGATTTATGTATAAGGAAATAAAACCATACTTTTCTTGTTGCATCATCTATAAATGTAACATATCACAAAGAGCCACCAAGGGAAGATACCTAAGCTAGTCCCCATACATATGTATGCACAAGTTCTAATTTCTCAAAAAAAAATTCCTTCCCACTCTTCACAAAACTAACTCTCTTCTATTTTCCACACACACAACTTTCACATAAATCCATATTGACACATTTCAAATCTAATAAAACTTTCTTTGAATGAAGTAATTTTATACATTTTTCACTCGTGTGCCCAAATCTATTGTGCCATAGTGTTGTGTCAGAATCTACATCAATTGTTTGATGTTCTTCCTACTCAACTACAGTAATTATTCCTAAACATTCATTTTTATTTGAAACAATTAAAGTATAAGGAACAATATGACCTGTACAAAGATATAAGGTGCCTACTTTCACACCTTTTTCTACTACTAAGGAACCTTTTGAAACCTTCCAATTTCTATCATTAAAAGTAATTGTGCAACCCTCATCACCCAGTTGCCCTACTGAAATTAAATTCCTACTCATCCTTGGAACATGTCTTACCTCTTATAATAGCCAATGATTCCCATTCTACAACTTAATCTTAATTTTTCCCTTTCCAACAATGACCGGCTAGGGTTTCTAGTTTTCAAGAAGAGGAAAGCGAATTTGAAGCCGATGATGGAGACCGACATGAGGGATTGCAGCTCCTCTCAGTGGGGGGTTGTAGATCTTTCTTTGGGAGCTTGGTGGGGGGCTATAGCTCATGTGTTGGGAGCTCTCTCCACTCTTTTATGGAGCTTATCGAGTACAGGGTCAGGGTGTTCTTCAAGAGTGTGGGACTGTGACGGGTTCTTCTCTCCTCATCAGATATTGCTCTGTGTGCGGTGGGAAATGCCTTTCCTTGTTTTGGGAGATGGACCAGTTTACGTTGCTATATTGATCCTCCCTTGCTTGGCTGTTGTGGCTTTTGGTGTTTCCTCCCTATCCTTTATGTGGTGCAGACCCCTTTTGAGGTGGGGTTTCACTCTTGGGCTCACGGGCAGCTGAAGGTTTCTCCTCTTCTCTACTCCTCCTTCCCACTTCCTATTAAGGTGGAAGCTCTTTTCGAGGTGAAGGTTTCTTTCCCTCTTTATACTTCTCTCCCACTTCCTATAGAGTTGGGAGATCCTTTCGAGGTGGAGGCTCAACCTATTGAAGTGGTTCATTGCTGGATGAAAGAGGTGGGTTGGAGTATTGATGGTGAGCTCGACCTTTCCTGGAGGGATTCTATTTTTCTAGAGAACTTTGATGGTTTTTTATTTTTCCTGGCAGGTTGTTGTTTGGTGGTTTGGGGAGTCATCCCCATTCCCATCTCTTTGTTGAAGGTTGGGGGAGCCTTTCAAAACCCTGAAGTCAAGGTGTAGCTGAAATTTTATTTGCTCATATGTTTAAGCTATTATTTTTTCTATGCTTTGGTTCTAACAGGGTGGATTGATTCGTCCGTCATACTAGTTGGTTTTTGTAAGGGGAATTCTCTCTATTCCTATTATGGTTTTGGGACCCAAGTTAAAACCCAGTCTGGTTATGGGAGCCATCAAAACCCATACTTTTGGTTTAGGGAGCCTAAAAACACTAGCTATTTGTTGTTGTTGTAAAGCGTAGGCTTTACACATTTGGCTTGAGCAGCTTGAGATTTAGTGTGTCTCTTTCCTTTGGCTGCTGTCATTTTGCTGGATTTGTGATGCTGGTAGTTCTGTCGGCAGTCTGTGCTGGGGGGGCTCTGTAAGGTTTATCTTCTTCCCCCAACTGTTTCACTTAGATTTGTGCTTATTCTTCCTATTCTTCTATGATCAAGCTTAGGGTTACAATTCCCTGCAAAAACTGAATGTATATGGTTTCAGGGCCCATTCAAAACATGTTTTTACATTAATCAAAAATAATCTGATAGGGTTCATTATCTCCCAAATAAACTAGCCCAAAATCCCCTTGGACATAATCAAGAAAATAACATCTATGGGGTGTAGCATGAAATGAAGCCCCAAAATTTAAAACCCATGAATCATCAACACTTTCTAAAGAAAGAAGCAAAGTATCCTCTTCGGATTTATTACTTACCACATTTGCCTCCTTGTTACCTTCTTGTTTGTCTCATTTATTCTTCCGAGACCAGAAATATTTCTTCTTATGACCTGGTTTTCCATAGTACCAACAATCATTTGGTCCTTTGGATTCAAACCTCTTTCCCTTTGATTTTCCTCTTGATTTCCCATGATTTCTAGAATTGTTTCCTCTCTCATTCATTTTGCCTCTGCTTTGTGCATTCAAGACACTTCCAGATGTAGATCCACCTGAGCTTTTCCTACGAGTTTCCTCACTTAGAATCACACTGATAACATCATCAAATTTTAGGGTATTAGAACCAGAAACATAGTTACTAACATCCATTACCAAGCCATTCCAACTTTCAGGCAAAGAACACAAAATTAAGAGAGCCCTAATTTCTTCATCAAAAATAACATTTACATAATATAATTGATTGTTAATTGTATTAAACTCATTCAAATGATGAGTAATAGATCCACCTTCTGCCATCTTCATATTAAACAAATGCTTCATGAGAAATACCTTGTTTGAAGCGGAGGGCTTTTCATACAACCTTGCTACGATTTCCATCAACTATTTAGTTGTCTTCACTTCCATTATATTAAAGGCCACTAATTATGCTAGGCATAATCGAATACTTCCAAGTGCCTTTCTGTCAAGAATATCTCAGTCCTCATTAGTCATTATTGATGGTTTCTTGGAATTTCCTTCCAATGGCCGCCATAGATCCTTCTGATAGAGATAGTCCTCCATTTGCATTTTCCATAACTAAAAGTTCTTCCCATTAAATTTCTCAACCTTCAGCTTACCCTTGTCTGCCATTGCTCCCACTCAACCGTGAGACTCCCAATAAACCACGAGACCTTCCTACAAAGGATAATTAAAAAATAACCTGGCTCTAATACTACTTGTTAGGAATAAAAAGACATAAATAACAGTTACAAGAAAATATAACCAATAAAAAATAATAATAAACCACACATAAGAGAACACAATACACAAAAATTTAACATGGTTCACCCAATCCCTGGGCTACATCCACCAACAACGAGTCCAATATTCTTATTATCTAGTGATTACAACCTGATTACAATATGCAATCCCTTACAACTCTTTCCTAAATGAAAAGTGTACAGTACTTGCCTAATCAGTCACCGTAAACTAACATTATGCACTCTCAATATTTAAAGCTAAGCATTCAAGTTTTGGGCATTCTCCAAGCATGCAAATAATTTTGAAGACAATCTTATCCTTTGTAGCAAGCCTATCTCCCATTGTGGCCAGTTAGAGGAGTTCTCAATCAAGCAAGAATATTATTTTTTCCATATACATGCATTTCCTTCTTCTTGTATTGTTGGAAAATGGAAGAACTTCCATTTAGGACTTTTTTAGCCCTTCGAGTAAGTGGTTTGGGGTCATGTCAAATGCCTTGAGTGGGTCTTTGACTTGGATTTGGCTTTTTCCCTTGTCCTGCCCTGTTTTCCACTTCTTTCCTACCTATTTCTGGTATCTTGCATTGAGATTTTGAGGTTCTTGACCTCAACCTTGACCCAGGGTCTAAATTTTAAATTCCAAGGATTTCTGGATATCGAGGTTTAGAAAGAGTTGTTTCCTGCTTTCGAGTCGGCTGTTTTGGGCTTCAAAGTTGTGAATCTTAATAATATATTTAATATAGGTCCACTTTTAGGGGTATGAGGCTAATGAGAATTTATTTCTCATATGTTGGCCTCTTTAGAAGTTTGTGTCCTAGACTAGTATATAAGGAAGTCTTCTCTCATTTGGCATCAATAAATCTAAAGAGGAAGAGCTACACATAATCCATTGAAGCGATTGTCTACTTTTAAGCATCCATTGTTCTACATGTTTTCAAGCTTCCAAGTGTACAAGGTTTTTCAAGTCTTCTCCTCGAGTATCCAAGTTCTCCATTGCAGATCGAGGATTCAAGCATTCAAGCCCTAGATCTATCCATCATGGTGGTATGATCTTTCTTCAAGATCCTTTGTGCATCCTCAAGATTCATTCATTCTTCCTTCGAGGTGGATTCCAAGCATATAATCATGAAGGTTTTGATTTACATTTATGGTTTTTAATGATTGAGTCTAAGCTTTCATATTCACATACTTGTTTACATTTGAAATACAATTGCATATCTATTGAATATTGTTACTTCGTTGTTAGGTCTACTTATACTACTTGCTAGCATTCTCCATTTCAGTTTTGATTTCAAGGTTAATTCTTAAATCGGGGTTTGACTAAGGCAAACCCCTCCCCCAACAAACAAAATCATTTTTCTTGCAGGTATAGGTACAAAATAGCAAATTACAAAGCAGATTCAGATACCCTTTTCAATTTTTTTGGGGATTTGTGAACATAATTTCCATTAGAGTAGTGTAGGTCAAGGTCAACGTAAAGGGGTCAAGGTCGACCTACATTTGGGTCAAGGTTAACCTGGGTCATAAAAGAAAAATATTTATGGGTTTTATCTGTCTTTGTGTTTCTGTTGTAGATGCAGTTGCAAAATTTCCAGAAACTCAGTACAAACACCAGAAAACAAATATTTCTAGATCTACTATGTTATGAGGTATGCATTTGATTTTATCTAATTTCATTATTCTTTGCAAGCATTTCCAGATTTATATTCCATATCATTATAATTTCATGTTTGTGTTAAATATTGGTTTAGGGTCTCTTTTATGTGCAAAATCCCATTGTTTTAAACCCTATTCATATTTTTCTCATTACACTTCTATTCTTCAAGGTAAGATTTATCAAGCATAGAAATATTGAAGATATTGGAGTGACATTCGTAGATCCATGCATTTGTGAAAAGCATCCTCAATTCCTTCATACATTGAAAGATTTAACAACTAAAATTAAAGCGAAATATAAGCATATTAATGAATATTTGTGAGCTCAATATCCATTCATGAATGTGTATACAAGGTTGATCTAACATTTTTATTTACATTTACATACTTTACTTTATGAAAATTCATTTTGTTTTCAAGGTTGATTCCTAAATAGGGGTTTGAACAATGCAAACCCATTTCCACAACATTTTTCCCATTTTTATATGTGTATGAACATGTGGCAAATCTATCAGGGCTTAATTCATGAAGTGCAAAACCTGTTGGATTAATTATGAAAGTTTCAAGCAAAATCACTAGGTATACAACACCCTAGGCGATTTGTACCTGGGAATGTAATGCCAAGGGAATTCTATACCTACCAAAACTACTCCAAATTTACACTACAAGTCATTACAACCTTCTAGTTTTTTGTTTTAGGTCATTACATGTGTCTTTTTATTTTCCATCAAGTTGTAAAACTTGTCATACTTGCTTATTTGGCCTTCTATCTTGCATTACCCTATCATTTCCCTCCAAATCCAACTTATCCCAATTTATTATTGTGAAGGATCATTACACTCGTTTAGCACTTAAGTCTTACTTGATCCTATTGGGTCACCTTCCTTCCAATTGTGCATTAGGGAAAAGAGGGCAATTCCTTACATCACATCACCCCCTCTATTTTCTTTATTGTGCAGGTTTGCAAAAAAGACCAACACATTAAGGGAAGACTGAAATTTTATTTAGAATAAGACTTCAAGATTCTCATCATCAAAGATAGAGAAGTCTCATGACCATGTTTGAAAACAAGCAAGGAGGATCAAACAAATGAGAGCTCATGGAAAAGTATACCTTAAACATGGGTAGCATAAAAAAAAGAAACAAAAACACCCTCTGGTGATATTTTGAATGCCATCAAACTAGACCCCACTAGGAGCCCAAGCTTTGGCAATCCAATCATGCAACATGTTTCTATGTGAAACCCTCCCCATAAAGTAACCAATCAAAGTGAATTTATCAAGCCATACATATGCACTATCAAAGTCTTTGATAAGAAGAACAACATTAGGGGTACCATAAGACATACCTCATAAAATACCTTCAAGACAAACTTATTGCATCTTTTTTTTTGGTGGTGTCATGTTTTCCAGTCACTAAAGCTCCAAAACTAACATCAACTACTATGTTGAGGCTAATTGAGGCCATTAAAAAGCTAGAACTCCCACAACAAATGTGATATGATAATTGGGAGACACAAAAACACAATCAACACACTAAAGAAAGCTAAACCCTAGTAGAGCTCATGCTTTACTCGATTCCAAGCCTATATATGCACTATATTGAATGCATGCATGTATTTGGTGTACAAAGGTGGAACATATGAAAATACTCACAAGGCAACACACTCTTAATATAATTATGAGTTTTAGTACTAGGTGATCAATGTTGTTCATGTCAATCGTTGTTCTTTAAATTGACTAACCTTGTGATTTATATATTGTTAAGGTCCATGTCGTTTGAACAATGATATAGAAACACATATCATGACTTATTAGGATGATTTAACTCATAGAGTTTAATAAAACCACTTTGCTTGAAACATATATAAATTTTGTACATTTGATGAGATGTTGAGGAACTAGATGAACATTGTTAGATTGTAGGGCTCATTTATTTGCAATCTTTTTTTATCGAGGAACAAATGATTGTTAAGGTGTGAATCTATTGATCTCTTGCATGGATCCTATTAAAATATCTAAAATTTAGAAATTTTACAAATGCATCACAATTCTTGTTAGGCTACTAGAAACATGAGATGTCCCACACACCATTCCAACATTGTAAATTTCAATTCTAGATCCTATCATTTTAAGAAAACCATCCATCTTCTTTATCCACTATTTTGTCTTCTTCCTTTTCTTATTAATTGGATGTATTTTATCAAGGAAATAATGGTATTATTGTATGTAATTGGTACATTTAAGAGCTCCTAAAGTTGAACATTGAGTCCTTGAGTAAATGATGTGTTGGACTAGTCATAGCTTCCCATAGACACATTTCATCTTTTGATTGTTGATGAAATAAGATAACTAATTCTCTCTCTCTCTCTCTCTCTCTCTCTCTAAAACATAACATGAGCCTATTGGTAATGGATCCTCTCTCTCTCTCTCTCTAAAACATAACATGAGCCTATTGGTAATGGATCCTCTCTCTCTCTCTCTCTCTCTCTCTCTCTAACATAACATGAGCCTATTGGTAATGGATCCTAATTGTCTTCTTGACCTAGAGGTTTAGTTTTACTTGTGTTTAGTTCCATATAAGTTGATGCATATTCTATTTGAATTTATCACTTCTCCATTGAGACCTTTGTTTGCGCAAACAATGTTATTTTCTAAATGGTCTACCAATTGACTTATTTTCCTAACAAATTTTAGACGTGCCCATTGTACACCAAGGTGCAATTCTATTTAATATTACATAATAGATCATGAATTATCTTAGTATTCCTTTTTAATAATTTATTAATCAATTGAAATTAATATTCTTTTTGAGTTTTATTCAATAATTAATTTTACAAATTATGTGAGCTAGTAGAATAATTAAAATTAAAATGTGTATTCAATTTAGAATGTGATTGTCCACACACAAAAGTCATTAAAATGGTGCAAGGTTTTGTGGGTGTTATGAGGACTCGACCTCACAATGTATTGATATTCAAAAACATAAAATCAAATTAGTATCTCCATAGTCACAAGGTTGTAAGTAAAACTAAAGGAAAGGAAATATAGGTATAAGGAAAATAATGGCATAGTGTAATTTAAGAGCCTTAAAATTGAGAAATAAGTACAAACAAGAGAAATGAGAAGGAATATACAATAGATCAATTGCAATAGAGTCAAACTTTCAAATATTTTATAACATCATACATATTCAATTAAAAAACATCCTATGCAATTTTCAAGTATAAGGGAGAGGTCTTATGGGGCGGGGGTTTAAGATTCTATTTTCAAGGAGGAAGAGGTCCCCTGAAGAAGAAAATAGATTGTTATACGATTATTTGGAATATTCTCCACAAAAATTGAAGCCCCTACATTTTGAGGGTTGCATATTTTAGTGGTAAAAAAATTGGTGGGGCTAGAATTTGCCCCACTAGCTTAGGAAAATTATTTCCACTTGTCAAACATCTAAAAATTTAGATTCATTCCAAAAGAATTTTTTTTACCACTAAAACAAAATATTAGAGAGAAATCAAGGTTTATCAATTTCTTTATCACCTCCAACTTCCTTAAATTTTGAATCTTAAACTTTTAAGCTAAGCTACATACAAAATTATTGGGACCATCGAGTTTGAAATATTCCTAAAAACTCTAAGCAATGCATACTGATTTTTTTAAGGAAGCCCCCCTCCATGGGAACCCACCCTAAGGGGATGAGAGAACTAAAGAATAATGCATATGTGAAAAAATAGAACAATGTTATACATGTCAATTGCAATTCAATATTTGTTAGAACTACAGTAATAATTTTCTAAATATTTATCAAAGGTATAGTCACCATACTAGGTGTCAACCTATGTCAATGTTATTGTTGATGTGCTAGTTATAAAGTGGTCCATACACATCTCAATGTGTATATACTCATATGTACCTAAAATATTTGAATGCCACATATCTCTCTCTCTCTCTCTCTCTCTCTCTCTCTCTCCTATATATCTGTCCATCTCCGTCTCCCCCATTATCTTCTCATATATCTCAATCTCTCTCCTCCTTTTCCCATATATCTCTATCTACCCCCATTTCCTCCCCCTCTCTTTTATTTATGCTTCTTTCTATTTGCCTATCTCTTTGTCTCTTTCGTCCTCTACTTCTCTCTACATCTCCCTATATCTCTATCACTTTATCTCATCAAATATCTCTCTCTACAGTGTCTCCCTCTTCCTCTATAGATCTCTCAATTTGTTCTTCTTTATTCTTCCCTCTCCATCAATCACTCTCTTTCTTTATCTCTCCATCTCTATTTGTGATTCTATCTCCATGCTCATCTCCCTATATATGCCCCTCTTTATCACCCTATCTATCTCTTTCTCTCTATCTACGTCTCCCACTTCTTCCCTCACTCCATATTTATGTCTACCTCTATGTTACCCTCTCCCTCTCCCCATCCACATCTAAACATATTTATCTCCCTCTGTCCATCCAATTCTTCCTCTATCTCGTCATAGATTTACATATTTATATTTCTTTGTCTCTTTATCTCTATCTCTCAACATTTGTTATTCCATCTCTCCCTCTATCTCTTTATCTCTATTTACCCCTATCTATACCACTTTCAATCCCTATCAAATTATATATTATTCTCATTCTCTCCTCTTATCTCCTTCTTTATATATTTATCTCTTCTATATCTATCCATCCCAACCATCTCCTCTCCATATCCCTCTTCTCCTTCTTCATCTGTATCTCCTTACCCACTCTCTCTTACTCTTCTCGAATCTATCTTTTCCTCTTTCTATACCTCTCTCACTCCCTCCCTATTGCAAACATAACATGAGCTTGTTGATAATGCACCATGATTACCTTCCTTACTCAAACATTTTATTTCAATTTTGTTCTACTCTTTTAAATATATGCACAAATTGTTTGAAGGTATCACTTCTCCAATAAATGACTTACAAGCAAAAAGTAGACCAATTTAACTTTGCCCACCTCTTTGAAGTACCTAGCACACCAAAATACAAGTGCTAATTTTTAATTTTTATTTATTAGAAATGTCATCCCGCCCAAAAAAACGTCGTCGCTTTTCCCCATGGGTTTCGGGCAACGACGAATTATAGATGGAGAAACAAAGCCGCCCGTTCCGTTTCGATCCTTACCGCTCACTTTTATCCAATCAGCTTTTACATCGCAAAATCCAACGGCTGAAAACCCATCGTTGCTTTTGCCACGGATCGCAGGTAACGGATGCATCCCGTGGCAAAATAAGCGCGCGGATTGCAGACCTAGTTGCTATAAAAGAGCAAAGGATCACATATCAAACAAACACTTTATTCTCGAAACATTCAATTTGATTTCTTGTCAAGTAACGCATTTCGCAAGCAAAGGTAAAAATGTCTGGGCGTGGAAAGGGCGGCAAGGGTCTGGGAAAGGGAGGCGCAAAGCGACACAGGAAGGTTCTTCGCGATAACATCCAGGGCATCACCAAGCCTGCAATCAGGCGTTTGGCCAGGAGAGGAGGTGTGAAGCGTATCAGTGGCTTGATCTACGAAGAAACCAGGGGTGTTCTCAAGATCTTCTTGGAGAATGTCATCAGAGATGCTGTCACTTACACTGAACATGCGCGCCGAAAGACTGTTACCGCCATGGATGTAGTCTATGCTCTCAAGAGGCAGGGCAGGACTCTCTACGGCTTCGGCGGTTGATTGACGCTGAAGTCGAAATTGCAAGGGTGTTTTTGAAGTATCACATTAGCACTGAAATTTTCTATTGATGTCCTCTGAGCTGTCAATGCTTGTTAATCTATGTCAGTTTCTTCTTTGCCCTCTGAAGACAGGGTAATCTTTATTAAAATACTTGTGATATTTGAACGCAATTGTTTATGTTTTGTTTGGCATCCCGTGATGTAGAGATAATCGTTATCTGATCCGAAGTATTGAGAAATATATTTTGTATTCAAGCGCGAACCAAATGTTTGTGAAATGATCCGCTTCGTTATTGGCATTCGTTGCCATGCTTTCTGTTTATGTGTATTAATTAATAATGATCCGTATGTTTTCATTGAAATGGTTAGATAGGGGATCTGAAAGTGAAATGCAGAAAATAAAAAAAATGTTAAATGGTTGCCATTCACAATGTGACATATTTGATTTGGAAATGATAGAAATTAAGGGTGGATTTAAATGGCATACTGAAATCTGACAAGGTTTAGGTTGCTGGTTCCATATATTGGGACTGTTTATCAAATTTTAAAAATTAGAAAATATAACAGATTTTGTGAGATTTTTAGTATATTTTGTGGTGAATTTCAGAAAAAAATTACAAAGAAATCACATAAGTTTTAACAAATCTGGAAAAAAAAGTTGGATTCTTTTTTCTTGACTGTATTTTGTAGGGAAATTTTCTGTAACCTCCTAAATAGTAATTTACTGTTTCCCTTTGCCTATTATTCCTATTTTCACAATTATTGTTTCTTTGTTAGACATGTACATATTTTTTTATATTTGATGTTCCTTTTTAATCCCAATGCACCCTTTTAATGCCACAAGGGTTGGAGAAATTAAAAGGAGAATATGATCAAGTAAAGGGACTATTGGATATTGGATTTCAATAGTTAAGGTTCTGATATCTGGTTAATAATGATGCCATCTACATGGCATATTCTGTAGAAAAATGTTGATATTCTAATGTCTTTGGTGGTGGTAAAAAAGTATCTAATAGTGGTTTTCAAATGGGCCAATCATGAATCAAAAAAGTTAAAATTTTATTGACTTTTGTTATGTACATGATTGACTCCTTAAAATTTTATTGTAGGACAATGACAATGTTTGAATGATTATTAGACTTTGAGCCAGTCTTGTTCTCTCATATAAAAAGGCTAAAAATTAATTGACTATATTAAAAACTAATGAATTAAATATCATTCTCATAGTAATTAAAACATTTTAATTTTCAAGTTTGTTTCATAATATAAATATATAATTGTTAATATAATATAACAGCTATTATATAATCTATACAAGTATAGATATCAACATATATTAAAAAAATGATTATAAACTATATAAACTATAATTGAAAGTGGAGATAATATCATAATAAAATGTCTTAATTTAACAAGGGTTATCAAATGTCATTTTCTTGTCATAAGTTTGTTTGTTTTATTTGTGGTTTGGTAAGATGTGTTGGTATAGGTGAAGTAGGAATGGAAGATGTGATGTTGATATTGTATTGTGAGATATACTTGAGTTTTGAGATGGATTGAAGAAAAGAATTGAATTGAAATAATTTTGTTGGTTAATTTATTTGTAGTGAAAGTTTGTGATTTTTTTTTTGTTGTATATTGTTGTAAGTTGTAAAGAATATATTGAATTTGTTTTAATACACTAGCTAAGGGCAATAAAATGATCAATATTATTAAGTTTATTTAATTTGAATTTATTTTGTGTATAAATATTTGTTTTGAATAAGGGGTATGAATGGTTGTATTTTTTGTTTATGTATTTAAGTATCCAAATGTTTAAATTGATGTGCAAAAGGGTAATAGAATGATGTGTACGCATAATGTATAATGTTCATAATTAGAAAAAATAGAAACTTATAATTGTTTAAAAATAAATTAATTTAAATACAATTGCATTGAAGTGTACTATATATTAATTTATGTATTTATTCTTTTGTGAAAATAAGTGGTAGTAAGTGAATTGTTAAATTTGTAACATAGAATTTTGTAGAGGTTAAATTTGTTGTTCTTGGTTAATGTCATGTGTAAAGTGTTTGAATAATAAGAGTAGATTAATTTGGATACTTGTTTTGCTTATGTTGGTAAAAAAAGGTTGCAATAAAAAGTTACATTTGAATTGTTTTGAAAAGAAATTGACAAATACTTATATTTAAAAGAGGATGGGAAATTTCTAGTTATGTGAAAACTAGAATGAGATGAATTGAATGTGATTTGCATAGTTTATTTAGAATTTGAGAATATGCAATTTTTGAAATTATGGGATTGGCGAGGGGTGTTTAAGTGTCAAAACTAGCTATGCATATTTGCAAATAGTTTTGACCAAGGTGTTGTGGTGAACAAGTGGTGGTGTCAGTTAAATTAATTGATGAAGATGAAATAGAGCAATTTGCTTATGTATATGTCTACATATGTTTAATTGATATTGATAGTTGTGTTTGGTTGGATATTGTATAATAATCTTTAGAGTTCTAACTTATTCTCCATAGATATTATAGTACTTCTAGTTTGTAGATGCTAAATAGTGAGAGTATATATGCCCTAAAGTTGATCTCTCCCTCAACCTTTAATTGAGTCCTTTCCTAATGGTCAAGCATTTCATTGATATATTTGAAAGAATGAGAGGATATTTAAGTAAATCTTAAATATATAGAAATACTTTGTGATATTGCTATTAGGATTCAATTGTGTAGGTTTTTTTCATTTTTTGAGTCAAACTCATTGACTCGTATTATAATATCGATATAGAAATACTTTTAGAAATCCTAAAAATTGGGCATCTTAGAATTGTTTCTAAAATTGTATAAGTATGGCAAGACAAGGTCTTTTCCAAATACCCTATTTTTATGTCTTGCTTTATTTATCTTGAAAATTGTGAACCTGTGTGTTTTTGGTTTGTAGAGTGCTTTGTATGATTTTTTTATTTTTTTTTCAATTCTCAAATTCTATTTTGTCTGGTTTTGTAATGCTTCTCAGTCTAATGTTGTAGGGATTTGAGCTTATTATCAAAACTTTATTCATTTTCTTTCCCTTATCTACTATATATAATAAAACTAAATGTGAAATTTCTTGAATTTCAACAAAGACTACATATTTAACAACAACCATAAACCATGAGGCTTGTTTGTTTTGCTAGAATTAGATTGGAATTGGGATCGTCAAATCTTGGAATTGACATTTTCAATGCTTGTGTTCAAAACATGAAATTGGAATAGGGGTTTGTTAATTCCCATTTACCCCCAAAACTAGCATTTGAATCTTCCATCTAAATAGGTGGAATTGGAAAATCAATTCTAATTTCACTTAAATAGGAATTAGGGGTAAAGCAAATTTATAATATTTTGAAATCCATATGCAAACAACATTTTCCATCTTCTCATTATGAATTCTAGGTGAATTCCAAGTGAACCAAATGGTTCTAGCCATTTTCCAAAAAGTATTTTCCGGATTTAAAATTTCAAGAATTGTCAAATGTTGGAATTTGACAATTCCATCGTTATTTAATTCCAACAACCAAATTGAGCCTAAGAGTCTAAATATTCATATGGCAATTTGGGCATACATACATTAAATGATTAGTTATGGTAGTCATCTATAGCACTTGCCTTTAGTTTATCTTTTAAGGGATTTTTGCCTTGATGAAGTTGTCACTCTTGAAAATGATCAAAGCAACATATCATCAAAAAATAAGGTCAAATCCATAATGATTTGTAGAATATGGATTATGAAATAATCAATGTTGTAGCCATTATCATATTGTTGATAATTTAAGATTTCTTAAGTCCAATGTACCAAACAGAATCATATAATGAAGTGAACAACTTGAAATGTGAAATTCCTTTTATTTATGGCCCTAAGATCCAACATTGGCAGCAAGCAGCTGAGGAAATTGGTTGTAGTGTTTTTGTAGTAAATTAATTTTTGTAATTATATATGAATTTGAGTAAATTTTTTACTATAGTAAAGGTTTTACACAAACCCATCATTCAAGCTTCATAATAAAAGAATTAGGAAGTTTATAGTCATGAATCATTAGGATTTCACTCTCTATTAGAATATGAAGTTCTAGTAGTTGAATATAACGAGCACTTAGAATTCTTTATTAGAAGAAATAGATTCCTTTGAACAACTATTTCTAAACTTTTTCACATGAATCAAATTATGTGACAACTTATTTCAATTATGTAATTTGGAGTCACTCTTTATGAACAAATAATTCATAAGAACTCATCTCTCATGACAATATAATCATCAATAGTATAATCATTGTTTAACCTATAAGACATCTATCAGAATATGAATGACAAAATATTATTGATTCATGAGTATGGACATCATTACCATTAAACTACATGACATCTATTAGAATATGAATGACTTATTCATTCTTGATGAACAACAAAATCCTATTGATTTTTTATTTATATTTATGAATGTTAGATATCTTGAAATTTGATATCTCTCATCTTATTTTACAAAAAATATAGATATGCTAGTTTGTAGTTCTATCTAGTAACTATATACCTAAGAGTCATCTATTTATGTATGCAGTTCAATTTCATTCAGTATGACATGGGTTTGTTATATAATTTCTATGAAGTCAATTGTATTTCTCTTTCAGTTAGATACATCTTCTATGTATGGGTTTGTTATATGATTTCTATGAGGTTTAAGAAAAAGTGATGTTTATGTATCTTTACTTATTTATTGATTTATTCTTCTTTGAATTTTCTCCTTTAAAATGTATATTATATATGTCTATATATTTTCATAATTTTAATTAATATTATGTTTCATATATTTGATTAAATATTATAGATCTCTTCAAAAAAATTTATGTTGAACTTCCACACGCATGTGCTCAATACATAAAAAATTTCCTTATAAACTGAACAACTTTAAAGTCTAATGGCATATAATGTAATTAATAGAGATGAATTACACTTTAATATACATAAAATCAAAAGTTTGTAATGATTCATGAATTCATTTATTATGTAGCTATGTTATTCTTTTACTAAAAAAACAATTGAACTAAAATAAGAAATGTAACATTTCTCAAACTTTTATATTTGAATTGTTCATTTCCCGATTTCAAATTTATAACCAAGAAACTACACGTAGAAAAACTATATGTCAAGATATAACCAATCATAACTCATCATCATCTTTCTGGTTAGATTGTCACATATAAAACTCAAAGCCATTCTCCTCCCCCTACCCCCCACCCCACCCCACCCCACCCCACCCCACCCCTGAGACCTTTTTTTAAACTTATATAGGCAAAAGCCTATAACCAAGGTGGCAACAAATGAATAACTAACTTTTTGATTAAAAAACTCACATACATGTTATTCTTTTATTACACAAACAATTAAACTAAAATAAGAAATGTAACATTTCTCCAACTTGCATATTTGAATTGTTCATTTTCATATTTCAAATTTATAACCAAGAGACTACACATAGAAAAACTAGTTTTGGAGATTGCAAATTGGTAGTGAGCCATCTACAAAAATCACCAAAAATAGTGTTCATTTCATCAAAATTAGTTTATTCATGGTTTTTTCCTATTTGGGTTTCCATGTAAATTTAGGTGTTCATTGTGTTGATGTTTTGTGTTTCTCATGTTCACATCTTTTATAAGTTTTAGAATGTTTTAAGTGCTTACAGGTAAAACATAATTTAATATATATTTTTCTTAATCATTTGAATGGTTTGTGAGTTTACCAGATCAATAAAGTTTTAAGAATTTTTTTTTGAAATAACTAATTCACCCTCCTCTCAATTATTTGGTTTCTTCAACAATTGGTATCAGAGCTTGGTCCCTTGCAGATATAGATTAACCGCTTGAAGAAGATCTAGGATGTTTGAATAGATGGAAGGAGAATACTGTGTGCAAGGAAATACGAACCAAAAGAATACAAATAGCTATTAAGAACACCCAGAACACACAATCAGAGCAACATACATGATAAGATAGAAAGAGACAAACAAACAACAAGCATGCAAACCATAGTAACCCTGTTGTAGCCTCCTTGTTGCAAAGATTTATCCAAGATTATTTGATGGTATGTGTGCTCACGATTTCGACAACATAATAGTAAAAAAGTACTCCATATTTTCTCAAGCTTCAAGAAAGGATTATAATGGCTTCAAAATGCATAGGTATGGAAATGGAGAGCTCTCAATTTGCATAAGTGTTGAAGTTGCAATACTGATAATGAAATTAATTTTTTTTGTGTTCTGAGGAATGAGAAGATATTTGCTTGAGTGTTGAGGAGGTTAGGGTTTTTTGCATTGATGAAGGGTGGAGGAGGATAGGAAGAGATTTGCTATAAAGGTAATTAATGTCTCAACCCCAAAGTCAAGTGATGGAGGGAAATAAATAATATCAAAATTTTTAAAGTGGACAAGATATTAGGAGCATTTAAGGATGACCCATGTCATGACTTTTGGGATATAAATGGATGGGATAAAGTTTGACTTTGCTTACCTAATCCTTATACTTAAGAATGTGCATGTGTTAAGTGAGGGGTTAGGCTCAATGATGGGTTAATTATGATGCAAGTGGACTTTGTTGGAAAAATCAGGTAGGTGGGGAGTAGGATAGGTATGGATTAATTAAGTAAATGGTGGATTTACTTAATTGAGTGTGGATTAAAGGGTGCAAGTGGAAAAGTTTGAGGATGCAAAGGGGTGAGAGTTTAAATGAATTTTGAATTTAATTGAATGATATTCAGATTTAGATAAATTAAATTAATTAATTTACCTAGGAGTACTATAGATGAAAGAGGAGATTAATTAAATAGATAAATTATTTAATTAATATGTTGGTTTTAGAAAAAGGTTTATTATGATTTAGTTTGATCAACTGTTTAATGATCAAATATAGGTGTCTACATTTTCCCCCTCTTTGAGATGGTATTACAAAGTAGCATCATTTAAAACAATATTAAGACACATAGCTAGGAAGAAAATGTTTTGATTAGGAAAGATGCCTCAGTTATTCAAAATAGTGACTAGGAGGAAAGATGGTGAGGAGATGAGGATGAGGACGCCCCCTCAAGAGGACATGTGGGTTCAAGATAACATGGATGTTCTCTTGGAATGGATGAGATATGTGAGTATGATAGATGAATGATAATGATGATTCATAGATGAAAATGATAAGGGATGGACTAACAATTATATACTATACAAAATGCAATTGATGTGGATATATGCAAGGAAAGATGAATGAATGAAAATGTGATGGAGAGATAGTGCAAGTGATGAGGGAAAAAAAAGTAAGATATGAGATAGATAGATGAAATGGATGAGAGGGAAGCTGGAGCTGGAGCACCCTAAAAGGGAGTTGTCATGTAGTGAGCACTTAATTTTTTGTAGCATATGATGTTATGAACCAGGATATCAGAAACCAAGGTGACAATGTATCAAATGCACAGGACTAACACAATAAATAAAAAAGGTTAATCTAATATATGAAAAAGCCACGAGGAACTTTGGTGGATATGATGCTAGAAGAACCACAAGAAAATGACATGCCCCAGGTGCACTATGTGACTACGAGGATCACATGTTGAAAATACAAGGGTCATATCTAACTGAATTGAAAGAAAAACTATCTAGAGTGATCAATGAGACCAAGGAGCGTATCAAGGAAATTACATATATATACATGTATTGTCTTTGGTGGCCTATCATTTTAGACAATTTTAGAGGGAAAATTGAAGTTATTGAAGGAGGACTAAATGAACTAGGAAATACATATGACTATTTCAAGTACAAGGAAGGAAAATAGAGAGTAAGAGTTGGTCATCTTCAGGTTGAGTTACTACTGTTGTAGAGATAGAGGAGAGATTTTGTGAAAACTTTATGGTTAGTAAAGGACATGGTAGAGGACTATTTGGAGCATGTTGTTGGCATCCTTGTTGATGTAGAGAGATATGAATGGATATTTAAGTCTCTGGACTGGAGTTCTTCTTTTGACGTGTTGGTGGAGCATGATAGTCTATGTGCTTGGATGGGGGATGCTATTGCTGTATGGAAGAAGGACCTTCTAATTATGAAAGAAAGGTATAAGATTTTTTTTACCATAAATACTATTGTATTCCTTTGATTTTCTATGTTCTAGTTTTGGCTCTTTTCCATTGTGGCAAAAAGGGTGAGAGAAAGAGAAAAACAAAAATATAAAAAGAAGTATCTACCTAGGGAGAGTTTTTGGATGTTCAAAGTTTTTGGTGTTTTTCATCAATGCTAAAGGGGGAGATTGTTAGACATACTCAAATGTTGTTTGAATTGTTGTTATCAATGCAAAACCTTCATACCGACTACTTCGCTGCACCGGTTGGTTGTTGGCAGTATCGGTTAGATGCATATTGGCTATTAGTGAAGTATTAATGGTTGTGGTTATATATAGAACATGTTCAATACATTCAATTTTGGTGTATGGTGATAGGTGTACTTGATTCTACTTATGGATTACATCTTTGGTATGATTTTATGCTTTTGATAAATGCAATTGCATGCACTTTTATGTTGGCACCTATTGACTACTATGCTTATGGTGTATTTCCAAGTGTTCTTGATATCTTGACAATCTTGGAGTTCATCAGATGGTTTTGATATAACACTTATAACGTGTTCTAGATAAATTCTATCCAGTTTCATCTACCAATGGCTTAAGATATTTTGTGAATCAAGCATCAGACTTGGTTGTGGTGTTCTTGTAGTTACATAATCTTTCGATGAATGCAATATGCATTGTATACATATTAAGAGTGACTATATTTAGGTCATGTGGTAGTGTATTCTAAAGAAATCTTAGTATGACCTAGATTCAGGTTTTGTGGTAGTGAATTAAATATAATTGTAACATCCTTTTGAATAATTGCCGACACACTCTTTGGTGTGGATGACATATGTATGATCAAATATCTATATAAATAAAGAAAACCTTTTGTATCCGATAGATGGTATGAAATTGTGGAATTATTTGAGAGAGTTGTTAAAGATGATATAGTGCGAGGTTGAGAGTGAGTACTTGGCAGTGAGGTATGTGAGTTGAAGCTAAGTGTGGAATATTTTTGAGAGATCAAGGAGAGCCTTGCATATAGTATTTTAGTGGATCAGATAGAGGTATACAATGATAATATCAAGAATCAGATCTATTGTTGAATGTGGTAAATGAGTTAAATAGTAGAACTATTTCATGCATATTAAGATGCAATCTTATCAGTTCATGTTTACTTTGTAAAACATCTTTGTTGTTATATATTTTTTGTATAAGGATAGTTAGCTCGACTGACAATGAGCCAAATTGTAGTGAGAAAAATGGACAATGATCCATCTATAAAAATTACCTTAACTGATGTGACCTTAACTAATGTTTATTTCATGAGAATTAGTTTCTTCATGGTTTTTCCTTGTTTGGGTATCCATGTAAATTTTGGTGTTCATTGTGTTGATTCTTTATCTTTCTCATGTTAACATATGTTATAAGCTTCAAAATATTTTAAGTTCTTATAATTAGAATATAAGTTAATATATATCTGTCTTAATAATTTGAATGGTTTGCAAGTTTACTAGAACAATAGTTTTAAGAAAGTGTTTTTGAATAACTAATTCACCCCCTTGTCAGTTATTTGGTCAGTTCAATAAATTGTGTACCTTAGCATGCAAGTCCTCTTTGGGAGAAATAAGCTCCTTGGTCTCTAGTCTAAAGCATTGTATTTATTTTTATATATAGTGAGTGTGATTCTCATTGTGCTTTTTCTCACACTGGGTTTTCCACATAAAAATCCCAGTGTTGTGTGTGTTGCTTATATTGTTTTAGTTATTTACTTCTACACTTAAGTTGAATGGAATGAATGAGTGATTAATATTTTTTTAAATTTTAGTGCATGTTGTTTTAGCACTAGCATTTGAAAGTGTTCAACAATCGATAGTAGCACAATGTTCTCGAAGAAATAATATAAAAATTGAGGCATATATGGGATTTGAACACCGTGTTTGAATCTTAAAGGGATTTGGATGCACAATTCAATATAATGGTATATTGATGTAGTAGTGGATATTAAAGGAGAATTGAGATGTGAATTGTTGAAATAGATGGATTTAAAGAAAAATGGAAGAAAAATAAATAATACATTATCCTTATAAAGAAGTGGATTAAAGAAGGAAAGATCACTAACAATCTCGAGAAAAGGCTACAAATCAAATCTAAAGAATTCATAAAAATTGAAGGAGAAGTTTACACGCTATAAAAGAAATCGAAAGAAGCAAAATAAATAAGAGATCATATATAATGCACTAAGTTTGATGATGAGTTTGAAATGTTGAAAAAGGAATTGAAAGATGTGAGGGAGAAGATTTAGAAGAACATAAAATCCAGAGGAAGATTGAAGAAGGTGGAGGACACATATTTGAATATGTGACAAATAAATATTGATTGATAGGATTTCTCAGGGATGTTGGGAAAGGTGACAAGATATAAGAGGAGGAAATGTAGGTTGTTGAGATTAAGCATAACAGACATTCAGACCTCGAAATCACCAAAATGGGGTCTAATAGGTCCTAGAGCCTCCACTTATGGGTGCTAACTTTTTAGGATGATACATTTAACCCCCACTTTAGCGGGAGTATGAGACAAATTCATGCTCATGGTAAAGTAGATCAAACGTATAAGGATGATCTCATCAAGGTCAAGGAGGCAAAGAAACATCAAGCCACCAAGTGACTCAAGTCTTCATTCCTACTTTTCAGCTACATTCTTCCATGGATTCCTATTATGTGATAATCAGTGCTTTCTTAGGATGTTTGACAACAAATATATTACATGTTTTTAGGGTTCCACGTTCCTAACTATTATAAAGCATCTTTTACAAAAAGCTATGGTGGGTTTTTTAATAAAACATTTCCAAATCACTATAAGTAATCATATAACACATATTTTACAAAAAGCTATGGTGGGTTTTTTACTAAAATGTTTCCAAATCATTCTAAGTAATCATACTTTCTTTGAAAATAATGCATTTAAAGAAAATCAAATTTCATGAACAGTAAAATCTACCAAATGATATGCAAATTAAAGCAAAACAAATTCCATCAACAATAAAATCTACTAAATGATACAACACATTTATTCTTATTGCTATTGTAAAGTTTTCAGGTAATTGGTAAAGTTTTGTACTTTTCTGGCTAGTATCTTGTTTCTTGGCAGAGGTTTCCGATGTAAGACTTGTTTTAGGTCTAATAATAGGAAAACATTTATTATTTAAGAGTAGTAGAAAACTATTTTAAATAGTTTATTTCGAATGTTCAAATTTTATAATTAAATGTAAACAACCTTGCTAGCATTTTGACATGAACTTAATTGCCTTGCAATCTTGTTAAAATATGCATAAGTATTAATGACATTTCCATGATGGGCACCTATAAAAGCATAAATTTTTCTCAAAGTTCAAATATTTTATTGGGAGCAAAATTTTAGGATTTAAATTATTCTTATCATTGCCTTGATTGTTCATATCGAGTGAAATGTATGAACCAAGCAAAATAAATATACTTACCCCATGTCCCCATGCTACTACTTAAATGAATTTTATGCTTAAACTTAAGGAATAGAGTATTTTTTAGCAAATGAAAAAAAATATGGGAAAAAAATGGGAGCTAGCAATAAGCAACTTACAAAAGCGACACATGTCTTCACCATATTTTCCCATCTCCTTTTTATTTGCCGAAAATTTTATTTTCAGATTTATTTGTAAAAAATATCACTAAAAAATTGATTTAGAAATAATATTTAAGACATTGCTTAAAATTAAGAAGCAAACATTACCATCCATGGGGCCACTAGTCCACAAATTGTATCACAAAAATTAACAAAATAAAGCTAAACAACCACACAAGTCCTATCCTTAATTTTTTTAATATTATATTTTTAATTAAAAAATTTGTAGTTAAAACTTTAGTATCTCGTAGAAAAGATATTCAATTATAATTAGGTTAAAAAAGAAATAATAATAATAATTAGTTAAGAACAACCCCTTGCATATAATTCTCTTTAAAGTTGTCTTGACATGAACTAGTAAAAAGGAAAAACAAATATTGTAAATAAAAACAATTTAAAACATTAGTGTCGTCCTAGACGTTTTCCTATTGCACGTGGCATAATTTCCTAATTGGACCTAAATACAATGCACCTAATGTTATTCGATCGCTGTTTTCGCTTCTAAACCAATCAACTGTCGCATGTTTACATCCAACGGCTCAAAATCATTCTCAATATTGCCACGGATCATGCTGCGCGTAGGCCAATCGGACGGTCAAAGATGAACACATATGGCAACATAAGTTAGCTATAAAGAAACAAACGGTACGCCAGGCATTTTACCCAAGTCGCATTGGAAAATCGAATAATTTCTTCAGTGAAGCAGAGAAAATGTCTGGTCGTGGAAAGGGCGGTAAGGGTTTGGGAAAGGGAGGTGCCAAGAGGCACAGGAAAGTCCTCCGCGATAACATCCAGGGCATCACTAAGCCCGCCATTAGGCGTCTGGCCAGGAGAGGAGGTGTCAAGCGTATCAGCGGCTTGATCTATGAAGAAACCAGGGGTGTTTTGAAGATCTTCTTGGAAAATGTCATCAGAGATGCTGTCACATACACTGAACACGCACGGCGTAAGACAGTGACGGCCATGGATGTGGTCTATGCCCTGAAGAGGCAGGGCAGGACTCTCTACGGCTTCGGCGGTTAAATTTAATTTTAACCTAGGGTTTCTCTTTTATTTAGGTGTTTTTAAACACCACCTCTGTTTTGGAATCGATTGTTGATTGCAAATGATCGGGTTCATATGAGTTTAATCTGTTTGGTACTGATTCTGTTGTTTATTGCGGATTTGAGTTAACATTCCGCAGAGTTTAAATTGCAATCATTTGAGTACGCGGATGCCAAAAGTAGAGGTTGTGAAGGGAAATCCTTGCTTCAAAATGTGTGATCGGTAGGGTTTTTTTTTTAGAGTTTTAACAAAGCTATAATATAATTTATAGGTTTCATATCTAGTATCGAAGTGAATATGTCTGATCCAAGATCTTTAGAATGCTCAGCGTTTATCGTGTTGCTACTGCATGGCATTTGTTAAGAGGAATCATGTCTCGGCAGAGATAAAAGTAAACAAATGATCGAAAAAGTCATAATTGAATTGCAATATTCTCGTATTTCTAATAGAAGGAAGAATATGAGGCATGATCTGGAGCTTATGTATTGCGGGGTTCGAAGTTGATGTTTAGGGCCTATCTTTCTTTGTACAAAACAAAATTAAGGCATAAGATTGAGTAGCTGAGTATGCAGTAATTTTACATAATTTTCAAGTAGTTCAGATTCAAAATATCGTCAAGTATGAAGCATGCTCATTTTGCACTGTGAATGATGAGAGTTATGTTTCTATGTGAGATGAGATGTTGTCTCCTTAAAATTTCTTTTGCTTTTTCTTGCAGTTTTTCATAATTGATAGTATGCTTTAAATGAACAAAATAATCAATAAAACAGGATAATATGTTGCATGAGAGTAATCTTTGGTGAGCTGTTAAAAATGATTGTAAAATAGTTAGGTCATGGTTGTAGAGTAGAGTAGGTATTTTGTTGTTTTTCTTTTTCTTTTTCATTTTATTGTTAAAAAAATGAACTCAGAACAATTTAGGTGCTTATAACAGGAATAGGTTATGCAGTTATCTAATTCACTTGGTTTGACAGTTGCAGTTTTAGGACGTTTATTAATTAAAATCAAAATCATGTAATAATTATTTTTAGAATTTAATTAATAACAGATTTAGTCTTATTATATTAATTAATTAAATTCAAAATCATGTAATAGTTATTTTTAGATTTTAATTTAATTAGTTAATTCTCTTGCAATCTTGAACTTTGTTATTAAGTCAAATAAATTGGGTGCTGCTAAGCTACCTACCAAATACATATCTTGTGGTTGAAACTAACAAAAAAATTTGCAAATTTTTTTTTGCTGTATTATCTTGTATCTAGAATTTAATTTGCTGTATTATCTTGTATCTAATTTTTTATTTTTTATTTTTTATTTTTATCTTTGGTGCATTTTGTAGAATGCTTGGTTGCTGTCAAATAATTTTTTATAATTATTGGTGCTCATGATCAACATTTTAAACTAGAAGTGATTAGTATTCTATTATAAAATATTTTAAATATTAAATCAATAACTATTTTAACAAATATCTTTAATTTTTTTTTATTAATGTGATTGATGACATTTATGTCAATTTCTAGAATTTGATTGTGTAAATTTGTTTAGTAGGAGTGTTTTGGATTACACAATATGATCAATTAATAGAATGCAAGAGAGCTAAGGAGAAGAATTTTTTTATGGTCCTAAATTGAATTTATAGGAATTGTAGAAATCTAATAGCTTTGAGTGATTAATGATGGAGACAAGAAATTGACGATATTTAATACTATTGATAGTATTTAGAATTTTGAGGAAATGTTGAAAGGGTTAGAGGTTGCATGAGATTAGCTATGTTCCACCTTTTTAAATTTATGGTATTTGGTAACTTTCTACCTATTGATGAAGAAATGTTATTGAGGCTTAGGTAAACTCTCCAGATGGCAATGAGGTTATAAATGCTATCTTATGCTTTGCCTAAGAGATGTTACTTGAATGAAAGGGTCAATGGGGAGAAAGGGTAGATTAAGAAGGGAAATAGTGAACTAAAAGGTCCAACTAGATCTAGAATTTGATGATTATATTGGTCATTTTTTCATTTTTGAAGTGTATGACTTAAATTATTAATAAATTGTAAAATTTTATTATAGACAATATAGTATTTTACTTTATAATATAAATCTATATATTATTATATAATAATTTAGATATGATTGTTTTCAAATTTTAAAATATTTCAATATGAATTTGGAAATTTGATTTTATTAATAAATTTTAGGTGATCATCATTAATATATTTTTTAATATTATTTTATAGATGGGCATGAATTTTATAGATGAGCTGGTGCACATTGAAATGATTGAAGACACCAAATTCACACCAATGGGAGGGGAAGCTTTGAAGATGGTCTTGATGAATTGGCAACTTGACGAGGAGATTATAAAATTGAAGCAGAATGCTAGGGAAACATTTGCGAGATGAAGGTGTGGAGGGCCTTGGAGTAGTTTTGGAGTCTTCCGACTTGAAAATGGGTGTGTTCCTTTTTTGAGTTATGGTTCAGTTGGAACTAAGCACAATTAGGGGAGAGGACCTAGTAGTCGTGCACTCTAACTTCGTGCTTCTCAAAAGTCAACATAATAATGTCGAAAATAATCAAAATTTTTATAGCATCTTCTATGATGAGTTAATTGCTTATAACTAAGGTTTTGGATCGTCATCATCAGTTTTGATAAGTTTTTTAAACCAATTTACAAAAAGTGTTCAAAATGTCTATTTTTGAACCCCCTACCAATCATAGTGAATCACCACCCCCAATCTTTAGTTACAGTTGATCCAATAGTTGAACATATTCGCATCTAAATAATTCACCCCCAAACACATATGCAAACAATTATAATTATATTATTGTAGTTTTATTATTAATAATTGAATAAAATTAAATAAGCTTTATTTTGTGTTGTTGGCATAGTGAAACAATTTTAATCATTTAAATGAATAAATAAAATCTAAAAAATAAACACATCTAACCTAAAATATACTCAACCCTAATCACATCTAAACACATCTAACCTAAAATATAATCGTTGACGTGAAGGTTTTTTGCTGCTGCAGGCCATTTGTTGTTGTCGTGAGGGTTTTTTGCCGCCGCAGGTGCCAGTTGTTTACGCTGTGAGGTGAGGGTTTTCTGCCGCCGTAGGTGCCATATGTGTACGCCGTAAGGGAAGAGCTGTAGAGATGTGGCAACCATAGCAACGAAGGGAGGGCCACGCAATGGAAGCAGGTGTTGGTTTGCAGCGATGTTTATTAACACTTTCCTCCTTCCATTCATGTTTTCTATTTTACACATTGACGCTCACAGCCATGTTGGTTTGCAGTGATCTTTACATCAGTGTCGACCCATATGGAGGTGGAGCTGCATTGACCCATCTGGAGCTGGACTTGGAGCTGGATCATTCAAGTGTGTCTGTTGACACAGTCCATCAGCGAAATAATAACTTATTCGAGCTGGTAAGGTCTTTTTGACCTTACGGGGCAATGATACACGTTCCTTTTGTTAACTGGGTATTTGAATATGTTGTAAATTTTGCTTACGTTTTATGTATTAAGTTTGGGGGCTTCAGTGCAGTAGCAAATGACAGACAGAGGGCTTATGTTTAAATTTGGGGGCTTATGTTTATATTAGGCATAATGACAATAGGAAGGATAAGAAGCAAAAGAATTTAATAGTTTTTTGTAAACCCTTCTCGGTAAATTTCTGTCTGTCAGTTGCTACTTCATTGTACATTTGAAAATTAAATGGGTTAATTTTTTGGGTTAATTTCATGCATTTCTGTAGTTATCATGGGGTTTTTGCGTTTTAGCGTTTGTTTAAAGGCTAAAGAATGTCATATGATTAATGGTTCTGTATATTTAAATGCATTTCTTTGTCTTTTTCAATGCATTGTATGAGTAGAAAAAAATTTTGAATAGAAAAAATAGTCTCTTTGTTTGTGCATTTCACTGTTTGTTCTCTGCTAACAACCGTAGCTGTATTCTTGCATTTCATTGCTTGTTTTCTGATTATTTTTTCTCATTTTTTTCCGAAAAGAGGGGTTGTCAAAGTTCTTCATACTAACGAAAATGGGGCCAAGTTTACCCCAATTTTTAGGAATTCGAGTGTGAAAGCAAATGTAGTTTTTTTCTATTTTGGTTTAAGCAGTTTTTATTTTTATTTCTCTCTTTTAAGTGTATAGAAAAAATATGAAGGTATTTATTTGATATAATGCAATTTATTTTTTTAATTCATCTTGACAAGGTTCCTTTTGTTTGGATGCCATAACAAAGGGATATTTGTTTGCTAATTGGTGTGTGATTAGTAATGGGGCCTCTAATTGTGGGGGTGTAATTAAGGGAAATAGTTAGGGATTGTAATTAATGTATCTCAGCATAAAACTTAGTGTTAATTTTGATTAGAGTTCCTACATAGGAATCTCTATATGAAACCGTTTTTCCTTTACAATTGCCTCAGTTTGACCCAAGGAAAATGGATTTGTTAGTTTCATATCTGGTCTTCATTAGATTTAGCATTTGTAAATCATAATCATTTGTTCTACCAAAGCTGACTTTGAGATTAAAAGTGCTATAACTAAAGTAGTGGATTCAAAAGTGGGCCCTAGTTTGTCTTATGCAAATTTCTCTTCAAAGAGTACATGGACATTTCATGTGTCCATGCAAGGGGGAATTATCTTGGTGAATTGTCATGTTTTTACCTTGGAGTCAAAATCCCAAATTAAGGTATGCGTATACAGTTAGATATGACTTTGGGTTCGGAGCCATTTTGAAACCCTTTTCCCTTTACAATTTCCTTAGATTGAACCAAGGAAAATATCTTTGTTAGTTTCATATCTCACTTAAAGTAAATTTAGCATTTGTAAATCTTAATCATTTGGTCTACCAAAGCTGACTTTGAAGTGCTATAATTGAAGTGGTCGACTGTGAAGTGGACCCTAGTTTGTCTTGTGTAAATTTCCCTTGAAAGAGTGCTCGGACACTTCATGTGTCATCCACAGAAATATAAAGAATTCAATATATATTCTGATATATACCAATATTGTTGATTGAAGGTTTATAAAGAATTCAATATATATTCTGATATATACCCATATTGTTGATTGAAGGTTTATAAAGAATTCAATATATATATATATATATATATATATATATATATATATATATATATATATATATATATATATGAGATTCAGTCTCTTTGTTGATTGGAGGTTTATAAAGAATTCAATATATATTCTGATATATACCCATATTGTTGATTGAAGGTTTATAAAGAATTATATATATATATATATATATATATATATATATATATATATATATATATATATATATATATATATATATATATATATATAGACACCTAAAAATCTTTTAGAAAATAAAGTATTTTTATTTTCTGAAAAATTTCTGATGACATCATCATTTATTAATTAATTAATTAATTTATTTTTATGTCATTAATTTTTTTTTTCTTAATTAAAAATATTTAATTAAGAAATCCCTCCCAAAAATGTTTAAATCTTATTTAAACATTAATCCCCTATTTATTAATTATTTTAATTAATAAATTGACCAAAAATCTCCCAAAAAAATAATTAATTTATTTTTTGACCAAAACTTGGCCAATTTTCTTAAGACCACTAACCTCTTCCAAAATCTTCTAATCCCTTCTTAATTTCGATTAAAAGGCTAATCCCATCTTTTCTAACCCTAATCTCAACTCAAAATATTTAATTAAGATTAAATATTTAATTTTCATATTTATTGAAAATATTTCAATAAATTTTTCCAAACTTAAGCTTTTGGAATGAATAAACTTTTATTCCATAAAACCTACGAGAATTCTAGACTTTTCTAGAAACTTCTCAACCCAACCTCTTCACCCATCCTAATCCTAAAATCCCCTAATCCTAATCCTAATCCCCTTTCTAATCTTGTCACATTCCATTAGCAAAAAGTTTACCAAAACTTATGCTAACCTCCTCTTAGTCATCCTCCTTAGTCAACAAAGATGGCCACCTCTTGGCCACCTCTTGCAAATGCATTTAAGCCTTCCTTATCTTTCTTACATGCATTCATTATGCATTTAAGACCTTCTTATCCCTTCCTTGCCACCTCTTGGCCTTGGGCACATTTACCAAATTGTGCACATGCCCTCAAACTTTCAACTCAATCCTCCCTTGACACTTGTCAGGACACTTGTCCTTGACTCAACCCTAACCTTAGCCCTAATTCTGACTCATCCTTTTTAACCAAGCCCTTCCCTTTTCCTATAAATACCCTCACTTCCTAAGGCAAATCATCTTTCAACTCTCAAACTCAATAGCAAAGTTATAATGCCATTTTCATTCTAGCATAAGCATAAACTCATCATTTTAGATCATTTTCAAGCTTAAATCACATTTAAATTAGCTTAATTGGATTAACATAGATTCATTTCTTGTTTAATCAATCTTAGTTCATCTTTTAGCTTTGCATATTTGTGTGTTCTTGAGGCCTTTGAGGCAAAATAAGTTCCTCATACCTATTTTGTGTCATTTTGGGTCTTCTTGATCCTCAAATCATCCTATTTGCATGCTCCAAGTGCTTGAGTTTGCACACCCACATCCATTTATATCCAAGCATATCAAACGGTGCATGGGCGCATCCGTTTTAGGCTTAAACTGAGGTGGTTTTGATTTTAGTTTGTTTACCATTAAATTTGATTTGATAATATGCTATGATGTTTGTTTGTCTTTGGCCTTCAAAACAGGTTTAGGTGCACACTCAAATCCTAGTCTACATTCTGGCACGCCCGGTGGGACCCACTTCATGGGTTCTTTGCAAACATTCTGATGGGTTTTAGACCATTTTCAGATTTTTCAAGCTTATAGGTGGACGGAGCACTTCGATCCCTTCTTCTTCTTCTTGTCTATATTCTTCTTCCTCTTCTTGTCTATATTTTTCTTCTATTCCGTCTCCTTCTTCTTCTTCTTCTAGCAAGGAGGTCATGGCCATTTTTTTTTTTTCAAAAATAATAATAAAATCCATAAAGAAGCAAAATCATACACACCTTATTTTAGTGCTTAAAATGAACTCCCAAATCGTTCTTGAATGCATTAAGGACTAAAATTTGCAAAATTTGTTCTAACAAACAAAACAAAAAAATTAATCAAGGCATTTGCATCCTTGCAACATCAAGAATTTTTAACAATGCATTCATGCAAAGTAGGAATGATCATATCTTTTTGGGCATAAAAAGAACATCAAATCTGCATTCAAACGAGTCAAAACAAAATCTTGAATGAAGCTAAAAGGAAGAACTTAGGTCCTAAAGCGTCATTTTCCATTTGAAAAGCACACACAATCTTGAATGCCTTAAAGATCAAAACAAAGCTTTTTTAAAAAGTTCTTAATCAACACGCACACTCAATCTTGAATGCCCAAGTCAAAAAACTTGCAAACGCTCGATTTACTTTTTGGAGAAAGGAACAAATCAAAATCTAATCACAAGTGTCTTCATTTCAAAGTTCAAACATCACTTAATCAAATTTGGGAAAATGAACAAAATCTGCTTGATGTGCATGTAGGAGTTTTTCAATTCTTGCATAATCCTTGTTAGAGTAAGCAACGTGGAACATTTGAACTTGGACAAGTTCACCTGTTCTACTTTTAGCGAGGCCTGTCCAAGGAGAAGCGCTTCCTCCTCGGAGAACGACCTCAAACCGGTATCCCCTCCGGCCGGTATACAAATAAGTAAAGTCCAAAAGAATCACTTATATCTCCTAATCGCCGGGCGTTCGTGCCAAACACGTGTCTGGGGATGGTAAACATTCCTCTCCCCCAGCATTATTGGCAAGGCTCTTAAGTGAGTCACGGATGATCAGCAAAACTGGGTATGGAGACACCACGGAACTATTAAAAACTTGATAAAATAGAGGCTACCCTATCTACATCCGAAAGTATCAAAATCCTTGTGCAAGGACCGATTCTAAGGGGTTTACCGGGTCGCCTCAAGATTACTCACCATTTGTATTCCCTTCTGGGAGATACCAAGCTGTGGGCAAGCAATTTTGATACTCACCTTCCTTAGGTAGATCTGTTTGAAGTGCTTGATAGTCAAAGACTCCGTGAAAACACTTGTTGAAACATACACTTTCAAAGCTTTGTCAGAGTCAGTTGTCTTTGTTTGTATCCCGCAGGGTTGCTTTGTCCCTTGTGGAGATTGCTTTGACTTTAACTTTTGCCATTGGAAACCTTTGCCTCAAAATCAGAAGTCTCTTTTCCAAAGTGATGCTCAGCAAGAGCAAACATTCTAAAGCGAAGTTGCCCAAATCCCAAGCTTATCAAGAGCGAAAAGTTGCCAAGAAGAACACCAAGACCTATCAATCCATTATCCAAGCAACTCAAGCAGAGGAAAAATCCCAAGCTAGACTTGAGAACATTGCCCATAACGCCCGCATCAAACAGTTCACCTTCCGTTTCTGAGTTAACCATCACTTTGTCAACCTTGAGCCAGAAGATTAGCCAAATCCTTGTTCATGTCTTGTTCCATCTTCAGATCTTGAAATCTTGTCTCAAACACCCTTGCATCTTAGTTTCATTCTAGCTTTCATCTTTGCATCATTAATCAAAACTTTAGTTGCATTTGCATTCATCCTCCTACCAGCATTTTAGAATCAGTCCTTGTCATTTGCACTTGCATCATCCTTCTAGAGCATTGTCCCTTCACCCTTCAAAACCTTTTCCACCAGCATTCCCCCTATCAGCTTTCCATATCTTTCCAGCAGATCCATCATCTTTTGTTCCAAATCTAGAGATCCACCAACACTTAGTGTTCTACCTTTTGAGTTGTTCCTATCCTATATCCAAGATCAGAGACCATCATCCTCTTTTTTGACACAACGTGTTGTCATAAAGAAATCAAACCTTGTCCTTGCATAGCCATCATCTCGAGCAAGAGATTGGAGTGCATTGATAAGAAACTTGTTGACCGAAGATCATCAGTCTATCTTAGGTTGACCCCATCATATCTCTGATTCTCCATTTGGGAAAAATAGCAGCTCATTTGTTGACTGCTCAGTAATCTTTCACCAGCTTTCCACCAGCAACCTATCTTTCCTCCACCGTCTTGATCCATATCCGTTCCATCCAGCTTCCATCATCGCCATCTTGATCCCTATCTTTGCATTTGCATCTTAGAAGTCATCATCTTTAGAAGTTCATCAACTTTGCATCCATCAACATCTTTTAGCCAAACATCTTGCATACATTTAGCACTTGCATCTCCATGCCTGTTGAGACCAGATCTCAGAAAAGAAGAAGCATGAATCCTTATCCACCAACAACCTCATCCGATCCCAACCTTTTCACCAACGCCATGATGACCTACAATCCCCAGATCCAAGCCAATAACCCATATGAAGATCCAAACATCCCTTCATCCCCGTTGGCAATCCAAGCATTTGCAAATCCTCCAGAAAACCCACCAGCGACCAATGCCCTTGTACCGCAACATCAGCAAAGCACGTTTGCCCACTATCTGCCAAAAAGTACCTCCATCCCACCATCTCTCTATCCACGCATCCCCATCAAAACAATCCAAGTTCCAGCACAAGCATATTCTCCGTTTGACCAATCATTCCCTGATCCTATCATGCAAACACCCCAAGAGCTTTCCACCATTCCCCTTTTCTTGCAAGGAAGCCTCACCAGTCCCACAACACAAGCTGCAGCGCCATCCGCTTCATCTCCTACCCCTTTTGCTTCATCATCTGCTATGGCTGCCCAAGCCCAAATCCAAACCCAAAGTCAGCTTCCACCTCTCACACAAGCTTTTACACCGCCGCCATCCGCAAGTCAAGCAACGCCTTTCACCATCAAAGGAGCACCGTCACCCTTCACCCCCCAAGCACCTGTACCTTCTTCTTTGGGGTTAGCGCAATCGCTTCCTATTCCAACCTCATCTTTCTCTTGGGTGTTTCCTTCATTTTCCTCCTCATAAGCATCCGCTCAACCACAACCTCAACAAGCTCCTTTCTCTCAACCATCATTCGTGTCCCAAGCTCCCGTTGCTCATACCATTCCATCATCCGCTGCAGTGCACCCTAACACAAGCTCTCAATGGGGCCTTACGCAAGAAGAAATGAAGGCATGGGGGATCCCATCTCAATTCCCTACATCTATGGTTGCAAATAAACAAACCGCCTTCGCCCAAGCAACACAACAGCAACTACCCCAACCACCACCGGCTTCAAGCTATTCGTCCCAAATCCCAAATACCTTCCAGCAAGTTCCACCACCTCAACATCCAACTTTCCCCAGCTATCTTACCCCATCACCCTTTGCTTCTAGCTTCCCCACATCTGTTCCACCTCTAAGTAACGCAGGCATGCACCCAGCTTATATCAGCCAAACCCAAAGCCAACCTCAGCAACTACCACCAGCATACCCCCAAGCAGCATCGTTCCAACAGCCTCCCCCACAGCAACCACATGTCCCCTTTCAGCAAACACCCATCATTCCTCAACAACAGCAAGTCCCTTGCTATCAGCCCCAGCAACAAATCCCTATCATCCCCCAGCAACAACAAGTTCCCACCCATCAGTTACAACAGCAAGTTCTAAATGTCCAATATCAGCAAGCAGTCCCACAACAACTGCCAGTTCAACAACAGCAAGCAGCCCAACAACATCAAACGGTTCCATATCATTTACCACAATATCCCCCTATGCCACACCAGCAATATCCCCAGCAACCATTGCCCCAAAATCAGTTCCAACTCATTTATCCACAGCAAGCGCCATATCCAATTCCACAACTTCCATCACAAGCAGAAGTCCCAGTTCCCTCGCCACTCAATGCTGAGTGAGAAGCAATGAAAAATGCTCTAAAGGAGCTACAAAGTGGAACAGAGAATAAAACATACAAGTTCGAAGAGGTGTGCTCATATCCCTTCGATCGGTCCATAGCAACTATCCCTTTCCCCAAGCATTTTGAGATGCCCAAGTTCGACAAGTATCGGGGGAAAGAAGATCCAGTAAATCATATCAAAGAGTTCTACATGGCATGCCAAGAAGTGGCTTACAGTGATAACTATCTCCTGCGCCTGTTTCCTAAGAGCTTGGGAGGAACTGCTGTTGAGTGGTTTTACAAAATACCACATGGGACAATAAAAACCTTTGCTGAACTCTCTGAGAAGTTCATCACACACTATGCCCATAATGTGGAGAATGAGTTGTCCTTGCTAGACCTATGCAACTCAAAGCAAAAAGATGGAGAAAGCCTTGCAGAATACTTGCAAAGATGGCAGAATCTTACAACCAGGTTATCATATCATCCGCCAGAGAAGCATCTAACAAAGATCTTCATTGATAACCTGCATCCAAAGCTATCCCATCACATGCGAATGAACTGTCTCCAGACATACCAAGACATCAAGAGCAAAGGCATAGGCATCGAGAAAGCTCTCCTAGACGAAGGCACTATTCGTCACTTCAAGGATGATTCCAAGAACAAACCCAACAATGATAAATCCCGTTACTGGAATCGTAACAAGAATGTTGTTACAGATGGAGCCACTGACACTAAGAATGTACAATTCATTGTGACTAGTCCTACACCAGCTCAAACATACCAACCGCCACAAGCGCCCATCTATCAGCAACCACCAGCTCCCACATATCAAGCACCTATTTATTAGCAGCCTCCTCAAGCTCATCAGCCACCTGTGCAACAGTATCAGCAGCAATACCAACAGCAACAGCCAGCACGTTAAGGCAATCCTGTTAACACAGTTAACGTTGCCCCAAGGCAGAACAAGCCCAACAATCAGAACAATCCAAAGAGGACTTTCACACCTTTGGGTGAGCCTCTGGATCAGATCTTTTATCGGCTAGCCAAAGCAAATATGATCACATATCCGCCCATCCCACAGAAGGATGACAACGCACCAAAGTCTGATTGGTATAAAGAAAATGAATACTGTGATTACCATCGTGTGAAGGGGCACACAACATTGAAGTGCATGCGGCTTAAGAACTACATCCAGGATCTCATTGATCGCAAGGAGATCCAGGTCGATGCACCAGCTCAAGCTTCACCCAACGCCGGTTTGCAAATATATCAAAATGTGTTCCCTCAACATGATACCGGGAAGAATCAAGCCAACGCCAATCAACCCCAAAATCGTGGCAAAGGCAAGCAAGAAGATCACACAGCGGCCTACATCAACTATGACAAGTATGTCGGATGCATAACTCAGGTTGAGCCCATCTAAGATGAGCCCACCATTAATACCATCCACGTCAGAGGGCCGGATCGACAATGTGCTGCAACTACCCGCAGTGGTAGGATAACTGTTGCCGGTGCTCCTCTGAGGTCAACTGCTCCTCCAAGGCCAACGTCTACTGCATCCACAGCACAGTCTAACACCAGGCCAGCATCAAATGCACGCGCAACACAGCATAATGCACCAAGTGCACAATACAATATCATAGAGCATCTTGGGAACATGCCAGCCCAAATATCTATCTTGGATTTGCTCCGCACATCACCCATCCATCAGGAGATCTTGGACAAAGCTCTAAAAGAAGGCCATGTCCCCACGGACATTAACACAACTCAGTTTGAAACTCTTGTGGGACACCTATCAGCAGCATGTGCCTTATCCTTCAAAGAATCTGATATACCAGATGTCGCTCCTGACCATACTCTCCCTCTCCGCATTGCGGTCATGGTCAGAGACTTTGCCATCAAACGGGTTTTAATAGATAATGGCTCAGCCCTCAACTTGTGCACATTAAAATTCATCAAGAAGATCGGGTTCACGGAGGTCGACATACAACATGAGATGATCACCATCAAAGCATATGATAACTTAGAGCGTACCTCTGAAGGTACTATCACCTTGCCTATCCAGCTAGGCCCAGCAACGCAAGATACTGTCTGCCACGTTGTTGATCTCGACCTACCATTTAATATTCTTCTCGGCCGCCCATGGATCCATTCCATTAGGGCTGTACCATCTACTTACCATCAGTGCATCAAGTTTCCACATCAAGGCACTGAGGTTACCATCCACGCTGATCCTAACCCCTTCGCATACTGCCGTGCGATGGAAGCATCTTTCCCTCATTCTACTCATTGTCCTGAAACCGATATTGGTACTTCTATTGCTAGTTCATCCCGATCCCATCGCGATCCAGAGACCATCCTCTCTTCCACCTTATCATCCGTCAAGATCAACAACCAGGGTTGTGGCGAATACAGCCTCAGTGATGCATTTGCTGTAGGGGCTCTTCCACGTGATCCACATACTCAAGGGCGCCCAAGTTGTCAAAACAAGCCTATTGAGGAACATTATAAGCTCAAGCAAATCAGAAACATGACTTTTGAGTCTCATGGTACCATCAACAGCAAAGAAATGGATCTAGATATTAACAAATGGTTATACAAAGATCCCCCATCACGTGACACACAACTTCTTGAGTACTTCAAAGAGAAATATCCAATCCTCTACAAAAATGTCACAGAACACTATAACTATCAAGGTGGTGGTCTAGGACCACAAGAGGACGGAAATTTGTTTCCTATCATACCATCCCAAAATCCAGAACAGCAAGGACTTGGCTTTAATACCTCTCGCCTGCTTGAACAAGAGCCCAATACCACAACTGCGGACACTAACATGACCAACGTGAACTTTTCGAATAGCCGAGATGACCTCGTGGAAATTGAAGACATCCCCGAAGAGAAAGACATCCGATCCTACGACGATATCTTTGCCGACGACACCCTCCTGGGGACTTCTGTTCTCCAACAACTCTCCATTAACCTCATAGATCTTCCCCTCACAAACCCCGACCTCATAGATTGAGACCAACCAAGCATCGCACACATCGACGAGTTCCAAAGCGCACAAGCACTCCTAGAATTCATGGGGGCATCAGGTCCAGCAAGCAATCAGGATCCAACATCAACCTCTGTCTATCAGCTTCACCCAAAAGGATATTTTGGGGAAGAGGCAAGCTTTAGTCGCAAAAATGAAATAGCAAAAGAACATTATAAGTCTTTATGTGAAAACCCCCTTGGGGCACATTCTGATTCCAAAATAGTAAAAATAAAGGGTGTATCTTCTAGTGAAAACTTGGCAATTCAGGCGCTAGAAGATGAAGCCTTGCCTCTTCCTCCCATCCAGGATTACAGACTTGAGCAATCACCTATCATCATAGAAGAAACCAAGCCAGTCAACTTAGGTACAGAGGAATGTCCAAGGATCACCTACATTGCAGTCAACCTAACAGAAGGAGAAGAAATCGCTCTCAGTGCCTTGCTCAAGGAATCCATTATCAACTTTGCATGGTCATACGCCCATATGCCTGGGCTTGATCCAAACCTTGTTGTTCATCACCTATCAGTAGATCCAAACGTCAAGCCAGTGAAGCAGAAGCTAAGGAAAATGCATCCAAAGGTAGCATTACTAGTTAAATCAGAACTAGAAAAGCTCCTAGATGCAAAGATTATCAGAGCTATAGATTACTCAGATTGGATCTCCAACATGGTACCTGTCACAAAGCCTTCAGGAGACATCAGAATATGCACAGATTTTAGGGACTTGAACAAGGCATGTCCTAAAGATGATTTCCCGCTACCTAACATAGACATGATCGTAGACCTTACAGCGGGTCATGAAATGCTATCACTCATGGATAGATTTTCAGGCTACAATCAGATTCATATAGCAGAAGCAGATCAACATAAAACAACATTCACAACCCCATGGGGTACCTTCTGCTACAACATGATGCCATTTGGGCTAAAAAATGCAGGGGCCACATATCAGAGAGCAATGACAGCAATCTTCCATGACATGATCCACAAGATCCTTGAGGACTATGTGGATGATATCCTTGCAAAATCCAAAACAAGAGATGAGAACCTCAACATCCTAGAGCGTGTATTTGATCGTCTGAATCATTATGGCTTAAAGTTAAATCCTAAGAAATGTGTCTTTGGCGTAACATCTGGCAAGCTTCTAGGCTTCATCGTCTCTAGACGAGGCATAGAGATCGATCCTAAAAAGGTAAAAGCAATAACAGAGATGCCTCCACCAAGAAATCTCAAACAGCTCAGAAGCCTACAGGGCAAGCTTCAATCAGTTCGGCGATTCATCTCTCAACTAGCAGACAAGTGCCAACCCTTCTCACATCTCTTATGCAAAGACACCAACTTCAAGTGGGATCCCATATGTCAAAGAAGCTTTGATAAGCTCAAAGAGTATCTAGCTAACACTTCGATCCTTGTACCACCAGTTCCAGGATGCCCACTCATCCTTTACATCTCAACAACAGCTACAGCACTAGGGGCACTCCTAGCACAACATGATGATGAAAATAGAGAACGAGCTGTCTACTACATCAGTCACACTCTTGTGGGCTATGAGCTTAACTATTGACCCATGGAGAAAGCATGCCTAGCAGTGGTCTTTGCCACTCAAAAACTTAGACATTACATGCTTAGCCACACAATCAAGCTCATATCAAAGGTGGATCCTCTTAAGTATCTGTTATCAAGGACAACCCTCACAGGCCGTATGGCAAAATGGGTCATGTTACTCAGCGAATTTGACATTCAGTATGTAGATCGCAAAGCAATCAAAGGGCAAGTCATTGCCGATCAGCTAGCAGAAGCACCACTGGTGGATGCCTATCCACTAATCATGGAATTCCCCGATGAACACTTATGCATGATTGAAGAGCAGCCCATGTGGAAACTATACTTTGATGGTTCCAACACATCCCATAGCTCTGGGGCAGGAATCCTATTCGTCACACCTCAAGGTGACTATATTCCAAAATCATTCAAGTTGGGATTCCCCTGTACCAATAACATTGCAGAATATGAGGCACTCATCTCAGGTCTCAGAACAACTATCCAATGGAACATCACAGAACTACAAGTCTTTGGAGATTCACAACTCATTATCAAGCAAGTCCTTGATGAGTATCAGACAAAGGATGACAAATTGCTACCCTACAAGCAACTGGTCGATAAACTGAAAGAGCATTTCCTACATCTACAATTCAATCAGATCCCAAGGCTTCAAAACAAAGCAGCAGATGCAATGGCAACCATCGGATCCTTATTGGAAATCCCACGTGACGCAACACAATATGAATTTCTAGTCGAGCAGCTACACTTGCCAGCTTATGAGAACACCGATGCAAACATGGTGTGTGTCTTGGTTGGTCCCCAATCCCCATGGTACCACGACATCCATGCATATCTAAAAAATGGTATCATATCTCCCCATCTCACCAATAACCAACGCCAAAACCTTATTCGCAGAGCTTCCCGCTACACTCTTGTAGCCAACACCCTATATCGTCGCGGGTATCATAATGTCCTATCTAGATGTTTAGACTCAAACGAGGCCGTCCTGGCCTTACAAGAAGTTCACGCTGGAATTTGCGGTGCCCACACGAGTGGCATGGTTCTAGCAAAGTAGCTGCTTAGAGTTGGATATTATTGGCCAACAATGGAACATGATGCGTGTGAATTTGTCAAGAAATGTCTCCCATGTCAACAGCATGCCAATTTGATACATGCACCAGCACAGGATCTACAGCCTATTGCACCACCGTGGCCTTTTTCATGTTGGGGCCTCGACCTCGTTAGCTTGATCACCCCCCTCTCTTCGGATGGACACAAGTATATCATAACAGCCACAAAGTACTTTACCAAATGGGTTGAAGCGATTCCGCTCACCCTAACCACTGACATCCAAATATCCAAGTTCATCCTTTACCACATCATTTGCCGCTTCGGCATACCATCTACCATTTTCACAGACCATGGCACACTTTTTGAAAACCAGCATGTGGATGATCTATGTGCCAGACTCCACATCCATCACCGTTTCTCCAGTCCATATTTCCCTCAAGGAAATGGCCAAGCTGAGGCAACTAACAAAACTATCTTGAAAATCTTCAAGAAGGTTGTCAATGATTCTGGTCGTGACTGGCACCTCCAAATCAATCCCGCCCTTTGGGCCTACCGCACTTCTTATCGCACTCCCACAGGCACCACCCCATACTCTCTTGTATATGGTGCTGAAGCCGTTCTACCGATCGAGGTTGAGCTCCCATCATAGCATATTATCAAATCAAATTTAATGGTAAACAAACTAAAATCAAAGCCACCTCAGTTTAAGCCTAAAACGGATGCGCCCATGCACCGTTTGATATGCTTGGATATAAATGGATGTGGGTGTGCAAACTCAAGCACTTGGAGCATGCAAATAGGATGATTTGAGGATCAAGAAGACCTAAAATGACACAAAATAGGTATGAGGAACCTATTTTGCCTCAAAGGCCTCAAGAACACACAAATATGCAAAGCTAAAAGATGAACTAAGATTGATTAAACAAGAAATGAATCTATGTTAATCCAATTAAGCTAATTTAAATGTGATTTAAGCTTGAAAATGATCTAAAATGATGAGTTTATGCTTATGCTAGAATGAAAATGGCATTATAACTTTGCTATTGAGTTTGAGAGTTGAAAGATGATTTGCCTTAGGAAGTGAGGGTATTTATAGGAAAAGGGAAGGACTTGGTTAAAAAGGATGAGTCAGAGTTAGGGCTAAGGTTAGGGTTGAGTCAAGGACAAGTGTCAAGGGAGGATTGAGTTGAAAGTTTGAGGGCATGTGCACAATTTGGTAAATGTGCCCAAGGCCAAGAGGTGGCAAGGAAGGGATAAGAAGGTCTTAAATGCATAATGAATGCATGTAAGAAAGATAAGGAAGGCTTAAATGCATCCTTAAATGCATTTGCAAGAGGTGGCCAAGAGGTGGCCATCTTTGTTGACTAAGGAGGATGACTAAGAGGAGGTTAGCATAAGTTTTGGTAAACCTTTTGCTAATGGAATGTGACAAGATTAGAAAGGGGATTAGGATTAGGATTAGGGGATTTTAGGATTAGGATGGGTGAAGAGGTTGGGTTGAGAAGTTTCTAGAAGAGTCTAGAATTCTCGTAGGTTTTATGGAATAAAAGTTTATTCATTTCAAAAGCTTAAGTTTGAGAAAATTTTATTGAAATATTTTCAATAAATATGAAAATTAAATATTTAATCTTAATTAAATATTTTGAGTTGAGATTAGGGTTAGAAAAGATGGGATTAGCCTTTTAATCGAAATTAAGAAGGGATTAGAAGATTTTGGAAGAGGTTAGTGGTTTTAAGAAAATTGGCCAAGTTTTGGTCAAAAAATAAATAAATTATTTTTTTGGGGAATTTTTGGTCAATTTATTAATTAAAATAATTAATAAATAGGGGATTAATGTTTAAATAAGATTTAAACATTTTTGGGAGGGATTTCTTAATTAAATATTTTTAATTAAGAAAAAAGGATTTAATGACATAAAAATAAATAAATTAATTAAATAATTAATTAATTAATAAATGATGATGTCATCAGGAATTTTTCAGAAAATAAAAATACTTTATTTTCTAAAGGATTTTTAGGTGTACATTTTGCCCCTCTTTGATGCGATGCCGCAAGTGGCATGGCTTCAAAGACAAGAAAATAAGATGCCCCAGGCTAGAATTTAGAGGAATAAGAGATTGTGCCCCCTCGAGAAAATAACGCAAGGAGTAAACATTGTGGAATTTTCTTGAAAGGAAACAGAGAAGGAACGACTGAGGAAGCAGGGGAGATAAATTACCAAGCTTCCAAGAGCAAAGATGGGTGAATGCAAGATGAGATGGAAATGCAAGATGCAAGATGCAGCTATATGTAAAGATGCAAGATTAATCTATATGATAAATGCAAGGGACCAGATAGCTCCAAGTGCAAACGGGAGTGCACAACTTAGATTTAATATAGCTACGTTAGAGACCTGCCAAAGATATTGGGATCACGAGGCCTATCAACAACGTCGCAGAAGACTGACGAGGACTGACGCTAAACAAACACACAGGGTTGCCCCAACATCACACATGAAGCGCAGAGGCGACATGGCGGATCCGATGCTAAAGGAACCACAAACACACAACTGACTCACAGGCAGAAGCGAAAGATCAAAAGACCTTGCCCCAGATTATCCGCACACGCAGCACACCATGATATAAAGAATCGTGGTGACCCTGGTGGGATAAAGAGAAGCCAAAAAGATTAACAAGACCCAAAGGACAAAAAAATCCAATATCAAAATGATAACTCCAAAAAGACATCCTTTGCCAAGGAGAGAGATTAGGTTTGATTGATGGTGGGAAGATTGGTCGGACAGGAGGAATGATATATCCTCAAGGACCAGGATGGAAGATTAGGTCAGACAGGAGGAACGATATATCCTCAAGGACCCATGGGTTGGTGAGAGAATAAGTGTAGTTGTTCGCTGGAAAAAAGCTGAAGTTCAAGGAATAATCAGGATGAGCAAGGATAAGTCATCAATTGATGTTGCTGAAGCACAAGGCCTGAGTGGGACTACAAATTTTCTGAGGCTGGGGATGGGACAAGATATTTGATCAAATGCTGCTGCAGGACGGACAAAAGTTATGTACAACAAGGAGGAACGATATGCACAAGGGATATGTACAGAAGCTCAGAATTGGGGATAGGAAGATCACACTCGGCGGGACTCTCACTAGGACGGAGACAAGAAGGATAAATACAGGGAGGAAAGCGCTGTACAGGAAAGGGAAAGGGATATGGTACAAGATATGGTACAAAGCTTTGGAATAGGATATGGATTGCAGATGGGTTGGAGGAAGATGGAAGCCGAATGCTTGGAGGATAGGGGAGATGGAACTGCTGGGAGATTTGTTATGGATGGAGGAAGAGGACGGTAGCTGAAAGGACAACTGAATAGATAAATAGCCTAGTTTACTATGTTGGCGCCTGTTTACCAGGTTTTCACCAACATACTTGTCCAAGGCGCTTGAATTGCCAAGTTTTCACCGTTTGGACGATTATTTTCTCTCTTTTTTTTTTTTAAATTTTCTTTTTTGAATGTTTTTGGATTTTCTGATATATGCAGGATCAGGTTCAGGCATAGAACCTCTTTAGATGGATGATGTTGATAGGATCATTCAAGGGCTCACCTTCTGGTGTTGATAGCTGATAGGCTCCCGAGCCGAAGGATGCGGTGACAACATAGGGGCCCAACCAAGTAGGCTCAAACTTGCCTTTCTTTTCTCTATTTGCTAGGACCTTCTGATTTTCTTTAAGGACCATGTCACCGACTTGGAATTGTCTAGGATGGACCTTTTTGTTATAACTCCTTTTGAGTCGATTTTGGTATGCCACCAGGTGATCGTAAGCTTGCTGTCTCTTTTCATCTAGCAGATCTAGCTGTGTGAGCCGGGCCACACGATAGTCTTCATCAATTGTATAGTTCTTCATGGAGACGCGCAAGGATGGGAGCTCAACCTCGATCGGTAGAACGGCTTCAGCACCATATACAAGAGAGTATGGGGTGGTGCCTATGGGAGTGCGATAAGAAGTGCGGTAGGCCCAAAGGGCAGGATTGATTTGGAGGTGCCAGTCACGACCAGAATCATTGACAACCTTCTTGAGGATTTTCAAGATAGTTTTGTTGGTTGCCTCAGCTTGGCCGTTTCCTTGAGGGAAATATGGACTGGAGAAACGGTGATGGATGTGGAGTCTGGCACACAAATCATCCACATGCTGGTTTTCAAAAGGTGTGCCATGGTCTGTGAAGATGGTAGATGGTATGCCGAAGTGGCAAATGATGTGGTAAAGGATGAACTTGGATGTTTGGATGCCAGTGGTTAGGGTGAGCGGAATCGCTTCAACCCATTTGGTAAAGTACTCTGTGGCTGTTATGATATACTTGTGTCCATCCGAAGAGAGGGGGGTGATCAAGCCAACGAGGTCGAGGCCCCAACATGAAAAAGGCCATGGTGGTGCAATAGGCTATAGATCCTGTGCTGGTGCATGTATCAAATTGACATGCTGTTGACATGGGAGACATTTCTTGACAAATTCACACGTATCATGTTCCATTGTTGGCCAATAATATCCAACTCTAAGCAGCTGCTTTGCTAGAACCATGCCACTCGTGTGGGCACCGCAAATTCCAACGTGAACTTCTTGTAAGGCCAGGACAGCCTCGTTTGAATCTAAACATCTAGATAGGACATTGTGATACCCGCGACGATATAGGGTGTTGGCTACAAGAGTGTAGCGGGAAGCTCTGCGAATAAGGTTTTGGCGTTGGTTATTGGTGAGATGGGGAGATATGATACCATTTTTTAGATATGCATGGATGTCGTGGTACCATGGGGATTGGGGACCAACCAAGACACACACCATGTTTGCATCGGTGTTCTCATAAGCTGGCAAGTGTAGCTGCTCGACTAGAAATTCATATTGTGTTGCGTCACGTGGGATTTCCAATAAGGATCCGATGGTTGCCATTGCATTTGCTGCTTTGTTTTGAAGCCTTGGGATCTGATTGAATTGTAGATGTAGGAAATGCTCTTTTAGTTTATCCACCAGTTGCTTGTAGGGTAGCAATTTGTCATCCTTTGTCTAATACTCATCAAGGACTTGCTTGATAATGAGCTGTGAATCTCCAAAGACTTGTAGTTCTGTGATGTTCCATTGGATAGCTGTTTTGAGACCTAAGATGAGTGCCTCATATTCTGCAATGTTGTTGGTACAGGGGAATCCCAACTTGAATGATTTTGGAATATAGTCACCTTGAGGTGTGACGAATAGGATTCCTGCCCCAGAGCTATGGGATGTGTTGGAACCATCAAAGTATAGTTTCCACATGGGCTGCTCTTCAATCATGCACAGATGTTCATCGAGGAATTCCATGATTAGTGGATAGGCATCCACCAGTGGTGCTTCTGCTAGTTGATCGGCAATGACTTGCCCTTTGATTGCTTTGCGATCTACATACTGAATGTCAAATTCGCTGAGTAACATGACCCATTTTGCCATACGGCCTGTGAGGGTTGTCCTTGATAACAGATACTTAAGAGGGTCCACCTTTGATATGAGCTTGATTGTGTGGCTAAGCATGTAATGTCTAAGTTTTTGAGTGGCAAAGACCACTGCTAGGCATGCTTTCTCCATGGGTGAATAGTTAAGCTCATAGCCCACAAGAGTGCGACTGATGTAATAGACAGCTCGTTCTCTGTTTTCATCATCATGCTGTGCTAGGAGTGCCCCTAGTGCTGTAGCTGTTGTTGAGATGTAAAGGATGAGTGGGCATCCTGGAACTGGTGGTACAAGGATCAGAGCGTTAGCTAGATACTCTTTGAGCTTATCAAAGCTTCTTTGACATATGGGATCCAACTTGAAGTTGGTGTCTTTGCATAAGAGATGTGAGAAGGGTTGGCACTTGTCTGCTAGTTGCGAGATGAACCGCCGAACTGATTGAAGCTTGCCCTGTAGGCTTCTGAGTTGTTTGAGATTTCTTGGTGGAGGCATCTCTGTTATTGCTTTTACCTTTTTAGGATCGATCTCTATGCCTCGTCTAGAGACGATGAAGCCTAGAAGCTTGCCAGATGTTACGCCAAAGACACATTTCTTAGGATTTAACTTTAAGCCATAATGATTCAGACGATCAAATACACGGTCTAGGATGTTGAGGTGCTCATCTCTTGTTTTGGATTTTGCAAGGATATCATCCACATAGTCCTCAAGGATCTTGTGGATCATGTCATGGAAGATTGCTGTCATTGCTCTCTGATATGTGGCCCCTGCATTCTTTAGCCCAAATGGCATCATGTTGTAGCAGAAGGTACCCCATGGGGTTGTGAATGCTGTTTTATGTTGATCTGCTTCTGCTATATGAATCTGATTGTAGCCTGAAAATCCATTCATGAGTGATAGCATTTCGTGATCCGCTGTAAGGTCTACGATCATGTCTATGTTAGGTAGCGGGAAATCATCTTTAGGACATGCCTTGTTCAAGTCCCTAAAATCAGTACAGATTCTAATGTCGCCAGAAGGCTTTGTGACTGGCACCATGTTAGAGATCCACTCTGAATAATCTATTGCTCTGATGATCTTAGCTTGGAGGAGCTTCTCAAGCTCTGCTTTGACGAGCAATGCTACCTTTGGATGCATTTTCCTTAGCTTCTACTTCACTGGCTTGACGTTTGGATCTACTGATAGGTAATGAACAACAAGGTTTGGATCAAGCCCAGGCATATGGGCGTATGACCATGCAAAGTTGATAATGGATTCCTTGAGCAAGGCACTGAGAGCGATTTCTTCTCCTTCTGTTAGGTTGACTGCAATGTAGGTGATCCTTGGACATTCTTCTGTTCCCAAGTTGATTGGCTTGGTTTCCTCTATGATGATCGGCGACTGCTCTGGTCTATAATCTTGGATAGGGGGAAGAGGCAAGGCTTCATCTTCTAGCGCCTAAATTGCCAGGTTTTCACTAGAAGATACGCCCTTTATTTTTACTATTTTGGAATCAGAATGTGCCCCAAGGGGGTTTTCACATAAAGACTCATGATGTTCTCTTGCTATTTCATTTTTGTGACTAAAGCTTGCCTCTTCCGCAAAATATCCTTCTGGGTGAAGTTGATAGACAGAGGTTGATGTTGGATCCTATTTGCTTGCTGGATCTGATGCCCCCATGAATTCTAGGAGTGCTTGTGCGCTTTGGAACTCATCGATGTGTGTGATGCTTGGTTGGTCCCAATCTATGAGGTCGGGGTTTGTGAGGGGAAGATCTATGAGGTTAATGGAGAGTTGTTGGAGAACAGAAGTCCCCAGGAGGGTGTCGTCAGCAAAGATATCGTCGTAGGATCGGATGTCTTTCTCTTCGGGGATGTCTTCAATTTTCACAAGGTCATCCTGGCTATTCAAAAAGTTCACGTTGGTCATGTTAGTGCCCGCAGTTGTGGTATTGGGCTCTTGTTCAAGCAGGCGAGGGGTATTAAAGCCAAGTCCTTGCTGTTCTGGATTCTGGGATGGTATGATAGGAAACAAATTTCCGTCCTCTTGTGGTCCTAGACCACCACCTTGATAGTTATATTGTTCTGTGACATTCTTGTAGGGGATTGGATATTTCTCTTTGAAGTACTCAAGAAGTTGTGTGTCACGTGATGGGGGATCTTTGTATAACCATTTGTTAATATTTGGATCTATCTCTTTGCTGTTGATGGTACCATGAGACTCAAAAGTCATGTTTTTGATTTGCTTGAGCTTATAATGTTCCTCAACAGGCTTGTTTTGACAACTTGGGCGTCCTTGAGTATGTGGATCACGTGGAAGAGCCCCTACAGCAAATGCATCACTGAGGCTGTATTCGCCACAACCCTGGTTGTTGATCTTGACGGATGATAAGGTGGAAGAGAGGATGGTCTCTGGATCGCGATGGGATCGGGATGAACTAGCAATAGAAGTACCAATATCAGTTCCAGGACAATGAGTAGAATGAGGGAAAGATGCTTCCATCGCACGGCAGTATGCGAAGGGGTTAGGATCAGCGTGGATGGTAACCTCAGTGCCTTGATGTGGAAACTTGATGCACTGATGGTAAGTAGATGGTACAGCCCTAATGGAATGGATCCATGGGCGGCCGAGAAGAATATTAAATGGTAGGTCGAGATCAACAACGTGGTAGACAGTATCTTGCGTTGCTGGGCCTAGCTAGATAGGCAAGGTGATAGTACCTTCAGAGGTACGCTCCAAGTTATCATATGCTTTGATGGTGATCATCTCATGTTGTATGTCGGCCTCCGTGAACCCGATCTTCTTGATGAATTTTAATGTGCACAAGTTGAGGGCTGAGCCATTATCTATTAAAACCCGTTTGATGGCAAAGTCTCTGACCATGACGGCAATGCGGAGAGGGAGAGTATGGTTAGGAGCGACATCTGGTATATCAGATTCTTTGAAGGATAAGGCACATGCTGCTGATAGGTGTCCCACAAGAGTTTCAAACTAAGTTATGTTAATGTCCGTGGGGACATGGCCTTCTTTTAGAGCTTTGTCCAGGATCTCCTGATGGATGGGTGATGTGCGGAGCAAATCCAAGATAGATATTTGGGCTGGCATGTTCCCAAGATGCTCTATGATATTGTATTGTGCACTTGGTGCATTATGCTATGTTGCGCGTGCATTTGATGCTGGCCTGGTGTTAGACTGTGCTGTGGATGCAGTAGACGTTGGCCTTGGAGGAGCAGCTGATCTCGGAGGAGCACCGGCAACAGTTATCCTACCACTGCGGGTAGTTGCAGCACATTGTCGATCCGACCCTCTGACGTGGATGGTATTGATGGTGGGCTCATCTTGGATGGGCTCAACTTGAGTTATGCATCCGACATACTTGTCATAGTTGATGTAGGCCGCTGTGTGATCTTCTTGCTTGCCTTTGCCACGATTTTGGGGCTGATTGGCGCTGGCTTGATTCTTCCTGGCATCGTGTTGAGGGAACACATTTTGATATATTTGCAAACTGGCGTTGGGTGACGCTTGAGCTGGTGCATCGACCTGGATCTTCTTGCGATCAATGAGATCCTGGATGTAGTTCTTAAGCCGCATGCACTTCAATGTTGTGTGCCCCTTCACACGATGGTAATCACAGTATTCATTTTCTTTATACCAATTAGACTTTGGTGCGTTGTCATCCTTCTGTGGGATGGGCGGATATGTGATCATATTTGCTTTGGCTAGCCGATAAAAGATCTGATCCAGAGGCTCACCCAAAGGTGTGAAAGTCCTCTTTGGATTGTTCTGATTGTTGGGCTTGTTTTGCCTTGGGGCAACGTTAACTGTGTTAACAGGATTGCCTTGACGTGCTGGCTGTTGCTGTTGGTATTGCTGCTGATACTGTTGCACAGGTGGCTGATGAGCTTGAGGAGGCTGCTGATAAATAGGTGCTTGATATGCGGGAGCTGGTGGTTGCTGATAGATGGGCGCTTGTGGCGGTTGGTATGTTTGAGCTGGTGTAGGACTAGCCACAATGAATTGTACATTCTTAGTGTCAGTGGCTCCATCTGTAACAACATTCTTGTTACGATTCCAGTAACGGGATTTATCATTGTTGGGTTTGTTCTTGGAATCATCCTTGAAGTGACGAATAGTGCCTTCGTCTAGGAGAGCTTTCTCGATGCCTATGCCTTTGCTCTTGATGTCTTGGTATGTCTGGAGACAGTTCATTCGCATGTGATGGGATAGCTTTGGATGCAGGTTATCAATGAAGATCTTTGTTAGATGCTTCTCTGGCGGCTGATATGATAACCTGGTTGTAAGATTCTACCATCTTTGCAAGTATTCTGCAAGGCTTTCTCCGTCTTTTTGCTTTGAGTTGCATAGGTCTAGCAAGGACAACTCATTCTCCACATTATGGGCATAGTGTGTGATGAACTTCTCAGAGAGTTCAGTAAAGGTTTTTATTGTCCCATGTGGTATTTTGTAAAACCACTCAACAGCAGTTCCTCCCAAGCTCTTGGGAAACAGGCGCAGGAGATAGTTATCACTGTAAGCCACTTCTTGGCATGCCATGTAGAACTCTTTGATATGATTTACTGGATCTCCTTTCCCCCGATACTTGTCGAACTTGGGCATCTCAAAATGCTTGGGGAAAGGGATAGTTGCTATGGACCGATCGAAGGGATATGAGCACACCTCTTCGAACTTGTATGTTTTATTCTCTGTTCCGCTTTGTAGCTCCTTTAGAGCATTTTTCATTGCTTCTCACTCAGCATTGAGTGGCGAGGGAACTGGGACTTCTGCTTGTGATGGAAGTTGTGGAATTGGATATGGCGCTTGCTGTGGATAAATGGGTTGGAACTGATTTTGGGGCAATGGTTGCTGGGGATATTGCTGGTGTGGCATAGGGGGATATTGTGGTAAATGATATGGAACCGCTTGATGTTGTTGGGGTGCTTGCTGTTGTTGAACTGGCGGTTGTTGTGGGACTGCTTGCTGATATTGGACATTTGGAACTTGCTGTTGTAACTGATGGGTGGGAACTTGTTGTTGCTGGGGGATGATAGGGTTTTGTTGCTGAGGCTGATAGCAAGGGACTTGCTGTTGTTGAGGAAAGATGGTTGTTTGCTGAAAGGGGACATGTGGTTGCTGTGGGGGAGGCTGTTGGAATGATGCTGCTTGTGGGTATGATGGTGGTAGTTGCTGAGGTTGGCTTTGGGTTTGGCTGATATAAGCTGGGTGCATGCCTGCATTACTTAGAGGTGGAACAGATGTGGGGAAGCTAGAAGCAAAGGGTGATGGGGTCAGATAGCTGGGGAAAGTTGGCTATTGAGGTGGTGGAACTTGCTGGAAGGTATTTTGGATTTGGGACGAATAGCTTGAAGCCGGCGGTGGTTGGGGTAGTTGCTGCTGTGCTGCTTGGGCAAACGCGGTTTGTTGACTTGCAACCATAGATGTAGGGGATTGAGATGGGATCCCCCATGCCTTCATTTCTTCTTGTGTAAGGCCCCACTGAGAGCTTGTGTTAGGGTGCACTGCAGCGGATGATGAAATGGTAGGAGCAACGGGAGCTTGGGACACGAATGATGTTTGAGAGAAAGGAGCTTGTTGAGGTTGTGGTTGAGCGGATGCTTGTGAGGAGGAAAAGAGACAGCAAGCTTACGATCACCTGGTGGCATACCAAAATCGACTCAAAAGGAGTTATAACAAAAAGGTCCATCCTAGGCAATTCCAGGTCGGTGACATGGTCCTTAAAGAAAATCAGAAGGTCCTAGCAAATAGAGAAAAGAAAGGCAAGTTTGAGCCTACTTGGTTGGGCCCCTATGTTGTCACCGCATCCTTCGGCTCGGGAGCCTATCAGCTATCAACACCAGAAGGTGAGCCCTTGAATGATCCTATCAACATCATCCATCTGAAGAGGTTCTATGCCTGAACCTGATCCTGCATATATCAGAAAATCCAAAAACATTCAAAAAAGCAAAAAAAGCAAAAAAAAAGCAAAAAAGAAAAAAAGAAAAGAGAAAGAGAAAATAATCGTCCAAATGGTGAAAACTTGGCAATTCAAGCGCCTTGGACAAGTATGTTGGTGAAAACCTGGTAAACAGGTGCCAACATAGTAAACTGGGCTATTTATCTATTCAGTTGTCCTTTCAGCTACCGTCCTCTTCCTCCATCCATAACAGATCTCCCAGCAGTTCCATCTCCCCTATCCTCCAAGCATTCGGCTTCCATCTTCCTCCAACCCATCTGCAATCCATATCCTATTCCAAAGCTTTGTACCATATCTTGTACCATATCCCTTTCCCTTTCCTGTACAGCGCTTTCCTCCCTGTATTTATCCTTCTTGTCTCCGTCCTAGTGAGAGTCCCGCCGAGTGTGATCTTCCTATCCCTAATCCTGAGCTTCTGTACATATCCATTGTGCATATCGTTCCTCCTTGTTGTACATAACCTTTGTCCGTCCTGCAGCAGCATTTGATCAAATATCTTGTCCCATCCCCAGCCTCAGAAAATTTGTAGTCCCACTCAGGCCTTGTGCTTCAGCAACATCAATTGATGACTTATCCTTGCTCATCCTGATTATTCCTTGAACTTCAGCTTTTTGCCAGCGAACAACTACACTTATTCTCTCACCAACCCATGGGTCCTTGAGGATATATCGTTCCTCTTGTCTGACCTAATCTTCCATCCTGGTCCTTGAGGATATATCGTTCCTCCTATCTGACCAATCTTCCCACCATCAATCAAACCTAATCTCTCTCCTTGCCAAAGGATGTCTTTTTGGAGTTATCATTTTGATCTTGGATTTTTTGTCCTTTGGGTCTTGTTAATCTTTTTGGCTTCTCTTTATCCCACCAGGGTCACCACGATTCTTTATATCACGGTGTGCTGCATGTGAGGATAATCTGGGGCAAGGTCTTTTGATCTTTCGCTTCTGCCTGTGAGTCAGTTGTGTGTTTGTGGTTCCTTCAGCATCGGATCCGCCATGTCGCCTCTGCGCTTCATGTGTGATGTTGGGGCAACCCTGTGTGTTTGTTTAGCGTCAGTCCTCGTTAGTCCTCTGCGACGTTGTTGACAGGCCTCGTGATCCCAGTATCTTTGGCAGGTCTCTAACATAGCTATATTAAATCTAGGTTGTGCACTCCCGTTTGCACTTGGAGCTATCTGGTCCCTTGCATTTATCATATAGATTAATCTTGCATCTTTACATATAGCTGCATCTTGCATCTTGCATTTCCATCTCATCTTGCATTCACCCATCTTTGCTCTTGGAAGCTTGGTAATTTATCTCCCCTGCTTCCTCAGTCGTTCCTTCTCTGTTTCCTTTCAAGAAAATTCCACAATGTTTACTCCTTGCGTTATTTTCTCGAGGGGGCACAATCCCTTATTCCTCTAAATTCTAGCCTGGGGCATCTTATTTTCTTGTCTTTGAAGCCATGCCACTTGCGGCATCGCATCAAAGAGGGGCAAAATGTAGACACCTAAAAATCCTTTAGAAAATAAAGTATTTTTATTTTCTGAAAAATCCCTGATGACATCATCATTTATTAATTAATTAATTATTTAATTAATTAATTTATTTTTATGTCATTAAATCCCTTTTTCTTAATTAAAAATATTTAATTAAGAAATCCCTCCCAAAAATATTTAAATCTTATTTAAACATTAATCCCCTATTTATTAATTATTTTAATTAATAAATTGACCAAAAATCCTCCAAAAAAATAATTAATTTATTTTTTGACCAAAACTTGGCCAATTTTCTTAAGACCACTAACCTCTTCCAAAATCTTCTAATCCCTTCTTAATTTCGATTAAAAGGCTAATCCCATCTTTTCTAACCCTAATCTCAACTCAAAATATTTAATTAAGATTAAATATTTAATTTTCATATTTATTGAAAATATTTCAATAAATTTTCCCAAACTTAAGCTTTTGGAATGAATAAACTTTTATTCCATAAAACCTACGAGAATTCTAGACTCTTCTAGAAACTTCTCAACCCAACCTCTTCACCCATCCTAATCCTAAAATCTCCTAATCCTAATCCTAATCCTAATCCCCTTTCTAATCTTGTCACATTCCATTAGCAAAAGGTTTACCAAAACTTATGCTAACCTCCTCTTAGTCATCCTCCTTAGTCAACAAAGATGGCCACCTCTTGGCCACCTCTTGCAAATGCATTTAAGGATGCATTTAAGCCTTCCTTATCTTTCTTACATGCATTCATTATGCATTTAAGACCTTCTTATCCCTTCATTGCCACCTCTTGGCCTTGGGCACATTTACCAAATTGTGCACATGCCCTCAAACTTTCAACTCAATCCTCTCTTGACACTTGTCAAGACACTTGTCCTTGACTCAACCCTAACCTTAGCCCTAACTCTGACTCATCCTTTTTAACCAAGCCCTTCCCTTTTCCTATAAATACCCTCACTTCCTAAGGCAAATCATCTTTCAACTCTCAAACTCAATAGCAAAGTTATAATGCCATTTTCATTCTAGCATAAGCATAAACTCATCATTTTAGATCATTTTCAAGCTTAAATCATATTTAAATTAGCTTAATTGGATTAACATAGATTCATTTCTTGTTTAATCAATCTTAGTTCATCTTTTAGCTTTGCATATTTGTGTGTTCTTGAGGCCTTTGAGGCAAAATAGGTTCCTCATACCTATTTTGTGTCATTTTGGGTCTTCTTGATCTTCAAATCATCCTATTTGCATGCTCCAAGTGCTTAAGTTTGCACACCCACATCCATTTATATCCAAGCATATTAAACGGTGCATGGGCGCATCCGTTTTAGGCTTAAACTGAGGTGGCTTTGATTTTAGTTTGTTTACCATTAAATTTGATTTGATAATATGCTATGACGTTTGTTTGTCTTTGGCTTTCAAAACAGGTTTAGGTGCACGCTCAAATCCTAGTCTACAATATATATATATATATATATATATATATATAATTCTTTATATATATATGAGATTCAATCTCTTTGTTGATTGGAGGTTTATAAAGAATTAAATATATGCATGACATCTGGTCTCTCAAAGTTGAGTTGTATATTGAATTCTTTAAATACCTTCAATCAACATTGAGGCTGAATCACTCACTGTTTTGTGTATTGGATTCTTTAAAAGCCTTCAATCAACTAAGAGGCTGAATCACTCATTGTTTTTTGTTTCATATTTGAGGAGTACTATATATAACAATAAGCAAATGTACAGGGATTACAAAATTACCATTGACATATAGACAATACAAAATGACATATAGACAATACAAAATGACCAGCTTGTAGATATTTATAGACAATACAAAATGACCAGCTTATAGCTCTAGCCATTGACGTATAGACAATACAAAATGACCAGCTTGCAAGTATTAGAAAGTAAGCCTGGTTTAATAACTTTTACATAGTCTGAAAAGGATGCATTAGAGAAGAAAATATATATACTTTGAAATAAGTAGTATAGAATGCCCAGTCTATAGAATATTACAAAATGACCAGCTTGTAAGCACCATGGACTGATGCACCATGGAGATCTGATTGGTTAGAATTGCCTTCTATAGAATTGAAATAAGTAGTATAGAATGGCCAGTCTATAGAAATGTACAAAATGACCAGCTTGTAAGCACCATGGACTGATGCAACATCACTAGTTCAACATGAAGCCAGGGAAGGGCTCTGGCTCCTCTACTTCTTCTGCCCCAAGCCTATCTGCAAATGGTTTTTTGGCATTGGATGAATTAACTTGTGGGGTGATAGGAGCTATATGGCCACCCATGTTCTCATCTAAATCTCCACCAAATTGGAGTTGTTTGATTGGAGGGTTAGATTGACTAAGTCCTGTTGTTGCATCTACGTTGTTAAAGGCAGCATAAGCAGGGTTTAGGAATATGTTGTACATATCTCTCAAGATTTGATGATGTTTAGGCAGGGGAGATGAGGGAGTACTGTGCTGCCCTGCTCTGCTCACATCTGGGTCTAAACTGCTACTATCAGCAACTTGACCATTGTGAAGAGAAACATTTGGAGGGGTTGAAATGCATCTTACAATTTGCTGATGTTCAAGCGAGGGTGTGGATGGACTCCTCCCCTCCCCATTAGTGCATGCAAGTCCCTTGTTTACCCGCCCTTTTGCCAACATATCTTTTCTGAAAGCTTGCCTTTGTTTCTTTATCATCTCCCTCTGAATTTGTTGTTGGATTTTCTCCTCCTGCTTCCTTTGCTTTATTACTTGTCTTTCAAGTTTGTGCTCTTCCTTCCTTTTCCTTGCCTCTCTTTGATGCATTTTCTTGGCCTCCAATTGTTTTTTCTTCCTTTCCTTCAACTCTTCAAGTTCAACCTTCTTTGCTTGTTGCTGCTCTTGCAAAACTACATACTCGTTAGATGTAAGTATCTGAGATCTTCTGCCCAGTCTAAGTGTATTACTGTCAGAAGGAGTGGACCGCTTTGTTACCGTTTCAATTGGAAGCCTCAAAAATTTTCTTAATGGCCCTTCACTGCACAACATGTGCTCATCTTCTGTGTCAGTAATTGTTGGTGGTGTGTTAAGTGCATCTAGATTGTGGTCAGTCAGGTCATTTTCAACATCATCACATTCCACAGGTGAATTTTCACAATCTTCTATTTCTGCATAATAATGTACCACCTCAGATATTGGTAGTGGAGGTGGACAATGAGCCACCTCAGGCTCATCTATTGGCAGTGGTGGTGGAATAGGCATTGACAAGGAAATGTCTTCATCTTGAAAATCAATTTGCACTCCTAACTTTTCTGCTCCTTCTTTAACCCAATCAGGTGGATCAACCGGTGTTGGCAGACCCATTTCATTGGCCAAGTCACTGTCAACTTATTTTGGTGAACCTATGTTTGCATTTGGCTCATAATTCTGTTGAGTTGCCATGTTTTCCAAACATTGTTCAATTTCATTGTCATTATAACCGGCCAGGCTTAAGATGCTGGCAATTCCACCAACTTCATTGTCATCCTGCACATGGAATGTATCACTTGGTTTCATGTCATGGGAAAGAGCATCTTTATCCAATGGCCAAATTCCAGTCCTTCTGAAACCAGCAGTTATGTTGTTAGGTACAAGTGCAAGTCTGAAAGCTTTGCTTGCAAGTTCAGCCAATTCTGTTCTCCTTATTTCTATGTGTGGATGTTTGGCCATCCATTTTGACCTCTTTGATTTGAAATATGATTTAAATGGAGAGAACACACTTACATCTAAAGGTTGTAATTTATGACTTGTGTGGGCAGGCAACGTTAGAAGATCTATGCCTAGAGATCTTGCCTCTTGGATTGTGGTTAAAGCGACATGGCTTCCATGACCATCAAATATCAGGAGATGCCTATTTGTTGTTGAAGCCCCTCCTGAAACAGATCTAGCAAAATGATGCAACCAACTCAAAAACAATTCTTTGGTCATCCAAGCATGGGCCTGGGCTGCCATGCAAGCTCCCGCTTCACAATTAGCAATGTAATTTTTCAGTTTTCTTTTTGCTTTAAAAAGATAGAAACCTGGTATGCTGTGACCTGCAGCATTTACACAACACAATATTGTGATCCATTCTCTACTTTTAGATAGGATTTGGGGAACACTTCTACTTCCCAATTTTGCAATCACCCGCATCCCACAATTTCTACCAGCTTGCACCCCGGTTTCATCGCAATTCCAGATGTTGGTTGTTGCATAATGATTGGTATTATACAATGCCTCCAAATTGACATAAAAGTCTACCACAATACTTGGTCGCAACATCACTGCTCGGTCTCTATCTAGACCTTCAGCTGTCCTAATAGTCAAATCTGGATGACGCTTGCGGAACCCCACCCACCATGACCTGCCAGGTAGACCATTCTTGAATGGATTTGGCCTTGTTTGGCATATGTGAGCTACATGAGACTTTAGCTGAATGACCTCCAATCCACGACCAAGTTGAGCTAAGTCTTTGCACCAGTCAACGACTTCCAACTCTTCCTCCAAAGAGAGGATTGTTGGTGGGCCCCTTGTTTTTGTTGTTGTCAGTCCTGCAAGCTAGTATGATAAACTGCTCACAGGTATTCCCCACTTCTTTGCTGCTCCTCTTATGGAATATGAATTATCTTCAACATCTTCAAGGGCACGATCCATATCCTCTTCCGTCCACTGATTTCCAGTTTTCCTTTTGTTGTTGCTATGCTCTTGAGAAGATTTCAGTGCAACATCTTTTCTTTCTGCATTCTTATCAGTAAGATCGTAGCTTGTGTCATCAGGAGCTGAGTTGTTGCCTATCTGGGCACCACCATCAGAGTTTGGGTTATCACCATCAGATTCAACCACATGCAACTTAACACCCCTTGGATAATGGGCCCTGAATTTTTTAATGTTTCTTTTGCTTCTTCTCCTTCCTGCTATCATTATGCCTAAATAGAACAAACAATATTGGTATATATCAGAATATACTGCATATTACAATCCTCTATCAGATTAGACTGCATATTAGAATGCATTTCAGAATATAATGCAAGTGTATATCATTCAAACAATATTGGTATATATCAGAATAGACTGCATATGACAATCCTCTATCAGATTAGACTGCATTTGAAAGGAGATTTTTAATTGTAATAAACACAAATCAGTACCAAAAGACGTCTATCCAATTAGAAACTAAAATATTACGAAGAAGGAACTAATTTTTTCCTTTAACAGTCACTGGTAAGATTTAGATTTCTCATGGCTGGATAGTCGCTGGCTGGATAGAGAAGAAGCATAGTATGAATGGATATCAGTTATTGGTTTTTGATTTTTTTTTTTGAGTAAATTTTTTTTTGACAGACTCTATGTTTCAAAGACGACTCCCTCTTGTCGATTTAATCGATCCAAAAAAATATAAGCAAATATATTACATACTATAATTAATATTTTAAAAAATCATCATCAATGTAAATAAATCTATACAAACACAGATTATTTTACATTAACCATTACACTGAAGTCAGCCTAAGTCCAAAAATGTAACTTTTAGCATGCCCCGTGCTAACAAAAATGTCACTGGTAGCTGGATAAAGAATGACTTGGGCATATCCGATTTGGGTTTTATTAATTCATGAGAATTCAATCATTCTTGTGACAGAATATAAATTCAATCTTCCTCTTGACAAACCTTTAACAAATCAATATTATAAACAAATACGTGCAAAACTTTTAAATTGGAGCTTTGACTGAAGCTATATGGAGGCAACAATGTAAGCATAACAGATTAAAATCTCACTCCAGGGTATTAGAAATCAAATTTCTGCATTTCATTTAATTTGAATATAAATGATACACTAAATCTCAGAATATCAGAACTCACTTGCAGATGAAGATTAAATCACTATATCATCATTGACATAATACCTGGATTGTTAATTGAATCCTCTGCTAGGCAAAACCAAATTCTCTGCACGCACCGAGAATGTAGGGGCTGAAACTGTAAACTGCAAACCCAGAGAATGTAAAAGCTTTTTGTAAAACAATTCTCTCACCGTATGCTATATTAATAGAAAATTTCCCCCCCTCCATTTTGAATTTGAAATTGCAATGGCTTTAATGTGAAATTCTGACATGTTTTTGAATTGGATCGTTTGCTTCATCCGTGGCTTTCTTCATAGCAAAATTTGAATATGGTTTCATTAAATTCTGACATGTTTTTGAATTGGATCGTTTGCTTCATCCGTGGCTTTCTTCACAGCAAAATTTGAATTTGGTTTCATTAATTACTTGGTTTTGAAGGAATGGTGAGCCTCACACCCACCTGTATTTATGATGCAGGTATTGAAGATTGCTTGCGTGAGTCTCCAAATGCTGCATTTATGTTCAAAAATTATGCAAGATGGGACTTTTGCCATTCACAAAGTCTTCATAGTACACACCGATAGGATTGTCTGGTTGGAATATCTTGCAGATGTAATTGGACAACTGTTTCCAATAGATGCACAACTTGGATTATATAATTTTGTACTTGTCTTTTATCATTAAATAGAAAGTGCTCAGAGTCTTCTAAAATAACATTTTATATAGTTTGGTATTCAACATAAAATGAATGCACAAGTACTAGTATTTGTTTCAAATTTAGCAAATCAATGTTATATGCATAAGAAATTCCAAATAAGTTGTTAATGTTTAATTTTTAGTAAATAAATGCATGGAAAATCATATCTTTTTTTTTAATCAATAGGATATTTGAGATCAAAATTTGGATAGGAGATTATCAACAAACCTCACAACTATTGATACGCGATCAACTACTGGGTCCTCTCCCCTAGGCGACCATATTCTATAATGAATTGTAATGTAGGTGTAGTCTGTTTTAGAGTATCTCTTTGCAATTTTGTTGTGCATAAACATGTAGACTTCTATGGTTCTCCTATGCATTGGAGATAGAGTCCGGGTTTTAATTGATTGCATAATGAATTGGAAGTGGCTGTATAGGGTGGATTGATGGTAGTTTAAATTTTATATTCGCAATGTAAGAACACTTTATTTTATTAATAAAACAAAAAATCTATTACCAAAAAAACAACTAATTAAATTAATAAAAAATATTTAAATTTAATATAAGTTAATTTTAAATTAAAAAAATTGACAACCAATATTTTTTTAAAATGTAAAATGAAGGTAGTAAAATGACCAAATTGTATAATAAATTCATATGCTAGTTAGGGGTGATCGTCAAATTTTAGGCTTGGGTCCAATCGATCAGAAATGTAGAATTGGTCTAATTAGTTAATCTTCCTTAAGAACACTTCAAGAAAAATTGTGTCAAGTGAAGTAATGCACTTTTTACAAGTTTGTTTATCTCAAAAGTGGTCATGGATACAAAGTTAATTTTAAATTCAAGTTCCAAGTTTCAAATTTAGTATGGGATAATATGAGGTGTTGTTCGAGCTATAAATGAAGGCATATCCAGTCCTAGATCAAAGTTCTCTCTAAGGGGAAGTGAGGGTATACATGGAACAAAATCCACAGTGAACATTTTAAAGGAGAAAAATGAACCAAATGCAACATATGCACATAAACCCTAGAACTAAGAACACATTTGGATAGCTAACATGCAAGGCCTAAACTAACAACCCCTATTATTAGTATGATTGATGTGGAGGAAAAATACCTCTTTCCAAATGGAGACAAAAGCGACTTTCAACGTAATATCATTAGCTCTCCTCTTGCAACATAAGTAACACCAGAATGAATGGAGAATAACCCCTATTATTAGTATGATTGATGTGGAGGAAAAATACCTCTTTCCAAATGGAGACAAAAGTGACTTTCAACGTAATATCATTAGCTCTCCTCTTGCAACATAAGTAACACCAGAAAGAATGGAGTTTTTGACATGAGTCTTCCTAACAACGAATATTAATCCCCAAATTTTCCAAGATTGAATGTGGCATTGAGGGATCAAGGAGGGCATGATCTTCCATTTACCTTGAATTATACTCTCTTCAGGGCATAGTTGAAATTCCATATTATCCATTATATCTAGTCTTTATAGAGACGAGAAATGATATTGGGATTGTAAGAGGTTAAGAGTGGGGAAAGGGTTAGAGCAAGGGGAGTATTACAAGCTAAAGGTGGTAGTAAAAACTCACATTAGGTTTGAAAGAATGACATCTTGGAAATATTTCGGGTTAGGGATGATGAAGAGCATTGGGAAGAAGAGGAAGGAATGAATGTTGGTTGCAAGAGATTGGGGGCTTAGTTGATTTGGATGAGATAAGTAGACTTAAATAAGTATAAGACTTTATTAGGAGACAAAGGTGACCTAGGGTTAGAGACGATTGTAGTTGTGGAGTGTGGTTTGCTAACATTGCAATTACGAATAAGATGACAATCCTAACTATAGTAAAATATGGAGTTTGGCTTCTTAAGTAATTATTTTTTAGTCAAATTCAAAGTTTGGATTAACCAATTTAATGAATTTTTTAATTAAATATAAAGGATCAACATCAGTTACATCGTACCACAACCTATTATTGTTGTTACAAGCTCATATATGATATACAATCAAAGTATATAGTTTAGACAAGCTCATACATGAGACAAGCTGTTACAGTTTAGATAAAATCTCATACAAAAAGAGACAAGTGCTATCCTCTAGAAGAATTATTAAAACCACTATGTCCAAGCATTTGGTCCTTTAGACCATTTCAACACTTCGTTGTTCCAAATTCAGAGTGCAAATGGATGTTCTATCTCAGAGGTTTTGGGCATTGGTTCCACAACATGCGGTTTGGCAACCATAGGAGCAGACTGCACTTCATTCTCTCTATTTTGTCTCTCCTTGTCTTTGTTCTCTTTCAACTGTTGGATGAACTGGTTCAATGTAGTGTCAAAGTCATCTTTATCTTTATCCTCTTTAGTTGAAGTGTAACAATAGGCTTCTTCGTTTCTATTGATCTTTGTTGGTTCTTCTCTGATCAGCTTTGTGAACTTTTGCTCTTTCAGTTTTAGGATCACAGTTACCTATAGGGAAATGTTATAATGAATGAGTCTCTGAAGAGACTAAATAAGGTACCTAACCTTACCATTGAAAATGCCATCATTTCTAAACTTTCAGATATGCCATAGAATAAGTATAGAAAGTATAGACTAGAATAACTTACTTCATTTGTTAATACTCAAGAATTTACCAGTTACCACATGAATCAAGTTGAAATTGCTATTCAAGACTAGTCCAAAAGTTCCCCATATTTTCCTAGAAAATACATAGTCAAAGAACACATGAAAAAGTGATTCACAACATATTTAATGAGTTTGACAAAGGGTAGGTTCATTTAATAGATTTTGGAAAAGGCTAGGTTGAGTCCATCACTACACAAACCTTAGGTTGTCTTATAAACTAGTTTGTTTATTCAAGTTTGATTTACATCACAAGATTTTGTCCAATGGAGAGGTTAGTCTTGAATAATAGACAAAGTGCTAGGTTAATGAATGAGAACTCAAACCATATAAGGTATTTTAATTTAAAAATCCCTTTGAGGTAAAAATCTAGGTCACACACTTGGACATAATAAATTTATCCTCAAATTAATCACGATTTGTACTCTAGCATTATTTTGACATGATCTAGGTTAACACATGTGCATGATAAATAACCTTTATCAAACCCCCTTAAAGTTTCAATAATCAATTCTTTAATTCTCATTTATTTTGGGTCCATTTAAAATATCCTAGTAAGGAAGGATTCCTTTCAAGAACAAAACTGGTATTTTTACTTTCCATTTGGACATGACATGTATAATTCATATGAGAGTTAACATGAGATAACCTTGTCTTATTTGCAGTTATCAAATTCAACTATCAATATAGTGTTTTATACTGTAGTTTGGTTAGATTGTTGAGTCCTTGCAGTATTTTTGGTAGCTACCATAGATATAGATGGGTCTTGACACTCAATGTTGTTGGAAGAGATATTGAGGGAATGTTAAAAAACATGTTTAATTTGATTATGTTTTTTTATTTTGGATTTGAGTTGACTTGTATCTCAGAGGGAGGAAAGTATAATGAGTGATTTTTTTCCATCTTTGGCATGTTCCATTGATATCAAAGGGGGAGAATTTTGGAATTGATGACATGATTAATGACATATATATATAGTTGTTGTCATTGATGTGTTGTCATCAATGACAAATGTGAGATTGTTGCATAATTGAGCAGAATGAGTTGGTTGAGTAATTGATTGAGTTAGTATAAATTGGCATGGCTATTATTAATGTCAACTTGCTTCTATATTCATCAATGATTAATTTATGTAGAATCTATATTGAGTATGTTGCTCCACATATACTATATGCTTTGAATCTATTGTTGATCTTTCAATATGTTATTGAGGACTATTTGGAGATATCTATTTCAAATTTTTGTAGTTTAGAATGAAGTACAATGAAATTAACATTTGTCTGTGTATTACTATGGCTAATAGTGGTTTTGTGTAAAATACATGCTTTACATTTCTTTGCATGACAATTTATGATGGTGCACTTCTGGAAATGAGTTATTAATGTCCTTAGCTTCATTCATTTTAGATGACACAAGATGTTATTTTTCAAAGACTTGGTTTCAAAGTTCAACGATGTTCTTGCTCTTGGCTTGGTTGAACTCGGGTGTTTACACTTCATTTATTTTGTCTCAAGGTGTATACAAAATGGAATGTAATGTGCATGGTGATAATTTTGGTCCCTGTTATGTTGTGCTATTGTCCACTTCTCATTCCTCCCCACCACAAAAATGATTAGTGATGAACTATTTAAAATTTGTTTTGGCTACTTGCTTGAATGACATTAGGAGACTTCAAAAGTTATGGATTGGTATAAATTAAAAATAAATCATTACGATACAAGAGTGTAGAGAGTGGAATTTTTATACTTATGCAAGCTTCTGTACAATTATGCATTAATGAAAATAGGATATATGAAAGGGTATCTATCTTTCTAGTAAATTAACTTGATATGAAGAGTATTTCTAGTAGTGTGAACATTCACATCTTAGCTACCAAAAGTAGTGAGCCAAAGGTATCTATAGATCAGTTGGTTGAGTTGGTGTTGTACATTAGTGGTGGACCTATTCTCTTTTATCTTTCTTCTTTTGGGCAATGAGCCCTCTAGTAGTGAGCCATCTCTCTCTAGATAGCGAGTCCTTTGTCAGTGAACCCTTGACAACAAGCCTTACTCTATAAAAATCACCTTAATTGGTGTCACCCTAATATGTGATAATATGTTTAAGAATAATTTTCTTTGTGGTTTTTCTCTTAACATGGTTTTCCACAAACATATGGTGTTTCATGTGTTTGGTGATTGATGCACTTTTATGTTCTTATCCTTTTTCTATTAAGGATTAATACATGTTATTAAAGTTTTATTAAGGATTAAGAGTTTTTGTATAACCGATTCACCCACCCTCTTAGTTATCTTGCATATTAAAAAACATCTCTTGTAGGTGCATGTATGCTCTTTTAAATTCATTTCTCCTGTTAAGACATTTGAAATCACTACCAACTAGAGATATAAATGTATCTCAATAGCTATCAGTCTCTTACACAAAACCCCTATCTAATGCATCTAATATATAGGAGATACAATACATGAAACCATCAAATAATATTACAAAACCATGGGCTAAAAACCATCTAAAAAGTTGTGCCCATCTTATCTCCAACCTAAGATACTATATAAACATACATCAACACACGTAACTCCCTTTTATAACTAATTTATATGTCTAACATGTTTTTATATTTCCTATTTAAAGAGGCCAGGTTCTGGAGGCCACGATTTTTGAACTAAGTCTTTGCTTGACAAATTTTTTGAAGTGTTGTAAATCTTGTGATGTGATCTATCAAACTATAGCTCATTATTTTAGTTATAGAAACTTTTGGACCATTTCTAGGACCTCTAAGGCCTTCGAAATTTACTCTGTAAGTTTCTTTGACAACTTAAAAAATGAAAACTTTAATATCTTTAAATCTAGACATGACATTATGACAAGAATTTATCACCATGCTTACCTAACATATTTGAGGCTTTGGGGAAAGTTTAGGAAAAATATGTGGTCAAATGTAAACTTACTATGCATAGTAACCTTATGCAAATGTAAGGTTGAGACACTATTTTCCTAACATTCTCCCATTTTTCAAATACCATGCAAGAGAAAAGGGAGTATATACACCACAATTTTAATTGCTAGGGACCATTAGGCCCATAGACTCTATTTTTTTTTGAATTTTTCTATCCTCACAACCTTAGTTAACAAATCTACAAAATTCATCAAAATCTCTACCTTAACCAACTTCACCCTTCCATCCTTGATCATATCTATGACAAAATGATACTAAAATCAATGTGCTTAGTCCTGGTATGAAAAGTGATGTTCTTGGCTAGGCAAATCACACTCTAAGTGTCACAATATATTTTCACTGCTCCTTGCTTTATTTCAATATTTGAACACAACCTCTTAAGCCAAATGACTTCTTTACAAGCATGAGTAGCGGCCATATACTTAGATTTGGTAGTGGAAAAAGCAAGCATAGCCTATTACTTACTTATCCAAATGTCTGCACCATCAAATAATATAAATATATAAGCATTGATATATCTTATACTATCAATATCACCTGCCCAATTTGAATCCACATACCCACAAATATCAAGGAATTTTTTGTGTCCTATCATATTATCATGATAACAAAAAGAATACTTTAAGGTACCATTCAAATATATAAAGACTTTTGATTGTATCATGATGAACTCTACCAAGATTAGACATATATTTGGTAATAACTCCCACTACTCAGGAAATGTATGGTCTAGTACAAGCCATAACATACATCAAACTTTTAACTACACTCTAGTAAGGTACTTTTCTTATGTTTTCCATCTCTGATGGGGATGTAGGATAGTTAGAAATAGAGAACTTAGTTCCAATTGTAAAAGGAACACATAATGGTCTACAATTCTGCATTTTGAACCTCTATAAAAATTAGTTCACATACCCACTTTTCCCTAACTATAGCTTTCTATTCATTCTATCTCTTCTAATTTTCATCCCAAGAATGTGTTTAGTTGCATCGAGATCTTTCATTTTAATTTAGCAGCAACATGATACTTCAGTTCTAAAATCACACTTTTCCCTTTACCAATGAATACTATATCATCAACATGTAATGCAATGTGTTGATACCTAAAATTTCTTTAAGGTAAACAACCTTATGGAAAGCTCAATGAGTGTGGGACCTTATGCATTTTCACTGAGAAACCTCTGGGATTTTAGAATATGACTCTCCATTGTTTGAAGGGGAAAAGGGAAGGAAGTGTTACTGCAAAATACATAGATGACAATATGACAATATTTTGAAACAATTTAAAATGTATAGGCTATTTCACAAAATGAAATACTAAGGCAACCCTTTTGGTCAAAATTGGAACAATCATAGATATACAAATAACTATTTAAGCATGAGATATAAAATGAATGCATACATTGATAACCACATACAAATAAGCTTAAAGCATAATCTGCTTCACAAAAACCAATAATGCAAATGTTGAAGTCGATAAACGTATAGAAAACATTCATGGAAGCAATAAATCTTGAAAGAACTAAGGGATAAAAGTATAGTTGATACATTTCATTGATTCAAATACCCATTATAATTTTAAGGCTTGCTAGAATAGCCTTTTGTATAAGAGTGAAAGCCCCAATTATAAAGATCGTATCTCTTACATCATAAAGCTATGCATATATAAGCCATCCAGGAGGCCATGACCCAAAACCCTAATAGAAAGTAGATCAGATAGTGCGCCATGTGTTTATTTTTTGCAAAGTTTTAGAAGTTGGGATCTTCATTGCTAGCTCTAAAACTGACAACTAGCCCTTGATCTGGAAAAAAATTTGGATACTCCATAATTATGCTCAATTTCAATCCTTCTGCAAACAACGTGGCATCCTTAAGAGAACCACACCAAAAACTGAAAGAAGCAATGAGGCCACGAAGCTAGACACATGGAAGCATGTGGTTGCAACAAGAACACATGGCATTTTGGTGTGAAAAATTCCTTTGAAAATAAGTGAGGATCCATAAACATCCATGAGATGCCCATGTGTACACCTTTGGAAAGAAATAGGCCCCCCCAGTGGAAGAGTTTCTGTTGGTGAAAAGAAGAGACACACAAAACTCAAGTGCAACTTTTGTTTTAAAAGAAAGCCAAGATCCTTCAAACATCTGTGAAACGCCCATGTGTCAAGCTCAAGATGACCTCCATAGATACCATAAAAAGAATTATTGATAATGCTCAGAGGACATATGGTTTATATGCGGGGACTTTGGTAAACAAAAGGAACGATGCGACAAAAGTGCATGTTGAGCCGACAAATAGAAAAAGCATACTGGTCCAAAATAAAACTTTGTGGCATTGGGAATTTTGATTCACAGTTCTTGGCAACTCTAGGGGGAATCCTACCCATAGGATGATAAATCCTCAGAATCTAGCTTCATTGACCAGGGCCCTATCTATTGGGTGGAAAAAGTTATCCTTGATTCCCTGAATCAGCTAACTACGTGGACTGCTTGAACATGCATCTAAGGTGATGGATCCTATGTGTAGAAAGAAAAAAATTAAAACTCTTCTTTTAAAAGAAAGAAACAACATCATTCAAAATGTAGGTCAAACTAGAGGATTAGAAACCCAACACATGCTACAGGGAAAAGAAAGGAAAAGATTCTAAGAGAAAGGGAGAAACTAAACAAAAGCACCAAATGATGTTAGCCAAAAAATACCAAGATAATATTGTTGGAGATTTGCCAACAAGTCAGTGTTGATTGTATGTTTGTCATTGATGACAACATATGGTAAGTAGCATGTGTTGAAGTCTTATGTAGAGAGCCTTGAGAATATGTTTCTTAGATATGTTATCAACATGATATCATAGATGCAAAGGTTGATTCTGAGTACAGATAATTGTGCAATTGTTTGTATCAGTAGTGTTCATGATAGTGTTACAGGAAGAACTTTGTATGTGATTTTCAGTATGGTTATGATAGAGCCTTGCACATTTATATTCATGTAGAAGACATGTTTATGATGCTATGTTCATGGACGTAGAGTCAGTTGTGTAGTTGAAGTTGATTTATGTTGCTTCTACTTGCCAGTTTTAGTGAATCCTAAGTTTATCTGATGGAGCCGATAGTGTTTATATTGTTTTAGCAGTTGTGCCTATCAGTTTGATATGCGTGTTTGGTGATGAGTTAAGAATGTTTAGTTAAGAGTGCATAACATATTTCAGCATGAGAATAAAGTTTCAGTTAATTTGGTGGAACCGACTATGTGAAGTGACACATCTACTCATATTGAGTTGTGTGGTCCTAATTTGTGTTGCGTGCTTAGTATAGCCATTGGAGATGTTATTGAAGAGTCGTATTGTTTCTCTATTATGATTTCAAGTAAGTCCTAACATGTAGACTTGATTATATCATTTGGAGAAAGATACTTATAGCCATTCAGTTGTGATTGCTAAGGGTGATTGTGATTGTAAGAGTAGAGCAGAAGATGCGAATGTACTGAGACAGTCATCAGTTGAAGATCTATGTGAAGAAGAAGAGAGTATATGATATTCATTGGAACTGATCAAGATAGTAGGTCTACATTCTAGTTCACCAAGATCCAGATATAGTGTATATCTGTTATGCATAAGGTTGCAGCCTTCACCATTTGAGTAGTGTGCTCCCGGATAGTGTGTCCTCACCTTTAACAAGGTTAATTGTAAAAGACTCCTAATAGGGTTTGATGTTTGACCAGGTCACTGCAATTCATGCATTGTAAAGATCAACTCCTAACATGGTTGTAAGATCTTCTAACATGGATCATTATACTCTAGTGTAGTTTATAGTGGGTGCTAATTCCCACCGGGATTTTTACCTATTTGGGTTTCCCCGTAACCAAAATTTGTGGTGTTGTGTTATCTCATTGTGTATATGCTTAATGTTCTTCTATACTTAATTAGATAAATAATTGAATCTTGTAGATAACTGATTCACCTCTCCCCCCTCTCAGTTATCTCTTGGGACTATTCCTAACAAATATTTCTAAAACAAAGAGTCAAGGCGGTTACCAATGGCTTGAGAGGAAAAGGGGTACACCAAGAACTAAAAATAGTTGATCTCATTCAATTATAGCTTCGTAATGAAACTTTACATTTGATATCCCACAACGAAAACACATTCAACAAGCAATCGTGATAAGTAGTCATAGAGTAAAAGTAGGTCATCCAAGGATTTTTGTGTGTGCAAAGAGATTAAACATTTATTTTATTAAGAGGATGACATAGTTTCCGCTTTCTAACTAGACTACGTGGGAGAGGTATTGTCCCATAGTCGACCAGATAGAGCCTCACTGCTGGTCAGGTGTCCATAGCCCTAACAAGGTTATTGTCTTGACAACCATTAACATTTCTCTGCTTCCAGGTGGGCGTCCATAGCCTTGATAGAGTTACTAATGTGACATGAAGGTTGCATTTTTGCATTTTTCTTTTTATTTTATTTAAAAATTTGCTTATGCATTTCAACTTTAACATGGAAGAATGATTACGACATCATCCCTCTAGGTTGGCTTTCAAGGTGGTAGCAGAACATCTCTAATTTTTCATCTAGCATGTGAGGGAAAGACATCACATCCTCATTAATACATGTATTAAAATGTGAAGTGTACAAAATCTAGGTTGGATATCACCATTTTCATGAAATGACTAAAATTAATACATAAATGCTATGGAAAATGTGTTTGCACATACAGGATATCAAGAATAATCTTTCATTTTACACAAAAATTAAAAGCATTTACCACTTTAAAGTTTAAGGAGTAGGAACTTCCTTCGACGATGTCATAAACTTAGCTCATTGTCCACAAAAATAAGCAAGTGGCAGTTCTTGGAAGATGGGCAAGGTACTTTTGTAAAAATTGAAGATATATTCTCTTAGAAGAATTAAATGCAAAATGCCTATAGAAATAATCACTAGTTGCTCTATAAAAGGGCAGTCATTCTTAGAAGGTAGCATTGCATTTGCAAGCCTTTGAGTGTCCAAACAAAACATAGATTAGTTAATCTTAGAAGTATGGATACTCCAGTGAGGTTAATTAGCCCGTTACATCAAGATCCTTTCTTGGGGTGCATAGACGACAACCTGCTAGCTGTGTTGGTAAGAACCAATGATAAATTGGTCCTTATGACCTTAAAATGGATACTTGGTAGATAGTGGGGACTGATATAAGCTAAATATTGACATTTCATCTTACTTTATTGGCTCTTTGTTGGATTTGGGGGACTCTAGGGACATAATTATCTTCGTGGCTAAGGGTATGTTTGGTAGGTTTTATTACAAGGGGCTTGAAGATGTTCTTGTAGTGGCACAAGAGGGTGTGGGGTTGCCACTGGAAACCAACCTCAAGATTCACCTAGAGATAGGATAAAAAGTGACATTCACGCCATTTGTAATGAACTTTCACTATTGTTCCCTCGGCGTTCACCATTTTTACACGAGGCATGAGGTCAAATTCCTTAAAAAGTACCTTGACCCCAGTGTCCAAATGTCGAAGGAGGAGATAGAGGAATTCCATCTGTGGGTGATCTTCGAGCAAGCATGGGACACACCATCAAATTAAAGAAAGTAGGACTCTTCTGACCTAGAAGAGAGCAAGGTGAGGAGCGAAGAAGACTGGAAATGATGGTCCCAGCTCTGGAGAAGACTAACTTGCATTTTGAACAAAAAATGCTTCTTTTTGTAAAAATGCATAATATATATATGAACGACAAAATTATTTTTATGTTTTTGAGATTTTGTGATGTATATAGTGACTATTGTTTATACAATATGTAAATTTTGGTTAAATTATCTTAGATTTCATATGCATTGCTCTTGTCATCTTTTCTTTGAAGTGCTTTAATTTTTCATGCCTTAGAATTTTTCTTTAGAAATTTAATCATATATAGAGGATTAAAACATCATATCAGAGGACTTTAATATCACATACAAAATGATAATAAAGTAGAGAGTACATTTCCAAGTGCACACAAAATAGAGAAACCATGCAAAGAAACACTTTCTCTAACAAAAAAAGGGTTAGCATAGTAAAAATTAAAATCACCGTTATAATAGAGATGATTATGACTAACGATGATAATCATTGAAGACCTACTGTGACTAAAAGGGGACTCTATAAAGGACGCCAAAAATGTGTCTTATGTAAAGTAAGAAAAATAACTATTTACATTAACTAAGCTTAATTTTTCTCAAAAGAAGCCATTAACTGGGTTTGGGAAGTAGCCACCCTTGCGGCCCAACTTTACACTCTTCTTTAACAGATCCATCAATTTCTGGTGAAAGAAGGGAAATAAGGGTATTTCCACTTTTGGGTGTGATACATAATAGGCGACATAGGTACGACTCAATTCAAGCATTTCCTCTAATATTGTAAGAGATGGAATCTCAGTTCCTTTGATAAAATCCTCTTCATTCTCTGATGTGAGCATGACCCTAATGAAGTGACACGTAAGTGGTTCTAAATAATACCTGACTGGGCAACTGCGAGTCTTCATTAAATGAACTTATTTAGGAACTGTGTTACTATGTTTTGTGGGCTCGATAGAAGATGGTTTTGTCTGGGATGACTTTGTCGAAGTTGTCAAATTTCTTTCCTCAAGTGAAGTGCAAAACATTTCTAGTTCATCTTGAAACTGCATGTCGTCTTCCTTTGCTTCCCCTTTCCCACTGAATGGTTCAGATAGAATTTACTATGCTGACACTTTCTTCAGGGGTGTCTCTACATTATTTGAAGCCTTCAAAGTGAAAACCCTATTTTTCTTGAAAAAACAAGGGAGATCAGATAAGAGAGGACTCGAATGATTAGCTTTTGTAGGAATCGTGAGGAAGCTATCCTTTCTCGTTTATGTTAGTTGTGGGTCTTGTTGATCTTTCTCTTTTCTTTTCTTTAAGAAGCATACCATCGAGTCATGCTTAGATAGTGGAATTGTATCTAGTGCCAAGGACCAAAAAGAGAATTCTGAAGACTTTCTCCAAACATGCTCACCTCCTGTCGGACATGAAACATCTAGAACCTCTTTGCGCCAAGAGTCTCAAGTATACCTAAATAATTCTAGAGGGATTTATTCTATTGTTGTTCAATATTGATAATCCTCCGCTCATGTTGAAAATCAAGCAACATCTCCTTAGCACTGGGAACTAGGTCTGTACGACCGAGTTGGGGAGTAACCCAATCATCATAGTTGTAGTAATTTGGGTACATACTCTAATTGGACCTTAACAATTTCTTGTCATGTGCACTTTCTTATTGCATTCAAGATAAAAATTTCAAAGCGTTCACTAACCTTAGGCAATCACGTTTAGCTTCTATGTCCCACAGGGTGTGCCAGAAAAAGATACTATTAATAACTAAAATTGCTTTAAGGTAAACAATCTTATGGGAAACTCAATGAGTGTGGGACCTTATGCGTTTTCATTGAGAAACCTCTAGGATTTTAGAAGTTGGCTCTTCATTGTTTGAAAGGGAAAAGGGAAGGAAGTGTTACTAAAAAAGACATAGATGTTGATACGCTAAGATTTTAGAACACTTTAAAATGCATAGGTTATCTCACAAAATGAAATACCGAGGTAACCCTTTTGGATCAAAAGTGGAACAATCATATATCTACAAATAACTATTTAAGCATGAGACATAGAATGAACACATACACTGATAACCACATACAAAGAACCTTAAAGAATAATCTTCTTAGAGGAAACGAAGAATGCAAATGCTGAAGTCAGGAAAAGCACATAAAACATTCATGGAAGCAATAAATCTTGAAAGAGAAAAGGGCTAAAAGAACGATTGATATATTTCATTGATTCAAATACCCATTAAAATTTTAAGGTTTGCTAGAATAGCCTTCCACATAAGAGTGAAATCCCCCATTATAATGATAATATCTCTTCTTTATAATTTCTAACATGGTATCAGAGCTGGTTTAACCCTTGTTTGTTGAGTGTTACTGATTCAGCACTAGGTGATCCCAATGATGGGCACTCTACTAGTGGTTCTTGCCTTATTGCAGGCTCAGGTGTTGATTATGATCCACCTCTATTTTCTACTAGAAATGAATATACAGAATGCATAAATGCATCTCAAGAATCTCAATGGTCTCTTAAAGGTTTGGGCTCCCCTCAACATGCTATTCACTTAGCCAAAAGTTCTATGTACCATTCAAGCTCCAAAGCACAAGTTGAAGACATGCAAGATGATCAAGCCAACAACATCCTAGTGAAGACTCTTTCAAAAGAAACATCTCAAAATCATTGTAAACATTTGGGTTTGATACCTATTGATGTAATCACCCCAAGTAAAGATTAAAGGGGGGTGTTAGAATTAATCTTTCCTTGGTGAATATATGTAATTAAAGGATAAATCAAGGTATCCTATTTTGTATTTGTCCTCTAGTCCAAGTAGGAGGACATTTCACCTTTTTGTAATTCCTTTAATAAGGAAATTAGATATTCTTCCTTAAGAGGAATCTCACATTTGTCTCACACACAATATTAATGTGACATTCATTTGAGATGAGAGTTACATGCAAAATCCTCCACTCATCTCTACTTAAGAGATGCCTCTCACACACTTGCTCAATTATTATTCTCTCTTCTCTCATTCTTTCTCTCCATATTGTAATAAGCCTTGTGCTCCATTTCTTTCTTCTTCCTTAGGCTTTGAGCCTCATTCATAATTCACAAGGGGTTTTCTTTGCTTTCCCCTTTTAAAATCTTTGTGTTCTTGTTGTTCTTGGAGCACTTTGGTGATCTTTTGGCTTGGATCTTTGAAGCATTTCTTCTCTCTCTCTCTCTTGGTGATCTTGGTAATTTCTTTTCATGCACTCACACTTGGGGTTCTTTCCTTTTCTCTACTTCTTCTTTATAATTTCTAACACATACTCTAATTAGACCTTAACAATTTCTTGTCATGTGCACTTTCTTATTGCATTCAAGATGAAAATTTCAAAGCATTCACTAACCTTAGGCAATCACGTTTAGCTTCTATGTCCCACCGAGCGTGCCTAAAAAAGATACTATTAATACCTAAAATTGCTTTAAGGTAAACAATCTTATGGGAAGCTCAATGAGTGTGGGACCTTACACGTTTTCATTGAGAAACCTCTAGGATTTTAGAAGTTGGCTCTTCATTGTTTGAAAGGGAAAAGGGAAGGAAGTGTTACTTCAAAAGACATAGATGGTGATATGCTAAGATTTTAGAACACTTTAAAATGCATAGGCTATCTCACAAAATGAAATACCAAGGCAACCCTTTTGATCAAAAGTGGAACAATCATATATCTACAAATAACTAATTAAGCATTAGACATAGAATGAACACATACACTGATAACCACATACAAAGAAGCTTAAAGCATAATCTTCTTAGTGGAAATGAAAAATGCAAATGCTGAAGTTGGGAAAAGCACCATAAAATATTCATGGAAGCAGTAAATCTTGAAAGAGAAAAGGGCTAAAAGAATGATTGATATATTTCATTGATTCAAATACCCATTAAAATTTTAAGGCTTGCTAGAATAGCCTTTTGCATAAGAGTGAAATCCCCCATTATAATGATCATATCTCTTACATAAAAAATATCTATATATATTAGCCATCTAGGAGGTGGTGGCTTGAAACCCTAACATAAAGTAGATTAGATAGTGTGTCATGTGTTCATTTTTGCAAAGCTTTAGAATTTGGATCTTCCTTGTTGGCTCTGAAATTAACAGCTAGCCCTTGATCTCCAAACAAAATTGGATACTCCATCATTATGCTCAACTACCATCCTTCTGTAAACAACATGGCATCCTTAAGAGAACCACACCAAAAAATAAAAAGAAGCAACAAGCCCGCAAAGCTAGATGTGTAGAAGTATGTGGTTCCAACGAGAAGAACACATGACACTTTGACATGAAAACTTCCTTAAAAAAAAAGTGAGGATCCACAAACATCCATTAGATGCCCATGTGTACACCTTTGGAAAGAAATGGGGTCCACTGATGGAAGAGTTTCCACTGGCAAAAAAAAGAGACACGTGGCACTCAAGTGGAGCTCCTATTCTAAAAGAAAGTCGAGATCCTTCAAATGTCCATGAAACGCCCACATGTGAATCTCAAGATAACATTTAGAGCTACCATCAAAATAATTATTGATAACGCTTGGAGGATGCGTGGTGTATATGCACGAACTTTGGAAAATAAAAGGAATGTTGTGAAAAAAGTGCATGTCATGCCAATAGATGGAAAAAGTACCCTGCTCTAAAATAAAACTCTGCAGAATTAGGAATTTTGATTCACACAATGAATATAAAATAACTACAATTAGATTTATAATAAACACAATGATTTGGTTTAGATCACTCATATCTCAAACTCAACACATATGTATCTAATTTTGGTACCAAATCCTAGGATTATGATTAAAGCCATACAAAGATTCCTCCAATTTACCAACCAAATTGCTTTTACCTTTTACCACATATTGTTATAGTTGTATCATATAAATATCCTTCTCCAAATCACCATGAAGGAACTTAATTTTCACATCCATTTGCACAACCTCTAAATCATAAGTAGAAACAATAGAAAACAAAAATCTAATAGATGTTATTTTTTCAATAGGAGAAAACATCTCACCATAATAAACACCCTCAACCTAAGAGTAGCCTTTCACAACCAACCTTGCTTTATACTTCTCAATTTGCCTCCATCTAAACCAATATTTTTCTTGAACACCTATTTGCAACAAAAAAGTTTTCCTCCTTTAGGCAATGATACAAGATTTCATGTTTATTCCTTTTTCAAAACTATCATTTCTTAATAAAATTCTACATCATTCATACCTAATTCCTCTTCTATAGACCTAAGTTCATCCACGCTAGTATACAAAGAAAAAATAAATCTCCAATCATCTTGTGAATACCTTTCAAGTGGTCATTTATACCTTATAGAGCTTCAAAAAAGCTGAGTTGGAGGTTCTTCCTCCTCTTTTGAAGATTCATAGCTAAATAAGCTCTCCTCATACTCTTGTCTATCTAGGGGTCATGACTCAAATTTCTCAGGTGTAGAAGGAATTTGAATCATATATTCCCTTTTAATTTTTTCTAGCTACACCGTAACAAAAGGAGTGTTAGTTTCTATAAAAATAACACTTCTACTATGTATCACCTTCTATACAATAGGGTCTCAAAGCTTGTATCCGTTCACACCATAAATATTTCCAATGAAGAAACATTTCACAACCTTGTTCACCAAATTTGTTTGCTTCTCCTTTGGTACATATGCATATGCCTCACAACTAAAAACTCTAAGATATCTCAATGAAGGATTTTAACCTAACCATGCCTCCATATGTGTTTTTATCAACAAGAGACAATGTAGGAGAACTTTTAATCAAGTGGTAAGCATTTGCAATAGCTTCAAAGCAAATTTTTTTTAGGTCAACACCACTTAGCACACTTCTACCCTTCTCCATCAACATCCTATTCATTTAGTTGTTGAGAAAATAAAGTTGTCTTATATCCATGAATGCCACAATCTTTAAAGAGTCTATCAAAATAATTAGAGAAAAATTCATTGCCATTATCAGTCCTCGTTATTTTTTTGCCATTTAACTATTTTAAATTTTTTTTAAAACAACTGCAAACATTAGATTTACTCTTTATAAACAGAACATAATAAGTGTATTTTCCAATATAAGCAACATCTACATGAGAAAACACATCATAGAAAATAAGATCCAACAGACTATAAGATTTATGAGAACTCAAGTAGAACTGAATGTAATTTTATTTTCCATAAATGCAATGCTCACATAAATTAAAATCAATATTACAATTATTCAAACTTTCAACAAGGTTTTTATTTTTCAAGGTTCCTTAGACCCTTCTCCCCAATTTGGCCAAGTCTTTGGTGCCATAACATAATCTTATTTGCAGGTAACTTTGATTTAGAAGAAAACACACTCTCAGGTACCCAAAATCTATGACCATCTACTAAAGGTAAAAACTTCACCTTTTTCAACAAAGTATTCACAAATTTATCTTCACAAAATTATTATTACACTCAATAATTTATGCATCCAACTTATACAATGTGTCAATTATGACACCTCTATAAATCACCATAACACCTCTCACCATTTTGCATCATGCATAAAAAATTACTTGCATACTCAAATCTATTAGTTTGGTCACAGATAATTTTTTTGTCTTAGTATAAGAAGATGCAATACATATTATTCCTTCTTATTCTACCATCAGGAAAAAATTGTCTTAGTGTAAGAAGATGTAATACGCTAGTATTTCTTCTTATTCTACCATCAAGAAACCTGATTTTAACTTTATATCAACAAATAATATCTAATGAAAATTATCATCCAAGTACACCTTACCTCCTTCAAATTCTTATAATTAAAAAAACAATCTTTATTAAATGTCATGTGAAAAGACGCACTTGATTCAATTAACCATGTGTCATCACATGCATGAGTGGCCAAAGCTACAATGAATGCATCACCCCCTTCCTTCTTAGACTTAGAATCAATATCAAATTTATTCATTTTTTTTGTAGTCCATTCAAATGTGTTTAGGATTGCTGCGTTTCCAACAAATAATTTTGGACTTTCTAGGAGATTTGGATATTCCCCTTGATTTGGATTTATTAAACTTTTTATTCTTATTGCCTTTTTTTTTTTCCTATGTCTTCCACAAACAACTAGGGCCTTCTTAGCATTGATAGATACCTTCCTCCTCATATCTTTAGAAAGAAAAGAACCTGCTACATCTTCAGTCTTCAAAATAATAGTAATGTCACTTTCCATAATAAGAGAATCCCATGAATCAAGCAACAAACAAATAAAGATCTTATATTTCTCCTCATCCATCTTGATACCAACTAATGCCAATTGATTCACCAAAATATTGAATTCTTTTAGGTGGTTATTAATTCGTCTACCCTCCTCCATTTTCAAAGAATTAAAGTTTCTACCTCAAGAAAATATTATTACTAAGTATTTGGCTTGATACATCTCACCATGCTTCTTCCATAGCTTCTTTGCAGAGGACTCTTCATACACATTGATTAAAACAGAGTCTTCAAGATATGATCCGACTAGAACCTTTTCTTTTTAGTCTATAACATTATATTTTGTAGCCTTAGATAGATCTATAGGTATCAAGATATTCTCATCAACCACATCCCATCGATCTTGATCTATTCATAGATCCTCCATCATTAAAATTCAGATTTCAAAATTATCTCTCGAAAATTTCTCCACCTTTTTTCTCCCTGAAAAACCCAACATCTAAAAAATTCCTACAATAAAATCACAAAGTATCTTCTATACAAGATCCCATTCAAATCTAAATTAGTTCAAAAAATCCAACTACCCACAACTGAAACCAAAGGTGACTAGGATTTGATACCACTTGTAAGGAAATCAAGGTAGCAGAACAACTCCCTGCACTAACCTTGAGAGAAGGTTTATGCAAAAAATTTCTCATATTTTTATAACAAGTATGAAAATTTAACAAAAATAACATAAATAACATGCACGCCACAACACAATAATTTATGTGAGAAAACCCTTTCGAAAGAAAAAAACCCACATTCCAAAAGTTGTCCAATAAATTATCCAAAAATTAATGATAGAATATAATATACTTGCAAAGCAAGATTCTCATTGGAGTATCACCAACCATAAGTGCATAGGTAATTCAACACCTATCAAACTCTTACACAAAACTTCTATTTCACATTTCTAATAGATAAGAAATACAATACATGAAACCGACAAACAATATTAAAAACCATGGGCTAAAAACTACCTAAGAAGTGGCACCTATCTTATCTCCAACCTAAAATTCCCTATTATGTGCCAAAACACACATCAACACGTGTAACTCTCTTTTACACCTCATTTGTGTCCAACATGTTCTTATATTTTCTATTTTAGTATACCCAACTTTCGGAGGCCATAAATTTTGAGCTAGATGTGTAATTGACAAATCATTAGAAGCACTAAAAAGCTCGTGATGTGCTCTATTAAGATATAGAATGTTATGCTAGCTATGGACACTTACAAATCATCCAGGAACCTTAAAATCCTTCAAAATTGACTTCATAAAATTTCTTTGTCAACATAAAAAATGAAAACTTTAATATCTTCAAATCTAGACCTAATCTTGCAATGATAACGTATCACCATGCTTATCTAGCCCATCAAAGCTTTGGGGAAAGTTTAGGTAAAATCCATACTCAAATGTAAAATTACTATAAATAGTAACCTTATGTAAATGCAAGGTTGAGACACTATTTTCCTAGTAGAGAGCTCTATGAAGCACTTAAAACACATTACATGCAATATCATTTATCAAAAATTATCTCTTGCTATAATAATTAAAGTTTCAAAATATGTTAAATGCATGCTTTAATAAAATATTGTTTGACAAAGAATATCTTGTTGCAAAACTGAGAAACCCTTATTCTTAGTTTTATATCAAAACATTTTTTATTTACATTATAGTTGCTTGGCATGTTTAAGAATTATATGCACCTATGTAAACAAGTGATTTTTCACTATATCCATATGATAACTTATATTAATTTGAGTATAAAAAACTTATATCCTTTGCAACAAACTTACATGAACAATGTTGAACTCCAAATAATATTGCTAAATACCCTTTTTAATTTTTTATTACGCACAACAATAATATTCACAAATAATCTCAATAATTATTTATATCAAATCACAATGCACAAATCATGACGACTTGAGATCCCACAACTAATTATACACACACTGTCTCCTAATAATTAAAGTAAATATATCATAATAAATTTGTTCCAACCTAAAAATAACATTAAGTCTCATTTAATGTCCCTTTCATATTAAAATAGATACTATGAGCACCTAGAGTGAAGATTGAATGGCAAAAACAATAGACTTGGCACTATAGTTAATTATTTAATCAACAAGTCAACAAATATTTGTCTGTTAATTTGTAAACTCTTATCCAATAAAATCATAGATAAACTAATAATCACATTGTCACAATGTTGGACACTATCGCTTTTTGCATTTCCTACGATAGGTCGACTCTAGGCCTGCATGTTGATCTTTCCATAAATGCTACTCATACAAGCGCTTCTCCAAATGATTGTTGGAAATATATGTTTGATTGTCATTGATGTCAAATATTGTATTTCAGAGGTGTTAATGTTTGTTCAAACACTGTGATCCAAAAGTATGCTATATTTGGAGAAGTAAGATTGTGTGATGGGCATGTTAATGCTACTGAACCTATAGAAATGTGACAGACAAGTATGTTTTCAAGTGTTACAATAAATTAGAAGACATGTATGTATTAAGTGGAAATCAAGTATGTATTTAGTGAACTACATAACAGTAGAAGATAATTATGTACTCAGTGCTATAGATCAGTGGAAGATATGGAAGTATTCTGCATATTGTATTTAGTGCTTCAAAGTTATTTTCTTAGATTTGGAAATCTTTGGTTTTGTCTGGGTATCAATGGTTTAGTAACAAAGTTATGCAGTTGAAGACAATAGTTATGTAGTTGTGCTTTTCAGAACGCTTTTGCTTAGAAAATCAAGGATGAAGATATGCAGGTGTGTTTTGTATTAGATTTGATTTTTTGTCTTAGTTGTGGTATTTTATAGTGTTCCAAAAATTATTTCTAGTGTTTCAGAAATAATGTTTTCAAGTGTTGCAATTATCATCAATTTTTGGTAATGGTCTGAAAGTGTGTTGATGGATTCTGACATGGATTGTTAGAAAGTGATATTGTTCTTGATGTGGCGTATGGATCTCACCATGCTACGTGAAGGTTCAAATATAGTTGGCTAGTTAGGTAGTTCTTCGGCTAGTGTGTTTCTACACGTTTTAGATGGCTATGGAAGTTGTTCTAGAAATTGCAAATCTGGCATTGGGCTATGTGTAGTGTGTTCATGGTCCCTTTCTCTCATGGAGTGGATCATACTTGAAGTTTTTGGTCAAGGTATTGCATTTAATGTTTATCTCTTATTCAGATGGGTTTGTGCTATGTGTGACCAATGCATTTAATGTTTATCTCTTATCTATTTTGGTCCGTTCTATGTTTTGGTTTGGATGCTTTTGGTACGGGACCTTGTTGCATTTTTTTGTTGTCATGGATGACTTTTAACTTAAATTGTAATATCCTTGTGGCATAGTCAACCTCGTTGTAAACTCTAATGATCTATCATATTAAGTACAATTTGTGCCTTAGCAAAATGTAAGAGTGAATCAAGAGAGTTGTGGGTGATCTAGTGAAGATCTACAAGTAGAGTTTTGGAAGAGCAGAAGATAGTTTATGTAACATAGAAGAAAAGATAGAGACAACGTGACAGAGCTATGCATATTAGTTGTGTTATTAGGAGAATATATTTTTATCTATTATAAAGATTTGTATGTACCTTATCCCTATGATAGTGAGTCTTGGGTGTACAAGTTCTTTGCAGTATCTTGCTACTTTGGCAGTGAGCTTCAGTTTGCAAGTTTGAAGTAATGAGCTCCTATTTGTATTCATTGTTGTATTGGTAATGAGCATCTGGTTGCAAGTTCGAAGCAGTGAGCTCCTACTATCTTTTCTAATCAGACTAAAATATATACATTAATGAATTATCTTTGTGGGCAAGTGCTCACCGTGGTTTTTTCAAGTTTAGGTTTTCCACATACAAAATCTTGGTGTTCATGTGTTGTTGGTTTTGTTCATTACTTTCTTATGGTTTCATGTGGTGAATATTGAAGTTAGTTGTTTACTCTAGTGTGATTTTGGTTTACACAGATTCACCCACCCCCCAACATTCAGAGTGTGTTCAATAAATTTCACTTGCTCAGACTTGAGTGTGCTCCCCTTTGGGATTGAGGAGTATTTTTTGTGCCCTAACTTTTTCCCTTAGTGCTCTAAATTTTCTCTACCTGGGGTTGTTATGGATGGAAATGACGCCTCCTATTTTCCTCTAGGTCTAGCTATGAGTTTTTCTACAATGAAGGACTCCCATGTTGGGCTTGAATCAAAGATCTAAAATCCCTTGACTTAGGTTGCTAATCCCCCTAATCTTTGGCTAGGGTTTGTGAGGCGAGTATTGGCAAAAAATATCATTTAAATCCAATAGGCCCCATTCAATTTCCAAAAGTAGTGGGAAGCCTATAGGAAAAATTATCAATAAGGCACAAACAAGACATGTGAGGAATGGTGGCATGCCTCTCCCTAAATTGTAATTCACACATCTTATGGTCCATTTCACTAGAAATGCTCTTATTATTGAGTTGAGGGAGGATGTTTTAGAAGAGCTAAATGGTATTGTTACATTTTTTTCCATACATGGCTTGCCTGGAAGACTTTGAGGGTATTGAGAAAGTCTGGTGGATTTACAACAATGGATTTCAAAATACTTGGCATCCTATGTTGATGGGTGCTATTCATATTTACTCGTGTGCTCAAGGATTCTTTGTTGTCATTTTTTATAAGGTCAAGCAGTGCCACATTATTCATTGTGTCTATTGATGTAATTGCAATGAGCACCTGCTAATGTTGAAACCCCGACACCCATTATTTGATCCAACTACTAATCTTTCTATGTGATTCTTAGGTAAGATTGTTGAATATTCCTTTGTGATCTTGTTTTGAAGCCATTTGGTAACTCTAGGGAAATTAATGGTGATTGATGAGGGTTCTCTAGAATATCTACACACCACATATACTTTCATATTGATTGAGAATGACACAACAAGGGATCTCTTTGTTAAGATCTCTCTCAACACCAAGCATGGATGGAATCAAATTTTAGACTACGATGGCATAACATTGCGGTGTCGCAGATGTTATAATATTGGTCTTGTAGTAACTCAATGTGTAAAGCAAAGGTATGACAACACAACTACATGGTGGAAAGATCTCTTCCCCCAACATTACTCTGTAGAAAAGGAAGAACCATGTGTGGAAGGGAAAGTTGATGTAGTAGCCTTTGAGAAGTTTTACATTGAATAAATCCATGTGCTTTCACAAGGTAGATCACAAACACCTCCAAGGACTCCAGATGTTGCCCTCCTATAGAAAAGGATCATGCAAAGATAACTTCACTAGCAAGTAAGGGAATTGGTGGTAAAGAGAAAAGCTCAAAAATTTTGTCTCTAGATGGTGAAGAAAAAACCATAGGGAATCTAGAGGAGGTGTAGTGAAATCATGGCTCAAAAGGAAATTGGACGATAGTGCAAAGAAAATGGAAGAACAGTGAGGTTATTTTCATTATTCGTCTTCAATCCCATGACAAATGTAGAGCAAAAACCTAAATTTGTTGCTATTGTGGCTTTAATTATTAATGAAATTGATATATCTTTGTAATTCTTGAGATATTAATGCCTTCGGAGAGGGTTTGTGGTTCAAGGTACCGCATGTTTATAGATTATTTTTTCGCTTATAATTTGTATCTGAAGGGTAGTATTCTAGTTCAAGTAGGATATGGGAAATGGAGTTTGCAAAATCAAATGCAAAACTCTCATTTTTTACCAATATAATAGGCACAACCCCTACGTTGCTATTTACTTACCCAAAAAATCATAGATAAAGTATTTTTTAATATTTTGAGACATTTAACAAAAAGATAATTACAAAATCTAATCATTATATATTAATTATACTCTTTCATAGTGTCATTTATCACCAACAAAACAAAATACAAATATTCAAATGAAAAGAATAAAAAATAATTTGCTCTTCTTTTAAGTGTTTTATAGCAAAATAAAACATTCTATCAATAATAAAATTTATTACGAGTCTAATAACTTATATTGCTTATAACTATTATCTAACAATAAATGGAATAATTTTCATATTTTGAAAACAATTAAACATTAGAAAACCTACTCAAGTTGTTTTAATTGTGCTTTCTTATAAACATGTGTTGCCAATTAATACAACCTAATGGATGCATTAGCATTACAATAGGAACTAATAAATGTGAAATCATTAATAAATATGAAATCATTTAGAGTAAGCTCTTAGACATGTGCAAGTCATTTGTGAAATTGGTGGTATCTATTTTTTATTGTCTTAAATGTCATTTAATTATATTTTTTTTTATCACACTAAGATGTGAACATAAAAATTAAAACATAATTAACGTCTATTTAGATTTTTCATAAACATATATGTTATACTTTTTTTTTTCTTGTATTGTAGAAGATTTGAACTTGATGCCATTTAGGTGCTTACAACATGGACTTTACCATTACAACATATGTTATACTTATATATATATATATATAGTCACACTTCATTCTTCATTATATCATGGATACATAATTTTAATTTTTCCTTTTCTTGCTATTTATAATTAATATAATATAATAGCTCCAACTATTATAAGAGAAATTTATCTTTTACACCTAATTCAAATTATCTTTTACACCATGCTCTACTCTCCTCCTAGACTAGTTAAGACTAGTTAATGATGTTTTTTTAGTGCTAGTTGAAAAAGTGTATCAGTTGTGTTCGATTAAAGACTTGATCTATACTATGCAACAAAACTTGATTCCTTATATTATGCTGACATCAACATTAACTATCAAAATTGACACCTTGAAGACAAAACAAGAAATGCCACAATTGATAATAAAAACTGGTGGAAGGTGGTGGGAAATGGACAAGGGAATAACCCATGGGCCACGAGGAGCTTAGGAGGGTCTTTGTTCATGGCTGTATGAAAATAATATAGTTTATTTGTAGGGGATAGTCATGTTAAATTTCTATAAAACAGTAACATATTTTACAAAATAGAAACAAGAATAATGTTTATCTATCTGATTTGTACAGTCAATGTTCTGGGTTAATTAACATCAATGAACAGAACAGCCGAAGCAAATTCACATGAAATCAATAATGAATAACACAATACCCAGTAAACCCTAGTGTGGGGAAAACCTGCAAATACACATTTATTCAACTTCAAGAGCAAGAATTCTTACAACAGATTATAAGATTGCCACAACAATTATACAAAGATAACTTCAGCCTCACAATTCTCTTTCCCTGCCCAAACACTCACTCTCACTGAATCTGAAAAATTACAGTAGAAACTATAGCAAATTATATCTATGCGAAAAATTGCCTCCACTTCCCTCACTGAAATTTTCTTGGACAATCCATAGAAGTAACTACATAGCATTCCAAACAATCCATGACTTGGCAACCTTTAAAGCTTTAAAGTAAATATGGACATCATGCCATGTGAAGGCGAAGCTTATGCAGAGAAATTGAACTGGTTGTCTCAACTTGTCACAATGGTAAGTACATTTCAGCTTGCATAATATATAATTGAATTACAACATATTCCCGTTGTGAATCTTTTAAGTTTTTTAGTTGTGCACTCAGTCTGTATGAGCGCGCCACTGAATTTAGGATGCAAATGATCCAAATAGAATTGTATACTCAAATCCATTGTTATTGGTAAAACCTTAGAGGTCCCTTACAACAACACGAGGAAAGGAATCCTCATGGCCAAGCTCAAGACCCTCGATGACTCTTGTGCTCAAACCCAGTACATAGAGATGGGTGGGAAGAAAAGACCACCCAAAAATTCATATTCTTCAATTCAACACTTGCACTCACAAGAGAAAAGACAAAGATAATTGAAAAATGACCGCTTCTTTCTGCAATAGACAATTTTAAGAAACACTGCAAACACTGCAATATGCATACTCCCAATGCAAGTCATTGGAAATTACATCCAAAGAGCCCTAAAAGGAGGCAGTCCAAGACGGTCATAGCATTCATGGTAGAGGTAGGAGAGGTTAGAAGCAGGTTTGATGTGGACAACAAAATAGTTTGCACTCCTATAAAAGGGAGGAATTTTCAGCACATCAACAAAGAGGTAGATACGTTGAAACAGCCACAATCAATGTGAGGATGAATTGACCAATCTTTTTCCTATCATATCCAGATTTAAAGGACAAAGATAAATGCACTGTTTGATTCATCTTGAGCAAATATAATTACACTAGCATTGTAGAGAAGCTTGGATTAAAGAGAATGGGTGAAAGGGTGAAACAAAGGGTACAGATTAATGTTTCCTAACAATGGAAAATCAATTTTATGATTAATGGCATTTCATTGTTGAGGTTGTTACAAAAATTGTTTACCTTGACGACTATGTAGCATTTGGCAGCCAATACTCATATTAAAGGGATGTAATCATCATGTGGAAAAAAGGTGATCAAGGATGGGGAGAAATATATCCTGGGTGCTTACCAAGGTAAGGTCACGCTATCTTTAGTTACAAACACCAAGAAAATGATCTTATCTAAGCTAGATTGAAGATATTAATTTTCTTTGGTCAAGACTCAAACATGATGATGTTGTACAAACTGAGAGTGCCAACACTGTTATGTGTGCTAATAAAAAATAAAAAGGTTGAGTTGTTGCAGTCCTTTAAAGAAGTATTTGAGAGCCAAGGGCATATCGCTTAAGAGGAAGGTAGAGCATGGAATGCACCTACTACTGATTTCGAAAACCCCAAATATTGAGTTGTATAGATAGTCTCTAATAGAGGAGAACAGGGTAAAACCTCCAAAGCTTGTTGCAGGAAGGAATTATCAGAACCAACTTATCTCCATGTGAATCTTCAATAGTCATTGGGCCAAATTAGGATGGGCTACTGAGAATTTGTATCAACTGCCTAGCCTTCATTAAGATCTCCATCAAGAACCATTACCATCTTCAAATGATAAATGATTTTAAAATTAACAACATCTAAGGTACTTAATCAACTTGGACTTGAAGCTGTGATACCACCAAAGACAATCACATTCAAGACAAATAAGGTTCTGAATGAATGATTAATGGTTCCTTTTGTGCTATGTAACGTGCCTGCTAGAATAAAAAGGTTAATGAATAATGTATTAAGGCCATTCCTTGATTCTTGTCCTATCGTGTGACTGAATGATATGTTGGTTACTTTGTAGACCATATTAACACCTAATGCATCTGACAATTGTAGTTGTTGAAAGAGAAAAGGCCCCTGCTAATAAAAAAAAGTGAGAGTTAGGAAAGGAGTGATTTTACTTTTTCCATGTCTTATTAGGAGGAGAATCGATTGGCCAGATATTTTCAACGTGACTTACAATTAGGGGTTTTCTGGTACTTAAGAGAGTTTATAACGTCATTCTCCTCAATTGCAGTTTCATTGCTTGCCATCATAGCAAGTGTTATCTCTTGAGCTAAGACTCGACAAATTGCATTTGTTGAGGTGTTGTGGTGAAATATAAAATCAGTCTTACACTCATGTTGGCTTTTTCTAACTTGCAACAATGCTTGGAGGTGGAGATGGATGCAAACTACTACACCATGGGATAAATATTATTGGAAGAAGGAAACCGAGTATGTTTTCATTCTGAATTTTTTGAGAAGGCGGACTTGAAGCATCCTACATATGTTTTTGCATGCAATTGTTCAAGCACTCACGAAATTGCAAGTGCAAAACAAATTGCAGTGAACAAGAAATGGTAAACAGATGGGATATCTCCAGTAATTTCATGATATCAACAGGCTATAGAATACTCAACCAGCTGGTCAAATTGTGTAACAAAGGAACAAAGTTTTTCTCAGGAGAAAATCCCACACCTTCAAAGAACTTGGGCACATTGAACTAGACAAGACATCGGGAATATACAAAAGCATATTTATACACCTAAACTGCAAGATGTTTCTAAGTTCATAAGGGCTGTTTGTTGAGTAGCTCTAACAAACTGCATCATAGGTAATTGGGACTCTATATGTCATCATCAAGGGATGAGGGACATGACTCTATTTTGTTGTAGTCAACCATTTAGCAATATGGAATTCTTACTCCATGCAGAAAGACTCCTAAGGGGCTTATAACAACCTCAAAAAATAAAACTAACGTGTGGGTGTAAATTTTGTTCTGGCTAATTCTCTTGTTTTCAATAGGGATTTAAGGTTTTCGAACGAATTTTGGGGCACTTTATGGGTAAGAATCGACACCAAATTGAAGAGGCCTCCAACACCTCATTCTCAATTCCTTCACAAGCCAATGGTCAGATTAAAGAGGTATCAAGTAAATTATAAGGCATATTATTCATAAGCACAACAATACAAGTTCTATGCTAGGGAAAGTATATAGATGCATTTGATCATAGGTAAACACAAGTGTAAGTTGGCTTGAATGAAAACATGGAACTAAATGGAATGTGCGGATAACCATAAGAGGAGAACAAGAGCATTAACAGATTGGCTAGAAGGGTTAGTGGCCAAGCAAAGCAAAGTGGTGTTCAAGAAAAAAATCAGGGGATTGTTCCTATTAGGTCCTATTGATGTTCAAATTTGCACCTGAAAGCTAAACCCACATGCACACCTACACCAACATGGGAAATTTCATAGGCATAGAACACAACTTGTGAAATTCCGTCGAGAATTCTAGAAGCCAGCTCCTAATAGGATTTTCAATGGATTCTTTCAACTTTCAAGAAAAAAAGGGAGGAAAACAAGAAAATAAACCCTAACTAATAAGAAGTGACATTGACATTGACAACCGAGTTGTAGTACTAAGAAGTGACATTGACATAAGCATCAATCCACAAAAGGTTTGGTAATTATAGAACAACAAATTAAGGCTGCATATGCAACACAAGAAGGTGAGAACAGATTACTAGCAAAAAAAATGAGCAGAATTACAACAAAATATTTATTTCATTAGAAATGATTATACAAACAATGTAAGAAGCACAAAGACACAGTTACAGGATTGTTCTTTGCTGATCTAACCCCATGTCCCTATGTGGCTGCTTAAGTGCAAATGTTCCATCCATGGGGCCATCAGCTCCACAAATTGTGCCTCAAAAAACTGAGCAGCTTCTGCTAGCAGAAATAAGGTAAGCAACAGCAAGGGGACCTGCCATAACAATACAAAATATTTTGTCTTCAAAGGCTCCAATACATTTCAGTAGAGCTTTGCCCATTAAATAACTCCCCAATACATTTCGGTAGAGCTTTGCCCATTAAATAACTCCCCAATACATTTCGGTAGAGCTTTGCCCATTAAATAACTCCCCTTTTCAATGAAAAATTTCATCCATTTTATAGAAAATAGAAGACATATCATTTGAGAAGAGAGAAAAAACATAAAGATACAAGGAAAAAATCTCCATTCTTTGTTGCATGTTATAGACAACTCCCAATCAACTGAAGTTTTCTTGACTTTAGTCTTGCTTTTTGTTATGTTTATCCATAGCTTTTCCATGCTGTAATTTGTGTTTTACATTTCTTCTTGCTTCATCATCCCACAACCTTATAAGAAAATACACTTTTAAATGAGCATCTCTTTCATTAAACTTCTGACAAGTTGAGGAGAAGTGCTAACTATTATATGGAGAAAGAAATCTTACAATTCTAAAAGCTTATCACTGGGCAGGTCATCCTACCATATTAGCTCAAACTTGACCAATGGTACACCATTTTGTCTTAGCAGTTTTAACAACTTCACTCTGATGCACCATTGGCTAGGGAGATCTAAGTTGATTGAATAATCCAATCGTGTATCATGTATATTTCATGTTTTTTACCAAGTTTATACTCTCTTGAGACGAGCAGTTGATGAAACTTCTCATCCATGATTGAGAATGACATTGAGAGTGCTACATTGACTTTAGAGATAGGTCGTGTCATGTCTACTTGATTATGCCATACATATTTGGAGTTGCATTGGTTTTTCATGGCCGAGAGCTCTCTTTGTTTTGGTTGGCAAGATGCTATGATTTATTTGGCAGAGTTGTGCCTTGCTTTCTTATGACTACGCTATTTCTATTATGGCTTGTACCATCTAAATAGCTAATCTTTGTTTATGACTTGAGCTATGTTTGGAAGGTTGATTTGTGTTTTACATTTTGATGACACCAACTTTGCTTTTGTAGTGAGATGCCTTAGCTTCTTGGAGGATGGAGCTAGGTTCTCATAGTTGTGTGCTATTTGATTGGTAGATCACTTTAGAATTTTAGTTCATTGGTTTTTAAACTTATCTAGTGACTGCATTTTAAATGGCACCTTAAACTTAGACTTAGCATTATGTTCACATCTCCATAGGTTGGGCCCTATTTGCATAATGTTCCAGTTAATCGTAGTACTGGTTTCTTCGATCATACCTTATTTCTAATTGGTAAATAGGTCTATATTATTGATCAATGATATTAAACAAAATAGTATTGCATATAGAAATATTATTAGTCATGAGCAAAATGCTGACACCCACTACCCCTTCAACCCCTACAGAGAAACACTACCATCTGTGCCCATCCCATTGTCACTATATTAGCATCATCAATTAGAACCCCCTACAAAAAAACAACAAAAAAGGGCTTCAACCATGCCCAAACACCACCAAAAAGCCATAATCCACCATTACACATATTAATGAAATGGGATATGACAAAAGTCCTTCCCAAGCCCCATATCATACAACAAATTTAAGCATTACAACACAAAAAAATAAAGACCAAGAGGTATTGCCCATTGCTTGATCATACTTTCCTTGGCTTCCCTGTGGGGTCGTACCAGAAGTCCTCCAATCCATATTTCACTTATAAGCTTGACTTCTTCACCACCTCCTGTATCTTCTCCTCTCAAGAATGAAGAAAAAACCCTTCAACGATTCCCATCCAATCAAGGCCTCCACATGACATTTTTCTTGATTGCTTGAAGCACTCCAAACTAGAAAGGGGTATACAGGTGTGCCTCCTCCCACTCTACACTAATATCCCAATTGTTCTCGCAGACCAACCCCCGGTTCTGCCATTGCTTGGGATGGCACCATCCCGTGACACCACTCTGGCCGAGCATACTCTTTCATCACCCACATTGATTCTTCTTTTGACCCTAATTCTAAAGACCATACCATGAATGTTGATGCTATATCAATGTTGCAATGAAATCTATATGATCAGACCGCACAAATTCTTCCCCCACAAGAAGGTCGATGATTTGCCAAAACAATGGCTCGTCAATTTTAAACACTTCCTTAAAAAAAATTTCTAATATGTGGCCCTTAAAGCATAGTTGTTGCTTTGGTGATATCAAAGAAAAATTAGCTTCCATCTCTAGGTCTACAACTTTTGTTCACTCTTCTCACATTGAAAGAAAACCAAATGGGAACAGCCACCACTATGTGGCTTTTATTACCGTCACACTCATTCATCCCACCCCTCTATCACATCCCTTAGTGAGTTGTTCTTTGACAACATATGGGGCCTCTAAATCCCCAATATCCACATCTCAAAAATCTTCAAATAGCACTCCTAACTAATCCAGTAATAATGACAAGGCAAAATTTATAAGGGTGTCCACTATCACATTTCCCCCCTACTTTACATGTGATATTTTATAATTCTCAAATGTGGCCAAGAAATCTTTTTATCTTTTTAATGTATTTATTTATATGCCAGGCTAGTGTTTAGCCTTTGATAATTTGCATTGACAACGATGAGTGAATCCCCTTCTAGATGAACCTGATCAACTGACAATTTTTTTTCCATGACAAGGGCATTCAAATCCACTTGCACTTCAGCCTTGTTATTGGTCCCATCACATAGACATTTTGCACCCAAGACAACTTGGTTTCCTTGCCGATCCCTTGCAACATAGTTGGCCCCTCAGGGCCCTAGATTTCCTTTTGATGTACTATCAAAATTCCCATCCTTGTTCAAGGTATTCCCAATTGACACCCTTATCAACATGAGCCCTTGGATCCACCTAGGAAAGCCCATTAGCAGGCCTTTTTTTACCACACCTTGCATTCTTAAATCTATGTCATATTACTTCGAAGAATTTAGATGTCACTAAGGCTTATAAAAATGGCTAATGTTGGTCGCTTCACTTAGTTTATGCACCAAACTCCATTAGTTGGGGGCCACATGGTTCACCCTTTTTGTTCTTTCTAAACATGGCCTGTGCTTGCTTATAGAATTGGCTTTTAAACTTAGGACCCTTTTTGAAACACTTACAAACATATTTCCTTTCACCAGTTGTACATATTTCAGCTAACATATACCTCTACCAACAATTTTGTTTTAAATTTTAATTAAAATTTTAGAAAAATATATTCATTGGAAATATGGATTTTACTTCTAGCAGTTCAAGGGGGAAATGTGCCCGCACATGCCAAACCCAACTACAAATGCCTATTCATTCATTAAGCATAGATTCATATATGTGCAGATACTAAAACTTGAGAGACCAACTTGATAACATAGACATCAAAATGAAAAAATCTGAAAACAAAAGCCATTGTAACAATCATGGATAGGCTATACAGCCTACAAACTAAAAAATCCCTAAACTTTGCAACGGTGTTGAGTTTATTGATTAAAAACAAATCGGAAATTGGAAACTACTACTGCAAATTGCAACTTATTCCTAAACAAATTGAAATGAAACTATTGTACAAACTGACACATGGAGATGTGCCCATTCACATAAGTTGTGAAGTAGCTTCCTCTCCTCCCGATTCTTCTCCAAGCGTCCAACTTTGAAATGAAGAGGGATCAAACAAATTGAATGAAGAAATAAAGAAAGAATTTATACTTCTGTGTTATGATATCCCCTCTTTTTCTCCATGATGTCATTCAACTTGACATACAACATTTGGCAGAAGTCGAGAAGGGAACACCAAGCATTGGAGCCCACATGCTTCAATATATTTGAAGAGATTTAGTAACTAGAATCATTGGTCACTTCATGGGCTTGAAGGCAGTGGAGCTACCCCTAATAGTCTTGAATTTGATTAAGTCCCTTCCTAAACAAAGAACCTTGCTTGGCTACTTTCCACATAGAGCTTTTCATTGTTTCCAATCAACTTTGAAATGCTACTACAAGGGAACCTTGCATGCATTCGATGATATCCACAGAGGGAGAGAGAGAGAGAGAGAGAGAGTAGTAAATAAATTTATATTTTCTTTGAAATCCCTACACCTCTCTCTTGTCTTTTCTCCTTGATCACCTAAAATATACTTTGAAGAGGAGTCAAGAATGTGTTCTAGAGCACAATCTCCATCAAGAAGGTGATACCATTGCTGGAAAACCAAGAAGAGATCTTCAATTTGTTCTTCGCCATGTTCAATCTCCTTTATGCTTGAATACACTTCATCTTCTATGAAGTGTGTGAGCTCATCAAATAGATCAATGTAATCACTTTCTATAGATTCTATGATAGTTTCCTTCACAAATTCTTCCTATAAACGAGAAATGGATCTTTCGACATTCTTTTGCAAGTACTTTTCAGCTTCAAAGAGACACAAAGCCACCATCGTCAGAACACTCTTCATCTGATTTTGTCCTTACATGAAAGTATGCAATTTCTCAAACACCATCTTCTTTCTTTTTATGGTGATCTATGGAATAACAAAAAACTTGACCTGACACTTCTATAGATTGAAAATTTGGCCTTGAAAACACAATATAGCTTGAGAAGCACAACTTTGAGGTTGTGTTTGTAAAGAAAGAAAAGGTCTCTTCATAAGTTGGTTGCATGCATACTGTTGTTCTTGAGGGTTTTGAGGCATTGTAAATGAATTGACTTTTTAGCTCAATGAGCTCATGGGAGAAGTGTTTTGCAAGATTTTTTATTCTCAATCACATGACTATGATAAATAAAATCAACAAGGAGGGTGGGTAGATAGGTGCAAATTTGCATTTGATTGTATGGGATAGCTTGGGAAAGATTATTCTCCTCAAGAACCAATGGTTTTACCAAAAAAAAAGAGGCAATTTACTAACTTCTATGAGGTTCATTTGAGCTTTAACAACTAGATCCATAGATTTTGGTAAGATTTCACCTCCTAGAACTTGTACCATAATAGCAATTTTTAGACCTAACGTTCTAAATAAATATAGGAATGCAAAACTAGCAGGTGGTCAGACACTAACAAAAAAATCATTTCCACACCTTATCAAATCATGATTGCACTCTGCAGGGTGTATTTCGTTTGTGGTGATGCTCTAAAGAAGCAATTTGGTATCCATACTCTCCTTGAAGTGATTGAGAAGTAGATCACCAAGTTGATCCCAACATGATATCAAACCAAATGACAAAGTTTTGAATCATTCCCTTACCTTTAAGACAGAAGGCAAGCAACTAGAGAGCAACACTTTATTTATGATGTTATGAATATTGCATAAATTAGCAATATCTTGGATGCAATCTAAAGGACTAATAGAAGCATCTTTATTAAATTAAGGCAATGCCTTCAATGCAAACTCAAGTTTGTGACATCTTGATTGTTGTTGCAAAGAACAACTTGAATACCATTCCAAAAATGCTAGATTCTTTGCTGGAATATTCAAATGCACATAAAAATTATGAGCTGCCATTGTCTACAAGGGCGAAGATTTTGGATCTTTCGACCAACTGGGTCACCAAATGGGAGAATCATGCCTACTACAATTTGATATTTTTGTATTTTCCATCAAAAACATGAAATATTGATCAAATTAGACAAAATGTAGACCAAAACCTTCTAATTGTATCCCACCAGACGTGCCAAAAACTATTGATGTTCAAATTTGAACTAACAGCTGCAGCTCATACAAACTTGCACCGACATGGTAAATTTCACTGGTGTGGAATGCAACTTGTGAAATTACCTTTGGAATTCTAGAAGTTATCTCTTCATAGGATTTTCAGAGGATTCTTTCTACTTTCAAGAGGAAAGGGAAGAAGAAAAAAACATAAATCCCAAATAAAGTGGTGAAACACCAATTACAAAACTCTCTCACTCATATATGGCTTACTATGCACATGATTTGCAATCACAAGACAAAATAAACACAGACGTAGTAATAAATAGTGATAATGGCATAATCATTAATCCACAAAAAGTTTGACAGTTTAAGGTTAGCAAATGAAGGCTGCATATGCAAAACAACAAATGTGGGAAAAAATTTACCAGCATAAGAATGAGCATAGTTAAAACAAAATATTTCTTTCATTTGAAATGGTTATACATACGACCTAAGAGGCGAAACAACATAGTTACATGAAAACCCTACCATTTATTATTTTTCTCTAAGCAAAATCCCACTTGGGTGTTACCTGTAAGCTGATATTTACAACATTTATGCCATTCAGGTATATGCAGCTATTTGTTGGTAGGTGCAGTTGTTGGTTGAAGGAGATCTAAGGCTTATTAGGGCAACAACACCCTCTAGCTTCATTAGCAGCCATTTTGGGAGTGTTGGGTGATCAGTAACTGTATCACAAGCGTCAAATCAATTTGCAGACCACTGCAACAGTAACAGAGAGCACCAAACATTGGCAGCAAACTATGGTGACAGCAGGCTAATCACTTCACCAGCACCAAGTCAAGATCATACAATCATGAAACCTCTAGAACAGATTGCAAACATCCAAAACAGCAGATTTGGGCTCTTCCATTCCCAAGAAAGGCAACCTCGCTGCATTACCAGGCATCGGATCAGGAAAGACTAAGGTAATTACACCCAGATCTAGGTAAATAGGTGACACCACTGTGTCCAAACTATACACAACTTGTTTGTTCATGTAACCAAACAATTTCATATTCTTATCAGCATTGTTTAAAGCTAGACTTTGGAAACAGTTGAAATAAACCCTGCGAATCAATTTTTGTACTTGATCTGATGTACAAGAGACCTTTATTTTCCAAGTTTTTTTATGTTGCAGATTAATATCAATGTTTAATAGCTCTAATTATTGTTTCAAAACTGATCGTTAGCGTATTGCCATAGGTTGTCTTATTCTTGTGCATGGTTTGAAGATATCCCTCAATTCTTTGCACAAGTGGTTAACTGCAGTTTGGTTATTGCTTGCACATCTAATTTCCGTAGTTGTTTTCAGTTTGAAGTTGTTTAATTTTCTTACAAACCCTAGATATATTTTATTGGTATTATAGCAGTAAACCTGCCAGCTGCTTGTTGAAATTTGTGTATGCAATTAAGCCAAAGGGATCAGCAGACCCTAGAGAGGGAAAGAAAGAAACTTGAAGCCAAGTCAGCGGTCAGGATCTGGAATCAGAAACAGAAGTAATAAGATTTCAGATTAGGATGATGATAGGAGAGCCTTCATGCAACGAATGGCACAAAATCAAGAACAAATGATAAAACAACAGGAGGAAACAACACAAATACTCCTTCAACTAGTGCAAAATTTGAATAACACCAACAATTCCACCAAATGCACATACAATTATGGAGCAAAAGGCAACAGCTCAAATAAGAATAGATCCAGAAATCATGACAGCAGGGTTCCCAGACACTCAGCCCTCAACACAAAAAGAGGAGCTAAATGCTACAGCTAACTATTTCGTTGCATGCATAGATGAATATTCAAGACTCGATCCTAATATCAGATGCCAAATTCCATTCATACAATTCCATAGTGTTGAGAATGGATCAAAAGGGAGGCAACCTATGTAGCAATTTAACAGAGATCTACAGAAAAGGGTAAGCATGTTGACCCTCCCAACTTTTTATGGCTTAGGGAAGGTCACTGCACAAGCTTGGATCCAAAAACTAGACATGTATACTTCACTCGGCCCTATGACAAAAAAAAAGCTATCAAGTTTGCTCTTCTTCACTTGTACGGTGCAACACAAATGGTGGCATCATGGACAAATCACACAAGGACATTCTACTGTTGTAAAACATGTTGATTTCACACAAAAGAAGGACGTAAAGGCACATTTATAAGAGTTGACACATTTGAGAGAGCATGGTTCAATGGAGGATTATATATCAGAGTTTCAAAAAATTTCAGTCATGTTGCCTGCTGTTACAGAGAGGATACTTATGATTTTGTTTATTGAGGGGCTATCAGAGTCAATTTGAAGCTTGGTTAGGTATTTTAAGCCTACTTCTATGCAAGATTCAGAGAGCCTTGAGCTTGGAGAATATACCACAACCAAGAACAAGTCTTAAATTAGGAATGAATTCCACAAGGATTTACAGCAACCCAAGACACTACCTCTTAAACCAAGCATGATGAAAGAATCTAAGAATGAGCTTCAAAGTAAGAACTTGTATTTCACTTGTAGAGAGCCATGGGAGCCAGAACATAGATGTTTCGGAAAGGGACTAGTACATTACATTGAGGTGATCCCTGATGAGGATTCAAAGGTCAAGGAGTTTGAGCTCAAGATTGAGCACGAGGAGAAGGTAGGAAGAGATGCTATAGGGGGCACACTTGCAACACTTTCAAGAGCACCAAGATGTCACCCTCATCAAGTTAGAGAAATATTATAGGCTCGTACAATTTTGATTGACAATGGATCAACCTGCAACTTCATTAATGAAAGTTTTGTGGCTAAGTTGGGCTTGAGGACAAAAGATTTGAAGGGTTTTAATGTTATAGTGGCTGATGGGCTTACCATCACATGTAATTGAAGGGTTCAACAAACGGAGAGGACTCTAGGAGCGCATACAATGACAGATGACTTCTATGTGATTAGACGTGATGAGGAGGATTTGGTCTTGGGAATGCAATGGTTGCACTTGCTTAGCGAATAACACACTTATCAAACTATGGAATTGAAAATGAAATCTGATGGGAAGGAGGTAGTCCTTCATGGCCTATTGATGGGCCTCTCGCAATAGTTTTAGAGAACAGAATGAAAAGGAATTTTTGCAAGCACCATGTAGCTTGAGTAGTAGAGTGAATGATTATAGATACAAGTCCATGTAAGGATGAGATGTCTTACCATGTTGGCATTAAGTCCATCTTGGATAAACATAGCAAAGTGTTCAAAGAAACTCCTCTTGGTTTACCACCAGATAGGCACTTTCAACATGTGACTAAGCTTGAGGAAGGAGCAAAACCTATCAACACTAGTCTTTATCATCACTCTAGGAGATACAAGGGGATTCAAAAGGCAAATAAGGAATTGTCAAAAATAGGAGAAATAAGGTGCATATGACCTAGCTCTAACCCATTTGCTTCATACCTAGTGTTGATCAAGGAAAAAGATGGGACCATGAGGATGTGCAATGATTACAGAGCCCACAACAAGAAGACAATAAAAAATCGCTACCCCACACCTAGGATTATGAGTTGATAGATGAGTTGCATGATGTGGTGCACTTCTCCAAGATTGATTTGTGATTGAGGTATCATCAAATAAGGGTTAGAGATGAGGATGTGCATAAACATTTTAGATGTCATTCTGCGCATTATGAGTTTTGGGCCATGTCATTTTGGTTAACTAATTCATGCATGAATTAGTATTTATTTTATGATTGATGAAATTTGTGTTGGTTTTCTTTGATGACATCTTGATCTACAGTAAGACATGGTAGGATCACTCGAAGCACATAAATAAGGTGCTTCGAATACTAGAGCAGCGTTCATTCTACACCAATGTGAGTTTAGGTTGACTGAGATATTGTACTTAGGACATAAGATTAATGCCCAAGCAATTATCATGGAAGAGGAGAAGAACAAGAAAATAACAGAATGGCCTTGGCCATTATCAAATTTGAGAGGATTTGTGGGACTTTGCAGCTTTATAAATGGTTTATCAAAGGGTTCTCAAAGCTTACTGCCCCATTGATATATTTAACAAAGGGGGCCTTCTAATGGAGCATTTCAACACAAAAGTCTTTTGACAAGCTCAAGGAAGTGATGAGTTCATTTCCTATTTTGGCTATTCCAAATTTTCCACTTCCTTTTGTTTTACAATATGATGCTTTGGGAGAGGATCTTGGAGTAATTTTTGTACAAAGTAGGCAACCCGTAGCATTTGAAAGTTGGAATATCAAGCAGACAGAGACGAGATTCTCAATTTATGAAAGAGATGTTATCCATCACACATGCACTAGCCAAATTCAAGCAATACATGGTTTGTGCTTATTTCTACATAAAACAGATCATAACAGCTTGTAGTTCTTCATCAATCAAAAAGGATTTGAATGATATGTAGCAAAAACAGGCAAGTTACAAGCATGTGATTTTTACATTGAATATGTAATGGGAAAGAATAATGTGGTGGTTGATGCACTCTATAGGAATTCTTATTTCTACTCTCTGACTCATATTTGTTGATTGGAAGGTTTTAAACAATAGCTAAATATGCCAGCTACACATTTTCTATTGACATTTTTGGAAGGAGCGCTACAATATGGTAGGAACAAATTAGCAAATGAGCTTGTTCTTTATAATGATCAAGCATATCTTGTACCAGAATCAAAGGTGAAATAGAAAGTTTTGAGTGGTATGTCATAATACACCACTTGCTTGTCGCTCAAAGTACTTTGAAACTTGCAAACAAGGGAGCATTTTTTCATGGAAGGGGCTCAATGATGATGTTTTGAGGCATATTAGGTTATGTCTAGTTTGTCAACAGAACAAAACAAAGCGTGTATTCCCAGATAGTTTGTTGCAGCCCCTACCCATTCTAAATAAAAAATGGGAGAGTTTCTCCATGGATTTCATCACAAGACTCCCAAAGGTGCAAGGTTAAGATCATATCTAAGTGGTGGTTGATAGACTCACTAAATATGCTCATTTTCATTCTATATATTCAAAGGACAAAGCCCCACAACTGGCTGATCCATTCTTTAGAGAGATTTTTAAACTTCATAGGCTGCCAAGAAATATTGTGACAAGGATATCAGGTTTATCAGCTTTTTTGGGAAGAAAATTTTTGTTTGACGGGATAATTGATGCCACAAACTAACTACTACCCTCAAACCACTAGGCAAATGGAAAATTGTGAACAAGTAGATAGAGAATTACTTGAGAAACTATTTTACAGGGCAGCAAGCAGCATGAGTAAAGTGGGTGCTCCTTGGAGAATACTGCTACAATCCTACTCGTCATATGTCTAAATGTATGACAGTTTCCAAGGCATTTTATGGTTATTATGTTAATATTCCCTTATGGGAAGTGGTGCTGAGAAATTGAAGCCACAATTTTATGGCCCTTATAAGGTCATAAGGAGGATATGTGAGATCACATATGAGTCGGAACTTCTAGATAACAGCAAGATTCATAACATTTTTTCATGTGTCATGCCTTAAAATGTCCGTTGAACAAAAGGTTATTCCTCCATTGGAGCTGCCCCTACTTGATGAAAAAGGTAAATTGATTTTGGAGCCTAAGGCAATTGTAGATGAGAGAAAAGAAGCTGAAAAACAATGTTGTTCTAAAATATTTGGTGAATTCAGAAAAAAATTGCCTATGGAAGATGCTACTTAGGAAGAGGTGGAAAACATCACCCAAGTCTAAAATTGCTTGGGAACAAGCAATGTTTCAGACAAGAGGATTATTATGTCCCCTCCACCCAAGAGGTATACATTAATATTTTTAATTAAATATGTGTTTATAAACACTAAAATGATAAATATAATATAAGAATTATGATTACTTCAATAATTATTATTATGTTTTAATAAAAAAATAAATTGTTTGATATTTTAATAATAAATATTATTTATTAATAACAATAAAAATTGCACATGTAGATAGTCCTACTTTCAAATAATAATAATTTACTTAGTTTGGAGCTGACCTTCACAACCTGGCGTCCATTTGATATATATAATAGCAAGTCCTTGAAAGTGTGAAGAGATTGGACCATTTTGATTAGCAAGAATCCTTTGAAGGAAAAATTCCATATTCCTTGCCTGAGACGAAACCCCCAAGACAACGACCCCTAGTAGGGCAAAAACCTTATCAATTACTTGTTTTTCCTTTAAGAAAAAACTTGCTACCATTTTGATTAGCAAGAATCCTTTGAAGGAAAAATTCCATATTCCTTGCCTGAGACGAAACCCCCAAGACAACGACCCCTAGTAGGGCAAAAACCTTAACAATTACTTGTTTTTCCTTTAAGAAAAAACTTGCTTGGGTGTGCTAATGAGCTAATATTTACAACATTTCTGCCATTGCAGGTATATGCTGCCATTTGTTGGTAGGCATTGATGAGCACAAGGTTAAATTGAGGGAGGAGGGGTGGGGTGAATCAATATAACAACTTTTACCGATTTAGACTTTATCAATCACAATGACAACAATCATTCAAATGGAAAGAACACAATATTTATGTGAAAACCCTTACAGGAGAAAACCACAACAAATTACATGCTTTGAATAGTTATTTCTTTCATGAATTTAGAGGCACCAACCCTTCATTCAATTCGTAAACACTTGTTTGCTAGATGTACCAACCCCTCATTCAGTTTGTGAGCACTTACTAGAGTTACCAACCCCTCATTCACTTAGAGGCACCAACCCTCATTCAAATCTCCAGCTCTGTAAAGATGATGAATAAACTTATTCTTTAAAATCTATGCTATTTTTCTTCCTCTCAAATTGATCTTCAAATCTGTTATGAAATGACTATAAGTCCGACACAAACTTCTTTCACTGATTTACTATTATTTAGTTCCTTACACCAACTTCAAATCTGCTATAAACTTGGTCACAAATCTGTTCCAAAGAGATCTCAATCTCTTCCTTATTATCTACTTATCAACTTCATATACACTTCTGAATTAGTCCTCTTTATAATACACTCTCTTTGGTGTATGTACTCAATCTATCTTCTTTAAATACTCCACACACACCCTTCTCCTCCATCTTCAACCTCTATATATATCTCCTCATTAAAATGACACATTTTTTCACAAATGAAGTGACACTTCTTCAAAATACAATTACTTCTTCTAATTACCTTTTACTTAACACAATTAAGTCTAATGCATCTCTTTGTTCTTCATCTCTGCTGTATTGATTAGAATATTAACTGATCCCATTCTTTAATTTATCACACTTCTTAACAAATTGTTTAATCTAAACCACCATTTCAATATGAACCATAACTCATAAATCGTTGTCTTTTCTAAATAATACACTGATTCATTGCCATATAGTCTAACTCCAATCACTGCAAGTTAGTTGCTGTTCATTAGTATAGTTGATGCCATTGCTGCATTTTAACTTGATTATTGCTGATCAACGCTGACCGCTAAATGCTGTCCATAGTATAGTTGATGTCCATGTTAGGATGAATGCTGTCCATATGTTTATCATGTTTGATCACTATCATTAATCACTGTTCATTGCATAATCGCTGTCTTAATATATGATACTCACTGTCCATTTTAAATTTCTCTAGGAGATATTTATATCTTCTAATCGACATGTCTACATGACTATCTTTCAATACTTGTGCAATGCTTTTAAGAATGTATAGGAGTCTGTGAGTACTAAGTTTTCATACCAATACTTATCCAATACTCCTTGACTTCAAACATGTTTGGCCTCCATGATTCTTGTGTTTTCTGCCAATGAACAAGTTGGCTAACATAGTCTTTGTTTAATATTTTCATTCAAACCTTTTTAGTTATCCTCCAAACATAAGTGATGCCTTATGCTTCTGTTTCAAATTGCAATATAAAACTTATCCAAATTCTTGACTAAATCACGCCAATCGCTTCAGCACTCTTCGACTAATATCAATGATAATGATAATCTTATCAATACACTTTCAACATGTTCTAACAATCTTGTCCATACTCGTTTGATATCAATGATGAACTTCTAACAATATCAATTGAGTGCCCTTTGACATCAATGACAAATTCTATTAATCCCATTTATTCATCAAGTTTAATGAATATCTACTTGACATCAATGACAAATTTTCCAACAAGCACAATTATTGGAGATCTAGGGCTTATTAGGGTAACACCATCCTCTACCTTTATTAGTAAGACATTTTTGGAAGTGTTGGGAGACCAATTATTGTATCAAAGGCATCAAGTCAGTTTGTAGACCAGAGCAACAATAATAGGGAGCACCAAATCATCGGCAGCAAAATGAGGTGACATCAAGCCAGTCACTTCACCAGCACATATCGGGACTAGATTATCACGAAACATCTAGCATGGGCCTACAAACATCCATAACAAATTTTGGCTCTTCCATCCCCTAATAAAGGCAATATCCTTACATTGTCGGGCATAGCATCAAGGATGAGTTGGGCAATTGCACTTAGATTTGGATTGATAGGTGACACCACCCTATCCAAACTATACACAAATTGTTTGTTCACATAATAGAGGACTTCATAATCTTATCAATGATTTTTAAAACTAGACTTTGGCAATAGTTGAAGGAAACCCTATGAATTAAGTTTTGTACTCAAATATTATGTACCACAAACCTATATTTTCCAAATCTAAATTGTTGCAAATTATTATCAGTGTTTAATAGGTCTTGTAGTGTCGTAATTTGCATCCCTATGCAATTTCTTGCTCAATTAGGCCCTATTTTAGTGTTCTTTGCCTTTCGTGACCAACATGCTTGATCCAATCCCGATTCTACATATATTTTTGGCATCCTCTCTCCAAATAGGACCTCTGGTCCAAATTTGGGTCCATCTTGGGTGGAACAAGGCAACCTGGGTTGCCATGTTCCCAAAAGTCGCCCCATTCCCCAATGTTTGGCCCCAAATTTGAACCGTGCAACGATTACTTGTTTTTAGCAAGGATTCTCAACCCTCGTGAGCTCTCTTTGAGTTTTGCACCTCGAAATAGTTTGGAGAGGTATAAAAGCAAGCTACTTTCTCATTTTGGCAAAATCACTTCAAGTAAGCAAATTCCAAATCAAGCTTTCAACTACAAATCACATTTTCAAGTCCTAAGGCAAGAGATCAAGCATTCAAGGCATTGAAGACAAGGAGTAACTTACAAATCTAAGCATTTGTGAAGGCATCCATAATCTTCAATATCAAGCATCTTCATGAGCGTTATGACATCAAAAAGATTTATGAAGGTATTATAAGCATTCTATTTTCATATCAAGCCTCTACTATACATCAACACACTTTCCTTTCAAGCATATTTCATTTATCTTTCAAGGTTGATTCCTAAACTGAGGTTTGACTTAGGCAAACCACTTTCTACACAATATTTTCTCTCTTTTATGTGTGGAGGAATAGGTGGCAGATGAATAAAAAGGGACTCAAACAGATCAAGAGAAGGGCTATAATCTACATGTGATTTTGTTAGAAATTGTCAAGAACAAGGCAACTCAGTTGCCCCAATCCAGGAACAAGGCAACCAAGTTAGTTACAATCTCTAGTTCCCAGATCTAGTCGTGGTATTGGTCTTTCAATTCTCAATCTCCTTGTGAATGCAAAAAACCATCCTTTCTTCCTATTTAGCCCTAGAGCTTGCATTTCTCAAATGCATTTGCATGATCATAGTCCCCTATCCACCTAAATCCACCTAGTGCTTCATCCCTCTTGAGGCCTACTAGATCGTCTTCCTTCCAATGTAAGAGATTGTAGAATAAGCGAGAGATAGATTACTTGTTTGCATGCATAAATGATGCTAGAGCATTCAGTTCGATTCAATATCTGGCTCAACTTTAAAAAAATTGTTGATTTTTAGATATTTTGGTTTAATTTCATTTCACATATGTGTAATTCATTTTCCTAGATACTTTGGCACTTGTCTAAACTATATTTTCTTAAGTTGGTGGAATGTTTTATTAATTTTAAAATATGAAATATTTCAGTGTTAAAATAAGCCCCTGCGTACCCAAGTGGCTTTCCATTTTTTTTTCCAAATACTAGAAATCGAGAGACAATTAGCAGAAGAGAAGAAAAAAGATGAAGGGGTGGCGTAGTGGTTGGAAAAAAAAAAGGTTTTAGCTCTATGGAAGAGACTCAGAGAAAAAGAGGGCATAGAAACAGTTTTGAGACACGGATCTAACTCACCATGTATAGGGAAAAGTTGCGCACAACATAGCTGGAGGAGAATCACAATTGTGTAGGCAGTTTAAGTGAACAAATCCAAAGTTGTAGGAGAAAAAAATAAGTCTGTGGTGAGCCCAAGATTCTACAAATTGTGAATCGTTAATATATAACAAAGTATTGGCAAGGTTTTGGAAATAAGAAATTAATAATACAAAAATGCACAGACAAAATGGACAGAGTGTACATTCAAAGAAGAATTTTTCTCAAAATTTGTAAATAGCTCCTGGCAATCTAATAAAATGTGGAGATTTCCTCTATTATAAACAATGTTCAATGTATTAATAATTGATTGTGATTTTTTGCTGCAGCTTTACTTAGTGTGATAAAGTTCAATGAGTTGTTATGCATCAATTGGTATCAGTATCAGAGCGGATTCGATTGTGTTGAAAAGTGAACCTACAAATTGCCTAAGGTAGCCAAAATGGCTTACAAAGGATGGGGTTGCAGAGGAAGAGAACCCAAAGGCATGGAGCCTGAGATACAAAGATAATAAGAACTTGTATAGCAGAGGCAATGAGAGGTATTATTGCACGATTGGATGCAATAGAAATGGCTCAATGAAGAGGAGTCCATGTAGAAGATATCAATGATGATGAAGAGGAAGAGCAATTTGTTGAAGGAGTTGAAGGGGTGAATAGAACATGACTTGATCCAAGAGAAGAGAGATTCATAAAAGTAATTGCAAAAATTAAATTCCAAACCCTAAATTGATCCACCCAACTACAAAGGAGAACTAAATGCTGAATAATTATTGGATTGGATTACAAAGATGGAAAAATACTTCAAATATGACAACATAGAAGAAGACCAGAAGGTGAAATATGCATGCACAAAGCTAACAAGACATGCTTCCCTATGGTGGTAACATTTGCAGATGAATAGAAAGTGAAGAGGAAAGGAGAAAATTAAGACTTGGGATTGAATGGTGACAAAAAAGATTAAATCAAAATTTATGTTGGGAAATTACCAAATTAATTTGATAAAGAAATTACAAAACTTGAGGCAAAAGGAAAGTAGTGTAGAGGAGTATACTAAATAATTTTACCAGTTAAACATGTGAGCCGATCAAGTTGATGAACATATTGAACAAGTTTCAAGATATTCAAATGGTTTGAGCCCATCCATTCAAGATGAAATAAGCATAGCATGGAGGAGGCATATCAATATGCCTTGAAGGCAAAAGAAAAACTAAATAGGAGGCAACAAAATAACTCTTGGGGCAGAGGCAGATTTTCACATGGGAGAGGACAGCCAAGTAGTGGTAGAGGCTTTTTAAATAAGCAAGAGGAAGCCAACACATCAAATGCAAGCATGCAAGGAGGTTAAGGAAGAGGAGAGTTCCCAAGAGGAAGAGGAGACTACTCTCATGGAAGAGGGTCATTTGGAAGAGGTAGAGGAAGAGGCTTTAGCATTACGTGTGTCCAATGTGGAGAAATGGGACATCAAGCATTTGAATGTTCACAGATTTGCAAGATGGAGGTAAAGGAAAAGAAGAAAAAGTGCATGTAGCACAAGCTAAAACTATAAAGGTGATCACTACTAAGAAAGGAGAAGAGCCCAAAGATAGAGAGAGTCATTTATGATATGAAGTGTTGTTGAATCCAGAAAAGGAGAAAGCAAAGCCAATTCAAAGACAAAATCTATTTCGAACGAGATGCAAGGTGAATGGAAAGTGTTGTAAAGTCATTGTCGTCAGCAGAAGTATGGATAATATTGTGTCTGAGGAAATGGTGAGTAAACTGAAATTGAAAATAATTAAACATCCTAGTCCATATAGAATCTCTTGGTTACAAAAAAACCATCACGTGTTGGTGACTGAGAAAAGTTTAATTAGTTTTCAAATTGGAAGATACAAGGACGAGATTGTGTGACATTATGCCAATGGATGCATGCCATATTCTCTTGGGCAGACCATGGAAATTTGACAGTAAGGCTCTTCATGATGGTGAAAAGAATACTTATACAATCAAGAAGGATGGGGAAGAATATATTTTAAATCTCTTGAAGAGTAGAGCCAAGCAACAGTATGTTTGGTTTCCTGAAAACAATTTTTGAGAGATTTTAAAAAGGAGAACGTGTATTTTGCTATCTCTCCCAAATTTGTAGCGGTTGGGACAGCGAAGGAAGAAGAAGAAATATCAAAAGAAGTGCAAATTTTTTTGGAAGAGTATGCATAAATATTGATGAAAGAGTTGTTGGATGGGTTACCACCAATGAGAAGTATCATTCAATGCATGGATTTGATTCTCAAGCCAATTTTCCAAACAAGCACCATATAGAATGTCACCAAAAGAGAATGAGGAGATAAATAGACAAGTGCAAGAGTTACTTGATAAGGGGTTGATTAGAGAAATTCTAAGTCCATGTGCAGTTATAGCAGTGTTGGCACCAAAGAAAGATGGAGGTTGGTGAACATGCATCGATTCGATGGCAATAAACAAGATAACAAACAAGTACCAGTTTCCATTGCCACTAATGGATGATTTGATGGATTGCTTGAGTGGAGCTTATTATTTCACTAAAATTGATTTGGAGAGCGGTTATCATCAAATAAGGATAAGAGAAGGGGATGAATTGAAAACTGCATTCAAGACCAAAAAAATGGATTATATGAATGGTTGTCGATGTCATTCGGATTGACAAATGCACTCAGCACTTTCATGAGGTGTGTTGATGTATGTAGCATCGGTAAGATAAAACTAATTATATATAATAAATTATGAGAAATGATTTATATATATATTAATATATATAATAATTGGTATTATCTGTATTAATATACATATATATATATATATATATATATATATATATATATATATATATATATAATCATTTATTTATTATTATAATGTCTATATAGTTAATTAATTATATTGATGAATAGACATGTCTTTACATATATATTCAAGAGATCGATGCATTTGGAACACACATACTTTTACCGCAGTGCTATTACATTTGCAACGATCTGAAAACTTAACATGGTATCAGAGCAAGTTCCCTACCAGCCTGTGAGGTTTCAATAATTAAGGAAACTGCAGAGTTTTGAAAGGTTATCTTATGGCTCTTTTGATCCTGCTCGTAGCTTGTGCAATTCGACATGCATACGATCAAGTTGAATAACAACATCATGATGGAGTTTCTAATGCCATGATATGGCACGATTGCATTAATATAAACGAGTGATGAGATAGGGCCAAAAGCAATACCAGATAACTTTATGAGTGTGGAACAATTGTCCACTCCATACATTTGACACCCTTGCACAGAAGTATGAAGGTTCCACGTCAACAATTCTGAAATTACACGTTTACCAATATATTACAGAATTGTAATATAAGGCACGAGGGTTGCCAATAAAAGCTTGAGCATTCCCAAAGTATAGCGATACGCTCAAGACACTCACAGAGCCAAGTATAAGGATATTGTTGAGGAGTATATCTATCTCCCATAGAGAAGGAACACATCAAATGTTCCATAAATCTAAACCTCAGTAAAAGATGATGATTCTTGATATTGCTATATGACAGCAGTTATGATGTTAAGACGCATCAACTTGGGAAACTAATATGGTTATACACAATCGATAATATTATTACCATTGATCATTAGGCATCAATGAGAAGACAACGACTATATAAGACTAAGTTGAGCACTCAAATGGCAAATAGAAGACCATAATCAATTCATATATATATTTCAGGCAAGGCTATGACTAAAAAAGGGAGGTGTATATATTTCTCCATGGGAATAAGATAGAAGTCAAGTTGATACAATTTACTATGAGATTGAGGAGATATGTCTGCCGAAAGGTTTCTTTATTGATGTGAGTACAATTCAACTTCATCCCTATTTTTAAATGGTATAAAGAAATTTATCCATTGCAAAGGGAAATACACAAGGTTTTTGAAAGAAGCTCGTGGTATAAAAGAAGGGAACGTTACGACAATATTCAATAAGCATTTGATTTTGTGTTGGGTAATGCATTTGAATAAACTGGCCTATTCTAAAATAGCATTCCTAAGTTTCATGCTAGTGCAGAAAATCAAGGATATTGTTTGCAGTTTAAGAATATATGATGTTTGGAGAAATGTTAATATGCTCACTACGTTCACAAGTTGAATTTGTTGTTGTTGTTGTTGCATTCCACAACACTGCATGATGTCCAACACAATCATCGTATATAATCTTCTTCCTCACCACACAACAAGAAAATTACAATCATCGTACTTGTAGTTGTTAAGAAGTAAAATGTCATGTATGAAGAGTTCAACAAAGAGAGATTTCCTTAAGATTACCTATGCTGCCAAGTCTTTAAAACATTCGTAGCTTGAGAAACATTGTTTAAGCCTCAACTTTCAAAGGCAGATAATAGCAGACTAGAACAGGAAGCCTAGTTCTGGAAGACAGCGTCAATCACAAATTAATTTGTAAAGTCAGTAATGACCATAGTATTAAAACACCAACTTTTGCTTGATTGGGCGCACCATGATTCTTGTTGGCTTGGTTACACATTTCCTGAGCATGTTAATGGAGTCTATTATGCTCTAAATATAGCAACTATATCTTCTCTAGTTGATGTTGTGTATAATCTAATGTAAGTGCATTGGTCTGAGCATAGAGGAATATTACAGTGGTAGCATAGGATTTGGTGTTTATTTGTATGGTGTAGAACCTTGGTTGTGCATCAACATTTGGTTGGTGCTACCACTTCCTTTACAACTTACTGTTGAGACTCAGAATCACCTGTGTGACATTGAAATTCATTCTAATTAATATAGACTAGAATTTTACTGCCAAGAAACAGAACAATTGAAGAAAGTTCCAGAGATATTAAAATGATTATAGTCCTTGGGAAGTGTTATGAAGCTAGCCATCTGAGAGGTGTATTATCATTGTGATTTGATGGTTCCTTAACAGCTGGACATTGCTAGCATCCATTTGCTTATTATTGGGTGAGCGAGAGCTTGAACGTGGTGTATTGATAGTATCCGTTGAAACCCACAAACAAAAGTCAATGTTCTTGTTGCTGACTAAGTACAGAGCCATCTTCAAGATTACTCTAGAACATGATAATGATCAAAATTCAGAAATAATGCCCTCTATCAATTCCAAGGAATAGGGGATTTTGTTCTAAATTTTAGGATGGTCATATTCTGTCTGGTCTAGGACTTGATCTTATGACAGTAGGTCCAAGGTGGTCTTGGATCTAGCACTTTCAACCATATGCGGATCTAGCACTCTCTTCGAAGAGGAGGAATTCACATTAAGAGGGAGAAGTAATATCAACAAGTAATATTTCATCATAAGCAACCTTGGACAAGGAGGTCAGAAGGTTGATATATGTTTCAGAGGGAGCCACATCTTCATGATCTGTTAATGCATTCTTCATTGTAAGAGAAGTTTGAGGTGTAAGCCCTTGTAGCATTTTTCTCTAACGGAGAAATTTGAGGTGTCAGCCCTTGTAATGCATTCATCTTTGTGAGAGAGAAGTTTGAGGTGAAAGCCCTTGTTCCACCCTCTGGGAGTAGCCATGGTGGATGTCATGTGAGAAAATCCATGACTTAGCACTTGTGTTTATTCACCCTCTAGGAGAAGCCATGGTGAACGTCATGATGAGATGACGACATCACGTTGAGTGATTCCGCAATAGGCACTTGTGCTCATTTATATTTCCATCCATGGGAGTAGCCATGGTGGAGGTCATGTGAGTGACTCCATGACTAAACATTTGTGTTGAGTCACCCTTTGGGAGTAGCTATGGTGACCGTCATCGTGAGATGACGATATCATGTGAGTGATTCCATGATGAACACTTGTGTTTGTTTGCATTTTCACTCATGGGAGCAGCCATGATGGAGCCACTCTCTGGGAGTAGCCATGGTGGACAATACTCTATAAATCAGATATCAAGAAGGATTCCTCCCTAGCTAAGAGGGAGTGTTGGATTTAGCTTCGGGAGGATCACAATAATAATTCAAGTTGGTGGAAGAAATTGCCTCAGGGTAGTGATATTTGACACTAAGAGATAAGTATTTCTATCCTTGAATAGTGTTTATAAATTGAGTCATTAATTCATGCCATAAGATCAGGATAGTAAATCTTTTATACTTCTATAATTAATATTTTCCTTCGGGATAGTTTAGTTTTATGAACTAATTGTAATCTCTCTTTGAAGTGCATCGAGGACAAATCTAGAAGTATACGACATTGCATTCAAGGGGGAAAGAACTTAATGCCTACAATTATGGAACTAAGTTGAGAGCTGATATCAGAATCAAAAGGAGTCTAACAATCCATTATAGACAACCTTTAAAAAAAAAAAAAGAGGTCAGGATGTTGATGCACGAACTTGAGCTTCAAAGGGAGCAACTACAAAATCTGCATATGTGGACTTCCAAGGATCTTGATTCAGAGGGAGCAGACCATGTCAAGATGGGTTCCTTAGTGATCAACAGTCAGAGGATTGTGATTCATAGGATGGAGTTTCAGCATCAGTGATCCATTATTTTTGAATCTTATAGAGATTCCTTATCACTATGTAAGAGACATGGTAGGAAGGAATGTGATCCAGTTGGAATATATTAATACAAGTGATCAAACAACATATATTCTTACCGAACCACTCGCCAAGGTGAAATTTGATCACTTCAGGAAGAATATTAGTATGGTTGAAATATAAACTTTTGAGTTATACTAATATAATAAAGATGTTTAATGTGTAAACTTCTTTTGTCAAATGTGTGACTTTATGGGCCCACCCATCTTGTGTACATTTCTAAAAGGTGACGACTTTTTAGACAATGAACACTTGTATTTGATGTTACGATCTTGTAATGGAGATTTGTTATGGTAGACTTTTAATATGTCTATGCACATACCATAATAGGGTTATATGCAAGGGGAATGTAATGTTCTCAAATTACTATATCATTGTATCACGATCTGAGGTGATATGAAAATCAGGTATCACGATCTAAGGTGATATGAAAACTAGGTATCACGTGTTAGGTGATTCCTCATATCACATGTTAGGTGATATGTAAAACTGGGTATCACGTGTTAGGCGGTTCCTCATCTCACGTGTTATGTGATATTTACCTTCATGAGATATGTGAGATTTCTTATCACAAGAAATGTAATATATGATTTTATCTTCCCTAGCTAAGAGGGAGTGTTGATGTATGTAGCATCAGTAAGATAAAACTAATTATATATAATAAATTATGAGAAATGATATATATATATATATATATATATATATATATATATATATATATATATATATATATATATATATATATATATATATATATAAATCATTTATTTATTATTATAATGTCTATATAGTTAATTAATTATATTGATGAATAGACATGTCCCATGAAGGGACATGTCTCTTCTTGTCTTTACATATATATTCAAGAGATCGATGCATTTGGAACACACATACTTTTACCGTAGTGCTATTACATTTGCAGCAATCTGAAAAATTAACAAGGTTGATGAATTTATCTTAGAAGCCCTATCTTGGTAAGTTTGTGATTGTATATTTAGATGATATTTGTATATTTAGTAAGACAAAAGAAGAGCACTTGCAGCAAGTTAGAGCAGTCCTACAAAGGCTGAAAGAAGAAAAGTTAATGGTGAATTTGAAAAAGTGTAGTTTTATGAAAGAAGAATTGGTGTATTTGGGTTTTGTGGTTTCTAGTGGTGGTCTGAAAATGGATCCAAAAAAGGTAAAAACTATTGTTGATTGACGTTCACTGAAGAGAATGTTTGAAGCAATAAGTTTTCATGGATTAGCAAGCTTCTATAGGAAGTTTATCAGAATTTTTAGTGGGATTTGTGCACCAATTACGGAGATACTGAAGGAATTACAAACAAATAAAATATAATAAAATTGGACAGCTGCAACAAAAAGAAGTTTTAATATTTTCAAGGCAAAGGTATCAAAGCAGCCCATGTTGGCACTTCCAGACTTTGGAAAAGAGTTCCAAGTTGGATTGTGATGCAAGTGGTACAACAATAGGGGGAGTTTTAAGTCAAGAGAGTGGACCAATTGCTTATTTCGGCAAGATGTTAAATGAGGCAAAAAAGTACTTTGTGTATGATAAGAGTTCTATGCAATTGTGCAAGCACTCAAAAAGTGGAGACATTATTTGTTGCCAAAAGAGTTTGTGTTGTACATTGATCATCATGCATTGGAATTCATCAATAGCCAAGATAAGTAGAGTCAAAAACACATGAAATGGGTTGAGTTTATACAAAGTTATTCTTTTGTTTTAAAACATAGAAGTGGCAAATGAAATAAAGTTGTTGATGGATTGAGTAGGAGGTGTTTATCGTTGAATGAAATGAAAGTAAATGTAGCTTGTTTTGATTGTATGGGAGAGTTGTTTGAAGAAGATGTAGATTTCAAAGAAGCTTGGGCAACATGTAAGAATCCCATAGAGATTGATAGAGCTCCACAGTTGGAGTATTTCATACAAGAAAATTTGTTGTTTAAAAGAAACAGATTGTGCATACCTCAAGGCTCAATGAGGAAAAACTTGATGAAGGAAAAATATAGTGGTCATTTGAGTGGACATTTTGGAGTGGACAATACTTTAGCAAAGTTGAATGAGAGTTATTATTGGTCAAGGATGAGTGAGATGTAAAAAAATGGTACAAGATTGTCGGATATGTCAATATGCCAAAGGAGTGAAGGCTTATAAGTTACCATTTCGAGTTCGGTTCAAAGTTCGGGTTCGAAGAACCGGTTTGCAAGTTCGACAAAATTTTGAAAAAGGGTTTGGGTTCGGGTTTGAAAAAATATGTAAGATGTTTAAAAATATATATATATATATATACATATTTATGAAGCCTAGAAGCATGAGTTAAAATTAGAATGTCACATAGTATCATAAAAACAACATTTAAACAAAAAAAACACCATAAACTTATAAATTTATAATCATAGCATCATGAATTGTGATCATACCATCATATACTTCAAGTTCAACATCAAAGATTCAAAACATTAAAACTAAAATTATCATAACATCAAGTTCAACTATTCAAGTATATATAATATCATTGTTTCAAACTTTCAAGTTCAACTAATGAATTAAAAATCAGTATTAATATTCATCTTCATCTTCATCTTCAACATTAGTTGACTCAACAATAGAGTTAAGGCCAATGGGATCAGCAGCAGCAACAATAGTATTAGCGTCTAAATCTGCAAAATCATCTAGTGAAAGCCGAGAAGTGGAAGCATCCAAGTCCACAATCTCTGCATTTACATCCCACCTCTTCATATCCCCTTCTTTGTATTCTTTAGTCTTGTGTGAGAGAAGGCACAAGTTGTAATGCACAAATACCAAGTTCTCTGCTCTTTTTGACTGCAATCTATTGCGCTTCACTGAGTGGATGAAAGAATATGTGCTCCAATTTCTTTCCGATGCAGATGAACTAGCAACTTATGAAGACAAAACAAGGTAAGCAATTAAAATAAAATTATAAAAATTACTTGCTAGTCATGAAGATCAAGTAAATTAAAAATAAAACTTACTTATGATATGATTTTTATTGCAAAGGGCTGAAATGTTTGGAATCTTTGGCCATGGAGGTACCACCAACTATGAGCATCCTTCCTAAACCGATGATGAAGAGCATCATTACTTAGACCTCTTGCATTCACAAACTCTATGAACTCATCCGTAATCATATCTCTCATATCATCATTAGGAAAGAGTCTTTCAAATGTTGCTTTGTATCCATCAGACACTTCTAAATCTCTATAGGGTGGTAGCCTATAATATTTGGGCGTCAATGCATAGGCAAGCAAATGTAGTTGTGTGGTCATTTTGTTCCACCATTCTACAATAATTGTTTGCAATTGTTTGAAGAGGGTCTCTTCAGGATCTTGCTCTTTTTCATTTACAATTTTCTTGATCTTCTCAAGCGTTGAGTCTATGTCATCATAGATCTCTCCAAGGCAAGGCCTATCCATGTCAACGTACCTAAGCATGCTCATAATGGGCTCAGTGAACTTAATGATATATTCCACACGTTCCCACCATAAGTCATCCAATATCCTACTCTTTATTGAAGCTACCCTCTCAATGTTGCTTTGCTTCCATATAGCCCATTTTTTGTTGATTCCCATACTGCACAGTGCCTCTTTCACTTGCACAAGTCGTCTCAAGACGATTAAATTTGATGCAAAATGAATTTCAGCAACCTGTAACATAAATTAGAGCAAAAAAATACAACTATTAGATACATGCTTTATAAAAGAATACACATTACACAATAAATAAATTTTAAAAAAAAAAAATTGTAAGATACTAATTTTTTTTAAAATTCACTTACCTTCAGTAACTCCAAACGTGAGAACATTCTGAATATTCTTTGAGTCATGTGATGGTTTGTGATGAACATCTGGATGTCCTCAGCTTCTGCATACACCTCCTTGATCCACCCAATTGTGTTCCCAATCTTTTGTAGCATAAGATTGAGTGAATGGACTGCACAAGGTGTCCAAAAGATATGTTGATATTGCTCTTCAACCAACAAAGCAGCAGCTCTGCAATTCTTTGCATTGTCTGTTATGACTTGAACAACATTACTAGCACCCAATTGTTCAATGACAGAGATGAGAATATTAGCAATAAATTGCTCATCTTTTACTTGTCCCTCACAATCCACCACTTTCAAAAACATTGCCCCTTTAGGGGACACCGCTAGGACATTGATCAAGGGACGGTCTCTAGCATCTTTCCACCCATCTGAAATAATTGTTACCCATGTCTCGATCCATGAATCCTTTATGGGCTTCAATTGATCATCAATCCACTTGACCTCATTATCCAATAAGGTGGTTCGTATTTTCTCAAAACTGAGGCCCTGATACCCTCTTGGAGCTTCATTGGCACTTCTCAACATTTGTCTCTAATATGGAGAGCGAGCAACATTAAAAGACAGCCCATTTGCAAACAAGCATCTTCCCACATCAATGTCGGCAATTTTCCGACTTTGATTTTGAAATGCAGTTTCTAGTGGTCCCTTTCTTTTGTGTGTAAGGCCAAGGGGTTCTTTTTCAAGCTCACGAGTAGTTGTGGTAGTAAAAAAGGGGTGGTCTTCTATCACAACATTTGTGGGGGGTTGTGTTACCCTTGCTTTTTTTTTATTTTTACCTCTATTGCAAATGCCATCAGCTGAAATTTGTCTACGTTCTTCTCTCTTCTGTTGCCTTATGCTCTTGAATATACTTTAATACAGCTTCATTAGGTACAAGTACACCTCTTTTTTCAGGGCATTTCTTGACTCCTCTACCAGAGTATCCACACAAATGGCCTACTACACGAAAATATGAGTTATTTATTTCTACATCACAACCCCTACATTTCTAACAGAATGCACCACCTACAGGAAGGGCTCTTATACTATCAACATGTTTCCACAATGGAGAATCAGAGTTGGGTTCTAATCTTTGTTCGATATTGCCTATCGAGGATGAGGTAGATGCCATTGTAGTTCCTTTTCCTATTGGAAGAAATTTCAAATTGTATACATATTCATTATTCAATATAAAACTTAAAAGTTTAAAGTTTAAAAGCAAGAGAATGAAAAAATATCGAAAAAATAGCTAATATGAAATATCTTATGGAGAATGAAAGATAAATGAAAAAACTAAAAAACTTAAACAAAAACAAAAAACAAATGAAACAATAATTTACCTCTACTCATTGTAAGCTTGCAAAGGTGTACGTATGAGGCACAAACTCTTGAAGAAAGCTCACAAACCAATCTTGAAGAATCTTCCAACTCCTCCTTGCACAATCATGAACTTGCTCTTTTGCTCTTGCTGAAGTCAAATAGCCTACTTGCACACAACAAATGATAATGAGAAGCACAAATTAGGCTTTCATAACGCACTTTTAGGGTTTTGGATGCCAAAAAATATTAAAATTTTGCAAATTTGGTCACTTAAGTGACGTCCGGCTGGCGAAGTTCACCGAAGTTCATACGGGGTTCGTCGTTTGTCTTCTTGGTCCACTCGGGTTCGAACTGCTGGACCACAAGTTCGAACTAGGTCCGAAAATCCAAACCCTGCCCAGACCCACAAGCAAACTGGACCCAAACCATGAACCAGTTCGAACTTGGTCTAGTTCGGAGGGGTCAAGGGCGAACCTTGGTAACTTAGAGTGAAGCAAAACACCAGATTATACTAGCCATTGCCAAAACCGGAGAGACCGTGAAAATGCATTAGCATGGAATTTGTTTTGGAGTTGCCACAAGCACAAACACAAAGAGGTAATGATTATGTTTTTGTTGTCTGGACTGATTTTCAAAAATGGCTCATTTCATACCATGTCGTAAGTGTACTAATGCTTCCCATATAGCTACATTATTTTTCAAAAATATTGTAATGTCCCGTGTACAGCTGGTGTGCCTTGTAGCCACGTGTCTGGGCTCTGCATAATTGGGGGGTGGTCCCCCACCCTCGGATGCTCCAGTGATGGGAGATGTTCCCCACACCCTTAACACCCTAGGTAGCCGCCCTTACCACCAGGCCAGTCTTTTGGTGTAGTGATTGGGCCTTAGTGGTATCAAAGTCGAGGTCGAGACCCGCAGAGCATGGTGGGTTGTAATGTTTCGTGTGCGGGTGGTGTGCCTCACAGCCACGTGTTCGGGGTCTACATAATTGGGGGGTGGTCCCCCACCCTTAGATGCTCCGGTGATGGGAGATGTTCCCCACACCCTTAACACCCTGGGTAGTCGCCCTTACCACTAGGGCTGGTGTTTTGGTGTAGTGGTAGGGCCTTAGAGGTATCGAGGTCAAGACTCGCGAAGCGTGGTGGGTTGTAATGTCCCGTGTGCAGGTGGTGTGCCCCGCAACCACGTGTCTAGGGTCTGCGTAATTGGGGGGTGGTCCCCCACCCTGAAATGGAACGTTGGTAATGCTAGCAGTTTGGATGGCCCATATTTCACGTCAATCACCAAGTAATTAGTAGATTTCAAAAGATAACGTCACTATGAAATGGAAGGCTAATTTGTAGTCTAGATGTCTTCAACCACTAAAATATCGAATCCTTTAAATGATGTGGGACTCAAATGCATGCAAGGTAACTTTTTGTTAAAAATAACAATGTTGAGTATGAAGCTTTTCCTCCTTACCAATGCATTATGCTCTAAGATGAAATCTGTGTGATTCCACCACTTGAAGAGATGTTGGAGCTACGTCCAACTTCTCAAATATTTCTCAAGGGTTTGCATCCTCGAAAATGTAACCAGTCACGTGAGCAACTAGATGTTTTATCTTTTGTTTATAAATTCCATGGTGTTGATCCCAAGATGTACTTTACACTTTTATAACCTCGAAGTGAGGGAAAGCGTGGAAAACTAAGCAATGTGGGATAAAGTGCAGTAACTTAAAGTCACTTTAAGTTACTTTTAATAAAAGCCGACTTAAAACATAAAATAACTTCAATAACTTCACTTTATAGAATAAAGTGACTTAACTATAGAAAAGGGATTCCAAATAATAAATATTCGCCCACTGAAGCCTATGACTAACTGGCATCCTCTGAAAGAAGCCGTTAGCCTATCCGAATGGGGAGATAGACTAAACGAACGCCAAAATGGCCTAACACGGAGAAGGGGACATTACAAAGATGTAGATTTCAAAGAAGCTTGGGCAGCATGTAAGAATCCCATTGAGATTGATAGAGCTCCACAGTTGGAGCATTTCATACAAGAAAATTTGTTGTTTAAAAGAAACAGATTGTGCATACCTCAAGGCTCAATGAGGGAAAACTTGATGAAGGAAAAATAAAGTGGTCGTTTGAGTGGACATTTTGGAGTGGACAATACTTTAGCAAAATTGAATGAGAGTTATTATTGGTCAAGGATGAGTGCAGATGTAAAAAAAATGGTACAAGATTGTCGGATATGTCAATATGCCAAAGGAGTGAAGCAAAACACCAGATTATACCAACCATTACCAAAACCAGAGAGACCATGAAAATGCATTAGCATGGAATTTGTTTTGGGGTTGCCACAAACACAAAGAGGTAATGGTTATGTTTTTGTTGTCTGGACTGGTTTTCAAAAATGGTTCATTTCATACCATGTCGTAAGTGTATTGATCCTTCCCTTATAGCTACATTGTTTTTCAAAAAGATTGTTCAATTGCATGGATTGCCAAAAGTATTATTTCAGATCATAATACAAAATTTGTTGGTCATGTTTGGCGAACTTTGTGGAAGAAGATGGGCACACAATTGGGTTTTAGTTCAGCACATCATCATCAAACAGATGATCAAATTGAAGTTGTCAATCAAAAATGAGGAAATTTGTTGAGATGCTTGGTTGGGGATAAACCAAATCAATGGGAATTAATATTGGCATGAACAGAGTTTGCATATAATAATTCTATAAATTGGAGTGTAGGGAAGAGTACATTTCAAGGAGTGTATGGGTACAGCCCAAGGGATTTTGATGAGTAGAGAGAGTATTGTAGCGGAAGATTTTACTATGAACATCCATGACTTGCATAAAGAAGTGAGGGAGAACTTGGAGAAGAATACCATGAAATATAAAAAACATGTTGATAAGCATAGAAGAGTGCAACAATTTGAAGTTGGAGAGCTAGAGATGGCACATTTGTGGAAGGAAAGATTTCCACAAGGAACCTACAATAAGTTGAAGTGGAAGAAGATTGGCCCATGCAAGGTTTTGCGAAAGTTCTCATCAAATGCATAAAAGAGATTGAGCCTCCAACTGGGATTGATATTTCTTCAATATTTAATGTTGTAAATTTGTATAAATACCAAGAAGGTGAGTTGAGTGAATGTTGTACAATCTCATATCAGTCGGATGTAGCAGAATGGACGCATCAATTGCCGAAGGAATTTGAAAAGGTCAATCAAATCATTGGTTCGCACATAGCCAAAAAGATGAGGGGAAATGAAAATTGGAAATATATGGTTCATTGCACGAACCGTGCAACAGATGAGACTTCTTGGGTCAATGCTTCATATTTGCAAAGCTCAAGATTCAAGTTCCAAAACTGTCAAAATGTTCATGAGTTACACGCTCATTGAACACTTTCATAACCGTGGTGTTTGATGTCGAAGCATCCTAGTCAGTTGGGTATTTGGCTCAACTTTAAATTTTTTACTGAATTTTATATATTTTGGTTTAATTTCATTTCTCATCTATGTATGATTCATTTTCCTAGATACTTTGGCACTTGTCCAAACTATAATTTTTTAAGCCAGTGCAAATTTAAAAATACAAGACATTTTGGTGTTAAAATAAGCCCTTGCATACCCAAGTGATTTTTCATTTTTTTTCCAAATACTAGAAATCAAATGACAATTAGCAAAAGAGAAGAAAAAAGGTGATGGGGCGGCATAGTCGTTGGAAAAAAAAAATGGGGCTTTAGCTGCATAGAAGAGACTCGGAGAAAAAGAGGGCATAGAAACAGTCTGAGACACAGATCTAACTCACCAAGTAGAGGGAAAAGTTGTGCATAGCATAGCTAAAGGAGAGTCATAGCTGCATAGGAAGTTTAGGTGAACAAATCCCAAGTTATAGGTGAAAAAAATAAGTTTGTGGGGAGCCCAAGATACTACAGATTGTGAATCGCTACTATATAATAGAGTATTGGCAAGGTTTTGGAAATGAGAAATTAATAATACAGAAATGCAGAGAGAGAATGGACAGTGTACATTCAAAAAATAATTTATCTCAAAATTTGTAAATAGCTTCTCACAATATAATAAAATGTGGAGATTTCATCTGTTATAAACAGTGTCCAATGTGTTAATAATTGATTGTGGATTTTCGCTACAACTTTACTTAGTTTGATAAAATTTAGTGAGTTGTTCTGCATCAATAAACATGCGAGTCCTATTGCACCTTACATCCCACCAAATCCCTCCTTGCAGGCCTAATTATTGTTTCAAAATTGTTCATTAGCGTATTGGTATTCATTGTCTTATTGATGTGCATGTTGAAGATATCCCTATATTTTCTACGAGTGGTTAATAGTAGTTTCCTTATTGTTTGCACATATGATTGTTTTGAGAGTTTAAAATCCCTAGTTGTTTTTAGTTTGATGTGGTTAAATTGTCTACAAACCTAGGAATATTTCATGAAAAATGGCTATTGTTGGTTACTTTCCTTTGTTTAAGCACCACATTCCATTGGCTAGGTGCCACATGGTTTTCCCTTTATCCTTAATATTTCTAAAAACAATCAATGTCATGCTTGAAGAGTTGTTTTTAAACTTAGCACGATTTTATAACAGCTACCTAACATAAACTTCTACCGCCAAAATATTTTAAATTTTGAATTATTTTTTCTTTAATGAAGCCATTGGAAAAATGGACTACAAGTCCCAAAACTAGAGGTCCAAAATCATAGAGCTTTTCTTCACCTTCAAATCTTGGGATTTGTCATCGCAGAGATAAAGGTAGACTCGTCTACAAGTTAAAGAAGGTTAAATGCTAACTACAAGAATGGATGAACTCTCCTATTCATTGAACTCTAACATAAACCCAAGAGGATGTTTGCCCCACAGTACCCTCAACCCCTAAAAATTTTCACTGTCAAGACAACACTAGTTGCATCAAACCTATTATAATAGATTATGCACCTTGCATTTGTTGACTTGGTGCTCAGCACCTCCTTGGGGACTCGCGACATGGCTTAATTGCCTCCCGTGGGTGAAGTTAAATCTGCCATTTGTATCGGGCATTGACAATTTGAACTTTTGGCGCAACAACAAATGATTCCATCAATTGGTATTAGAGTCTTGGGTCACAAGTTCAAGTCTCCCTTCAGTGGGTGTTGAAGGCTCAGTTGATGTTGAGGCAGAGATTGTTGACTTGGTTGACTTGGTGGTCAGCACCTCCTTAGAGACTCATGACATGGCTTAACCACCTCCCGTGGGTCGGGTTAAATCTGGCATTTGTATCAAGCATTGACAATTTGAGCTTTTGATGCAACGGTAAATGATTCCAAAAATTGGCATCAAAGTCGTGGGTCACAGGTTCAAGTCTCCCTTCAGTGGGGAGATTGTTGACTTGGTGGTCAGCACCTCCTTGGGGACTCATGACATGGCTTAACTGCCTCCCGTGGGTCGGGCTGAATCTGGCATTTGTATTGGGTGTTGACAATTCGAGCTTTTGGTGCAACGGCAAATGATTCCAACAACATTATATCTTGCAAAATGGCAACAATTTACAGTTCATACAATCTGATTTCTATTCAATACATGGTACATGCAACAAGGTATACATTGCTACAATGCTATGCATGATTCACTAAACACGTGATAATTCAAATGTCACTTATGTCTGGTTATCTCACTAAATCATTGACAACATACAAATTTCCTACTTGTATTTTCATAAAACTAATAAAAGATACATTGTTTTTTGTGCGAAAGGTCAAGAACTTCAGTGACCAATGTCTTGTTGGGTTACAATGTTATATCCAGCCATTAAAACAACAAACAACAATTTGCAACAAATGTATGATATATTGTAATTGCATTTACTTAATGATCCTTCTCCAAAATCATAAACATTTACATGCAACAAAGAAGAGGCCAATACAAATAATAATTTGCATTGATTTAATTGTGAAACTCATCTAATCTCTGTTACAAATTTACAATCACACCAACAAATGTAAAAAATGGCTTCAATGATATTATTTATTTACCGAGATAAGCATTTTCATTACATTAGATACACATTTCAAAAAGTAAAAAACACATGCAATAACCAAAAAATGAAAATAGCATATTTGAAAACTATACTACTACAGTGAATTGAAAAGAAAGAATGTTCAACTTCATTTAAACAAAATAAAACAAAACAAAAGAATACAAGCAATTTAGAACTTCTAAATATTGGAATATATGCTCCAACATAAACAAATAAATTAGTCTCCAGTTCATTGTCAAACAGTTACAGATCGTTGTCAATCTATGATGTAGATCTGTCCTCTGCAAATAATTCTCCAAAACACTGCTCAGCGGTTGTGTAAGAATCTCAGAGCACACAGCTGCTAAAAAATAAACAGCTAAACATTTTAGTCAAAACCGTATATAGCAAAATAATACATGGTCATTATCTTCATAATACATAAAGAAACCTATATTGGAATAGCAGCAAAATAATAGAAAATTCATTTATCTCAACTCTATAGCAATTACCCCAAGAAAACGCCTTATTCCACCTTTAAACTCTAACCCCCGAAATGAACCAAAAGACTCCTAAAAAGGAGAAAACAACCCAAGATAGGACTATTAAAACAAACAAAATGACAGCAACAGTTACAAGACCTAGACCACTAAAATAAATATTGGTAACTCACAAATATGTTAATCTGGAGAATCATTGATTACATTATCTTCCCCTTCTTTTTGAAATGTCTGACCTCGTGGTTCAAAAGTGCAGAACAACATTGTCACCAAAATGAGGAAACAGACCTATCAATAGACCTGTCACTAAGGTATTCTCTTGGGATTCCTTGACACAATTTTGAATCCTTCCCAGAATTTCTGACCTCGGTCTTTCTGTGGAGAGGAGTCCAATGTTTATTCCACCATTCAGTTGGACCAATAAAACTATGCAAAGTCAATAAAAGTAGAATGCTCAGAAGAATCACTATTAGCCCTGCAATCTTTTCCTTTAACACTTCACATCACTGTTGTCATATTGAGTTACATAGTAACTCTTCACCACATTTTTCATCACATCCAAAGCAGATTTTTCACGATCATGTCCATACCCACACAATTCACTATCCCCTTCAATTACTTCACAATCAACTGTAGTTTCATCGTCTACCTTTTGAGGTTCAACAATAATTGTATTAGTTGAATTTCATTCCAATTCTGCCTCAAATTTTGGTAGAACTTCGCTCTCCAAATAACTTGTTTATCTCCTTCACTTTGAATTTTTCCTTTGATTCCCTTCTTGGCTGATTTTCACTTTTCACTTCAAGCTCAAATCTAGCTTAAGTTAGAAGAGACAAAGCTACCACTTCAAATGCTCCTTCCTCTTTCCACGGTTATAAGATAATTTTCCTTCATGCTGAACCTCACAAGTATCCTCTCTACCTTGGGGGATTACATTTTGGTCATAATACCATGGCCGAATAAACAACGAATAACATGCATCCATTGGCATTTCATCCTCATATGGACCAATTTTGAAAGCAACAAGATAAGACTTATCCACAAGTGCACTATGACTCTTCTTTAACCAAGAGATCTTGTAGCAGTTAGCTTTTGGAACGCAAGAAAGCTGTAATTTATCAACCATTTATGTACTCAGTAGATTGTCAGTCTATCCACCATCTATAATCACCTTGCACACTTTGTCCTTACATTTGCATTTTGTTTGGAAGATGTTCATCCTCTTCCAATCAGCTTTGAAGGTATCTTTGTCTCCAGATATTAAGGTTCTCTCCACACTTAGCTTCAACTTCATCTAACCAAGCTTTTCTTCTTGTTCCACTACCATCAAGAAGAAAAACTTTTTGGGGTTTTGGAGGTACTCTATAGCCTTGTGGGATTGATCACAAATAAAACACTTCACGGGCCCTCACTCTCCAGAAGTCAATTGTTCACGTCTTCTACCTTTAAAGCTTCCCCTTCTAAAGACACATTTCACATTCTTACCTTCTTCTAGCTCTTCATTCATGGTAGATTCTAAGGAAACCTCTTTTCCTTTGCTTTGGTAGCTTTCACCTCTTTTACTCATTATTTTGTTTTTGATAGCTTTGGTTTGTTCCTTTTCTCTTTTTCCAACCCCTGAAAATCATCATTTCTCTTTGCATCGCCTCCTACTAGCTCTTATTACACCTACACAAAAATTATTAAAAGCATTAATAAAATTAAGGGGATAGAGATTTCCCATAAAATTTTCTCTTCCTCTACATTATACCATTGAGGCGTGTTTTCCATTACATATTTTGTGAGATGGATTCTCATTTCTTGGCTCAATGTGATGTGGTTCAAAGTCAAATCCTTTTGGACATTGTCCTTTATACCAAAACTTTACATAACTCTATTTTCTTCCTCAATCGTCCTAGTTCCTTCCTTACAGGAGTGTTGATCTTCTACTCTTTTTTCATCACTCTAAACATTCTTCTAGTTGTTTCTGACAATTTGTACTCTATAAATAATTAAATTGTTATCACATATGGAGCTCCCAAAGACCTCTTGCAAATTCTTCTCCATTGTGGACTACCTCCACTACTATGACATTTTGGGCCTCCTCTTGTGATAGGTTGCATTCATTCTCGTTGCAGTCTTTCAACTCTTCTCATTCTTCATTGTAATCTTCAATGCCTTCAGTTTCACATATGGAGCTCCCAAAGACCTTTATCTCTATTGCAGCTTCCTCTCCTACGTGGACTGCTTCAACTACTACTACATTTTGTGCCTCTATGATAGGATGCATTCCTTCTCATTGCAGTCTTTCAACTCTTCTCATTTTGCATTGTAATCTTCAATGCCTTACCCCCTTCTTCAAGATAACACAACTCAACAGCTCCATAAAACTAAACTATCTTGTAATGTCCCCTCCAAGTTGACAAAGGGAAAATAATTAATAGCTTATCTAATTCTTGTGAGCTATTAATTAAATCAAGGGAATTCAATTAATTAATTAATATTATTCTCTACAAGCCTAATCTAAGTATAATATTATTTAACTAAACAATTTAAGGGCGGGCCCTTTGAGTTGAAAGTAAGATATTATTTGAGGCCACATTAATCTTTCCCTCCTAAGGTCCCATTGAAATTCAAATAATTGGGAGGGAAAATTGGATTGGATAAGTTTAAGGAGCCTTGGGAAAGTTTTATCATCATCGAAGTATTTTGAATTTAATCTTTCCATTGTTGGAAGCTTACGAGCTGAAGAATATTGCAGTTTAGGTGATGAATCTTCCCACCCTAGTCTACCAACGATCTCATCAAATTAGTGATGACGTCTCCTCTGGAGACAACTTTGCCAGGATCAAAGATTGTGGACAAGTTCAAACTCTTGAAAGGATTTTATAATCTGAGCTCATCTACCCAACTATTGGCGTGAGAACATCCAAGTCATTCATTGAATAATAATTTCCATAAGATGGTCAAGAGTTTAACCGGTTTGGATTAGAGCTTTTGGACAGAGCAGCAGTACAGTAAGGACGCGTTTTAACTTTTAGTGACCCAAGAGACTGCTTCCATACACAAGTTTGATAATCCATAGATAATTGAAGCTATACTTTGAGGAATAAGTCGCATACATACACGATTATTCTTGAAATGAGATATGTGCATGATGCAATTGAGTGAGAAATTTCCTTGGTATTGCACACTACCTGTAACCTCTGTTCTGGATAGAACTACGAGTCGAATCATCCATGGACAAGCGCTATAATCCTTGCCACACTTTTAGAACCGTATATGGACCATAGAAGGAGAGTCGTGATTATTAGAAATTTTCAAGAAATGTGGAGTGGCTGATTTTGCATAGGATCGCAAGAACATCAGAGGAGTTACCTTCAATCCAAACTATAATTTCTCTATTGTGTTATCAAGAAACTAATCTTAAATCAGAACAGGAAGACTACATAACAGAGAGTAGATATTGTGGTAGTTGGTAGTGCATTCTTGAAGTATTTGCAAACTCTAACCGGAAACAAGTGGGAGGTGAAGATTTAATTGAAACCATAGATTGATTATAAAGTCAAGAACACCATCGCAAAGATTTCCTGTGCAGACCTGTGATGAGAGGATTTGCTAACATGCTTCCCAATGCAAAAGGAAACATATCTATCTGGGATTGCAAATCAGTCATAAAAAGTGAGTTGCATATCAAATGTCTATTTCTGTGGTATTTATTGTACTTGTACAGCATTCTTTTATTGTGAAAGGGGTTGTTCAATAAGAATTGTTGTCTAGGATTACAATAAAGGATCATAGAACTGCAATAACTACACTATTTATTCCCTGACTCTTCTGTATCTATTATGGTTCTATGTACAAGCTATGAAAGACATGTATACAGATTGAAGCAAACATAACAAGTAAAATGAATCTGTAAAAGAAATTCAAGATTAAATGCATTCACCAGTGATATTTGAGAGAGAGATCGTTATTTGTTGTTATTCTTGATTGAGAATCTTACAGTGGTATCAGATATGTGCATCCTGCCAACCTGAGGGTTATTAGGAATTCACTTTCAAAATTGCCGAGGGTTATGTGAGCATAAAGTGTTCAAAGAAGGGAGGAGCTATTGGCAAAATTTAGTTAGCATACTAAAGAGTTGAAGACTCTTTTCAACCAAAAAGAAAGCAAAGGTTGGATATTCTAATGCAAGGGTTCAGAAAGACAACAAAAAAGAACAGAAGAAACAAATATGTGCTTCTCTTGCAAAAAGATTTAGGGGCCTAATCACCAATGCAAAGGTAAAAAGGAGAATGTACTAAAGGAAGCTTTTCCTTCTACTTCCAGAAATATCTTACCATCATTTCAAGAGGCCCATGAGGAAATACATATAAGTTTGCTTTAGAATGATCATTAGAACAAGGAAGCTGATATTAAGGATGAAGTTGATTCTTCATGTGCATCTACCAGTGAAAATAAGTACATTAATGTTCAAGATGAAGTTAAGTCAGCCAAGGAAGTAATTGACCCACGAAGAAGAAGCTAGGTCCCAGCAAAATGAATCAATTGCTGCTCTAGGCAAAGGTTGACGGAGTCTCTTTGTGGATGATTTGGAGAGTATGCATCACAAACCGGTAAAATGATGTTTTTCCTTGATGATTCTTCTAATGTTGTCCCACTTTGTCCACATAAAACGTGCATGACACCATCTAGTAAGTATTAGAATATTTCTAATATTTTCTAATGCTCTATCTATTTAGATAGTTTCTAATTTCTGCATAGTTTCTATTGTCTATAATTAAGCTGTGTATATATGAGCTTGTAAGCTCTTTGTAAATTCATTCATTCAATATTCAATACAACTTGATTATTTTATGGTATCAGAGCCGTTTTTTTAGAAATTAATAATTTCATTTCCGAGCTCTCTGCAAAATCGCGATTTTCAAAAATCGCGTCTTCTTCTACCGCCTTTTTTTCTCCTGCCGCCACTCGATCTCTTCAGACCTTCGTGGGTCTCTGCACGTGTTGGTCGCGGCCCTGTTATTAGCCTCCGTTTTCTTTCAGACTCCCGTGAGTCTCTGTATGTGCTGGCTGCAGCCCTGTTGTGGCGCTTTTCCTTAGTTCTCGGGCTCGTCTGCGACCTGCTTGACCTCAACTCAAACCTTGACGGTTCCTTATGCGTGGGTGTGCTGTGTTGTCTGATCTTCTAGCACGTATTGGAAATCTTCTGGTGTGCCTTCCGAATTTTCTCTACAAGCACGATTAAAACAAATTTTGAGCTGACTAGGGTTTTCTTCGAAAATCCTATTTTTCTTGCTCGGATTTTCAATTTTTTTACAGATTTGTGGTGGTTTTTTCGAGAACTTAACTAGGTTATCATCTCTTTTTTTTGAGTGCCTCGTTTTTTGTGCCTCAATTTTCGAGCCAGCGGATTTGTGATCTGACTTCAGATTTCTTGTGGGTTTTTTGCCTATTCTTCTGGGTCCTTGTCAATTTTTTTTTGGGTCCATTTAAAATTTGCATTGAAATCCATGCAAATGGCATCTTTGACCAACCTGATGCTGGAAAACAGTCAGCAGTTTAATGGCAGCAATTATAACACCTGGAAGCAACAAATGTTAACCATCTTTGAGTATCGTCGTTTGGATGCACTTGTTCTAGGTACAGAAACTCGTCCTACCCCCACTAGCACGCCTGGTGGGACCTCCGTTACAACAGATCAGGATAAGTTTGATGATCGGAATCGCGAAGCTGTTATGCTTCTCAAAGCTCTCTATGGTCTGAAACAAGCTCCTCGGGCTTGGTACATGAAAATTGATAAATATCTAACCGATCATCGTTTTCAGAGGAGTCCATCAGATTCAAACCTATATATCAAACATGCAGGTGATGATGTCTTGTTTATAGTTGTTTATGTGGATGATTTGATCATCACTAGAAGTTCAACACATTTGATCACTGAGATCAAACAGGATTTGTGCAGCACTTTTGATATGACAGATTTGGGACTCTTGCACTATTGTCTCGGAATTGAGGTTTGGCAGACTGAACACAGTATCTTTCTTTCTCAGTCCAAGTATGCTAGAAGTCTTCTGGACGGGTTCAGAATGCAGGATTGCAAACCTGCTCTCACTCCTATGGAACCCGGGCTCAAATTATCAGCTCAGTCTAATTCACCTGCTATAGATGAATCCTTGTTTAGACAACTAGTGGGTAGTCTCATTTTTCTTACTGCCACCAGACCTGACATTAGTTTTGTTGTAAGCTATGTCTCCCGCTTTATGACAGCACCCAAGACTGATCATTGGACAGCTGCAAAGCGTGTCCTACGCTATGTTAGTGGTACTCTTGATTATGGTCTTCTATACACTCAGAAGTCTGATTCTACACTGTGGCTACACAAATTCAGATTGGGCCGGCTTTGTTGATGATCGTAAGTCTACCGCTGGATATGTGTTTAATTTAGGATTTGCTGCTGTGACATGGACTAGTAAGAAGCAACAAGCGGTGGCCCTGTCTTCGACTAAAGCAGAGTATCGGGGAGCAATTAAGGCAGCTTGTGAGGCAGTTTGGCTTCGGCGAATGCTTACAGATATGCATGTTCCTCAATCAGGACCGACTCCTATATTCTGTGATAATCAGGGAGTACTCAAACTGGCAAAGAATCCGGTCTTCCATGAACAAACCAAGCATGTCGAAACACATTGTCATTACATTCGTTAGCTGGTTGAAGACAAATCTATTTAGTTGCTGTATGTTCCCACCTTAGAACAGTCTGCTGATATCTTCACCAAGTCTCTCGGTTCTGATAAATTTGTAAAATTCAAGGAAGCTATTGGTGTTATTGATAGATTGAGCATTATGGGAGGGTATTAGAATATTTCTAATATTTTCTAATGCTCTATCTATTTAGATAGTTTCTAATTTCTGCATAGTTTCTATTGTCTGTAATTACGCTATGTATATATGAGCTTGTAAGCTCTTTGTAAATTCATTCATTCAATATTCAATTCAAATTGATTATTTTAGTAAGATAGTAGATTTAGATTGAGTACAAGGGAAAAATGGACCCTATTTGTGTTTTGACAACAAATTATGATTTTATGTTTAGGCCTAATGCTGCCTTAGTTCTAAATCAGCAAGTGTACAAAGAAGATATCATAGAGGCAATTGATGGTAAGAGTCAAGTTCTTCAAGGCCACTCAAATAACTCATCATTTAAAGCAGATGGTGTTCATAAGCCCAGTAAGTCGTATAAATTTGAGAACCAATTGAAGGTCAATGAAGATAAGATTGTTGCAACACTAACACATTTCAATAACACTAATAAGCTGGTTAACGATCACCTTTGGAAGGTTCAATTTGAGTTAAAGACTTGAAGAAGAATCTTTTCATTTGCAGGTAATCAAAAAAGCTATGACAACAATGAAAACAGCTTATTTACAACTTCTCTCAGATTGAGACCGCCTCCTTAATCTTGCAGAAATTTATTCAATATTGTATGGGAAAGAAAAAGTTGGCAATCTTACCTTCAAGCTTATGAATACTCAGAATACCTTGGAGACTACTCAAGTGGCCCTACAAGAAGCGAAAAATCAGATCAACGAGCTTTGTTTAGAATTGGTGGCCCTACAAGAAGCGAAAAATCAGATCAATGAGCTTTGTTTAGAGTTGAGTTTGACACATTCTTCGTCAAAAAGATCAGAAAATCAATCTTTTATGACACCCTCATCCAATGAACAACAATCTAATACAAAGATTATGGAGGTCAATCAAAGGTCTGAAGGCGTTGATGATTCCCATAAGGAAGGTGTGTCACGAAGGTTCTTACATTTTCCATTCTCAGATGATCCCATATGTTGATTGGGAAGAACAGCAAGAGTATAAACTCTTGAGACGGGAGGAAGTCTCACAAGATGGTGCAGTTTGCAATCATAAAAGTGCTCTTATAACAGCCATTTTTACAAGCAACCAAAACTAAGGGATGAATGGCAGCATGAGTACTATGAAGATACCATGAAGATATTTGACGCAAACACTGATTTGATGGTGGTGAACAGCAGTCCTTATGCTCTTGTTTGTCTTAAGATGTCAGATATGAACTTTCAGATTGATGAGTTTGGTACATCATTTTGCTAATGCTAGAGATTTCAGATCTAAGCATGAGGAATGTGTTGTGGATTTGAACCACAAAGGTTCTGATTATGTACATCATACCACGGAAGATGTTAAGAAAACACAAGATGTGTGTGATGGATGGTTACAGAGAGCTAGGAAGGCAAAATTGTTGACTGCAGAAGCAAAACATCTACGAGGAATCAAGGATCGCTGCATTTGTATAGATCTAGCAAGGCAACAAAGAGAAATCTATCTTCAATCACTATTTCTTCAAAGGGAAAAAAACATGGAGATGGAGCATACAAGGGATAAGCCTCTTGAGACGAGGAAGTAAGAAGAACATGTAGATATGTGTGAACAAGAAAAGAGGTATGATTCAGAAAATTCTGTTGGGTTATCTAGTTTGCATCATGATGACATGAGTTTCCTCTTTTAGAAAGCCCATTGAAGGCTCAAATCATAGATGAAGATAGGATGGCTGAGCACAAACTCAGTAGATCAGCCACTAGTGTTATACCTACACATGTAGAGGGAAACATAAGTGATTCAGATTTGGTTGGACCTTTGGTCATTCATGGAGAGTTTGTAGAATTATCTCTCTAGAGGCTTACATGGTAGAGCTTACATCTTTTGAACCAGCCTATGAGGGAGTGCACATAAAAGGTGACATTGTTTATTCAGCTTTGTTTAAGCACGTGACACTCTTGGAGAGGCCATTGATACAAATCTCCCTCGTGATGCATTATTGGAATATGGAGTTGTTCAATTTTAAGGGTATGAGGTATGCATGATCAATGTTCTTCTTGTTGAGTGGCATTAACTTAGAGTGGATAAGTTTCAGCTGAGCCTTGGTACATTGCATGATGAATTATACATAAAGAGAAGCATTTCAGCCTTAATTCATTGGGTTGTAGCCCACACATTAGTGTTAGACAGTTGTTTTGTAAATATGTACTGTTGACCATTGATATTTCAATTTATCTCTTTGGGATAGCGGTTGATTGGAGGTGGAGAAGTTTGTATCACTCTTTCCTTATTGGAGCGTGGAATGTTGATGATCATCCTTCGTCTTTGGAGATACTTATTGCTTCATTTGGAGCGAGGTTCTCAATTGTATAGATGATGTTTGGATTTATAACAGTAGCATATGGTGGATTGTTTTGACTAATTATGCACTCAAGATGTTCATTTTTCACATCCATGGGAGCTCATTCAAATTCAGATGGACAATTGGTATTGGTGGCATGGTAAGAGACATCTTTCCCTCCAATTTTGTTGGTTGGAGAGTGTGATGATTTGGGACCCTGGCATTGGCATGTTTGGTGCATTACTTCAATAGGATCGTGATGAGTGTTTCACAACTCTAAGCATAGTGGTGTTTATAGTAGAGTGGAGCAGCAGAAGCTTGTTGAAAGAATTGGATAACTTTAGAAAATTAGCCAGCTACATGTTAAGGAATATATCTCTTTTAGACAGACTGTTAAATAATCTATCCTTTGCAGACCTTGTGCAGCATAGCATAACACATGAGAAGACATATCAAGGTCCTTGATTAAGTTGCGATCTAGATATTGGTGGGAAAATTTGAGCTTAATACAAATACGATACACACGTGATTGCTTGAAGACAAGCAATCTCTGAGAATGGACAATTGTAATGTCCCCTTCAAGTTGACAAAGGGAAAATAATTAATAGCTTATCTAATTCCCATAAGCTATGAAACAAACCAAGTGAATTAAAATAACTAATTAAAATTATTCTTTACAAGCCTATTCTAAGAGTAATATTATTTAATTAATCAATTTAAGGAGGGCCCTTTGATTTAAAATTATATTATCTGTGGCCACATTTATCTTTCCCTCCAAAGGTCCCATTCAAATTCAAATAATTAGGAGAGAAAATTGGATTGGAAGATTGGTATAAAAGATGAACCTTTGGAAAGCTTTACCTGGCATCGAAGTATTTTGATTAAGTCTCTCCATTGTCACAAGCTTGTGAGCTGAAGAATATTGCAATTTTGGTGGTGAATCTTCCCACCTGTCTGCTAGCAATCTCATCCAATTCATGATGACTCCTCTGGAGACAAATTTGTCAAAACCAAAGATTGTGGACAGGCTTGAACACCTGAAAGGATTTTACAATCAGAGTTTATTTGCCCAACTATTGGCATGGGAACATCAGAAGCATTCATCGAATAACAATTTCTACCAACGTGATCCCTGTTAAGAACAACACCTGACCATAGGATGGTCAAGAGTTCAACCAGTCCCGGCCAGAGCTTTTAGACAAAGTAGCAATACACTAAAGAAACATTTGCAGCAACCTGGGAGACTACTTCTGGACACAGGTCCAATGCTTCATAATTAATCGAAGTTGTACCTGAGGAATAAGCTGTATAAATGAACAATTACTGCTAGAATGAGAGATGTGCATGGTGCAAACGAGTGAGAGATTTCCTTGGTGATGTATGCAGCTTGGATGCTCTCTCATGGATGAACTAGGAGCCAAATCATCCGTGGACAAGTGCAATAATCGTCGTTGTCACTTTGAGGTCACACATGGACCACAGAAGGAGAGTCGTAATTATCATAAATCTCCAAGAAACATGAAGCGGCCAGTTTTGCCTAGGATCGCAAGAACATCAGAGGAGTTGCCTTCAATCCAAATTGTAATTCCTCTAATTGTGTTGCCAGGAAACTAAACATCTATCAGAATAGGAAGACTATACAGCAGATATGGTGGTAGTTAGTGATGCATTCTAGAAGTATTTGCAACCTCCAACTGGAAACAGACAGTGTCTATCAAAGATTTGATTATTACTGCAGATCAATTATATATAGTCAAGAACACTATCACAGATATTTCCTCTGGGAAAACCTGTGCTGGGAGGATTTGCTGATGCACTTCCCAACTTAGAAGCAAGTGTATCTATCCAAAATCACAAATCAGTCAGAAGAAGTTAGTTGCATATCAAATGTCTATTTCTGTGGTATGTATTGTGCTTGTACGGCATTCTTTTATTGTGAATAGGGTTCCACTTAAAATTACTATCAGAGATAACAATAAAGGATCGTAGAACTGTAATAGTTGCACTATTTATTCTCTGACTCTTTGGATCTATTATGATTCTATGTACAAGCTCTGAATGACATGTATACAGACTGAAGCAAATAAAACAAGTAAATTGAATCTGTAAAAGTAATTGAGTGAATGCATTCACCAATGACATTTGAGAGAATATTTATTGTTATTTGTCATTATACCTGTTTAGGAATCTTATGTATCTCTTCATTTTCATCTGATTCATCTACTTCTATTCTCTACAACTCTTAGAAGATCTTGTTTAAATGTTTTTTATCCATTGATATTTCAGCCAACTCTTCAACAGATTCTACCTTTCCCAGTTCTAACAGCTCCACTCCTTGTCTAATTGTTGACTCAATGGCTTTCCTCAAAGGTCTTTTATCCATTGATATTTCAGCCAATTCTTCAACGGAATCTATCTTTCCCAGTTCTAACAGCTCCACTTCTTGTGTAATTCTTGACTCAATGGCATTCCTCTCTGACAATAACTCTTGGCCACAAGGTGAATAATTTTCTTCATACTTTTTCACCTTCTAATAACTCTTCAACACCTTGCAAGTAGATTTTTCTTTCTTTTGGCTTCTTGTTGTTGCATGCATCATAGTCCTCCTACATGCACCATAGCTCCCCCATTTCAAACTCTACTTGTTGCAGCTTCTTTTGTCAGTCCTTTGGTTAGCCAATTTCTCTATCTTCCAGCTTGGGTATCCTCTTTTTCACATCATAACTCCGTAAGCATATTTTCAGCCCCAAAATAGAGCTGCAACTTTCTTCTCCTCTTTCCTTTGAAATGATTAAAATTATGAACCATAAATGAACATTCTAATACTGTTCTTCATCCTCATCCTATGTTAGTTCCTTCTTCCACCTTGAAGTGTTTCAATAGCTCCATTAGAGATTTTCCTTCCTCTTCATCTTCATAAGGACACAACAAAAGGCAGAACAGGATGCATGTGTCACTCAAGCCCTAAAAAAATTTCAACAATCAATGTGCAATATATGCCAATCACCCTGACAAGAGCCATTTATCATTCACTCTATCACACTAGATCGTATGTGTTCTTTTATAAGACCACCATTCCAAGTCAAAATAGAACAAAGTAAAAAATGTACCCATTACAAAAGGAAATACAGCTGAATAAATCAGAAACAGCAGCCTAAAATTAGAATGCTAAAAACAATAGTTAATGATCTGCTCCACAGTCGGAACATGGGAAATGACATTAATGGAGATGCTTTGTATCAATCTCTTTAGCAATTTTATAGGAAATTGTTGGGTGCCTGCAACTATAAATATATAGTATCATTTGATAAATAAATGAACAAGCAAGTCTTTCTGCTGTTACATTTTCTAATTTGGCATCAAAGCCAATCTATCCATACACGTTGACCCCTCCATAAATCGTACACGGAATGAAGCTGTAATAGTCAATGCATCCATTAATTAGCGAAAGTTGCTGTGTGTGGTTCGTACTTTAAACCACCGGGACGTTTTCACTCTTCATAATAGCAACCATCTAATTGCGAGCTGCCGTTTCAGTTTTTGCTTGTGATTGAAATTCCATGGCAGATTATTTTGATTTGAGCAGTGTCAAATATCGTCTACAAAAGAACCACCAGATGTTGATGGCTTATTAACGATGAGACCCTGGTCCTATATTTCAAAAAGATTATCACTTTAAAGGACAGGGTAAAAAAATGCAATAGAAGATAAATAAACGCTTAATAAGTTGAGTCGCATGTGGTTCAGAAAAAAATACACCTCGTTGAAATTACAAGACATACATGCAAAATTCTGTCAAATAATTCAGAAAGAAATCCAAAGATCGATATTTCAACATCATGCTTCTAAAATAGTGATAAGACAACATTTCATACTTAAAATGGTGTCAAATTATATTAAAACTTAGAAAATAGTCAGATGAAAAGATAGATCAAAGCTAGGTGCCTATACTTGTAATTATCAACAAACCTCCCACAGACTGTTTATTATCAAACATGCTCGAACATAAACAAATAAGTCTTCAACAGAATGCTGTATGTATCACTAAATAGTATTCAGTTGTCCGGTATATTCAATCAAGTTCAATTCATCATCCTATTTGATCTACAATTTGCTATCAAACAGCTACAGTGACATGTAAGCCTGTTTATCAATTACATAGTAAGCTGTCGAGTGTCTGTAGCTACAAACATGTGATACTGATTGATGAATAAACATTGTATTACATTCTCTAAACATGAATTAAAAACTTGTAATCCAACGACAAAATAAAAACCAAAGCACTAAACTTATGCATGGAAATTATTTAACATTTACAGAAACTCATAATCATTCAAAATACAGAAATGAAACTTGAGACCTTGTGAAGTAAACTTTAAGTTACTGCAATGCAAAACAAGAACAAATGATTTGAAAGTCCAGAGAAATTATCTCAATTCAAACCCGAATTAAGATAAGCTTTGAAAACATATATGTTTGCAAAACAGATTAGGGCCTACCACAACGACGACTCGGATGAAGTTTACAGTGAGCCAAATTTACCACAACCAACCAAATTTTCAACTATTAGCAATTACGGTATCGTCAGTTATCGAGCTTCCAAAGTCATCGAAAGTAAGCCAAAACAATATCAGTCGTTGCAGGAAGGAATAACACATTTATGTATCATGGTGGTGTTATAAAACACCGTTTTGTAAAACATCAAACATCAATTGAGCTTATTTCTTCTTGGGAGACTTGGGCTCCTTCTCGGAGGAGGCAGACGACTTCTTTGGCAAGAGCACCTGGTGAATGTTAGGCAGAACGCCGCCATGGGCAATGGTCACTCCGCCCAGCAATTTCCCCAATTCTTCGTCATTCCTGACAGCAAGAAGGATATGCCTGGGAATGATTCGGTTCTTCTTGTTGTCTCTTGCAGCGTTACCAGCGAGCTCCAGCACTTCTGCTGCCAAGTACTCCATCACAGCTGCAATGTAAATTGGGGCACCAGATCCAACTCTTTTAGCATATCTGCCCTTCTTAAGATATCTGCTCACTCTACCTACAGGAAACTGAAGACCTGCCTTCACAGACTTGGAGACGCTCTTCTTCTTCGATCCGCCCTTTCTTCCTCCCTTTCCTGCCTTGGCCCCTGACTCCATGCTTACAGGCTTTCTTACGATTTTGAAACACTCACTAAAAAGTTCTGAAAACAGTGCAAAAATTAGATCCGACCTTGAATGAGAAGTCAAAGTTCCAGTCGATATATATAGCCTCGCTTTCGCGTCGGATATGAGATTTGTGGATCGTGCGATCAAGATATTATGGACGGTTGAGATGCATTATTCCTTGATCCGTGGCACCTCCACTCCGCCAATGGATGCGAGGAATAGTCCAAATGAAAATGAAATGACGCGCAAAGCCAAATTTGGTAATTAGGGTTTCTCTCTCTTGTGATGTATTATTCCACTTGAGAAAAGGAATATTGTCTTTTTAAGGGAAGCGTACTAAAGATAGTGGTACCTTTCTTTTTTCAAGTGGACTATGATAAGAATAATGTATAAAGTGGAATTTAACTTTAAACAAATATTTATATTTTATTTTCAAGGTGCTTTGTATACCTCTCAATATTTATAGGGTTTAAATTTATATTAATTTTTTATTTATTTTAGGATCATTTTGAGAGGATGTGTGATATGATTATATAATGACATATTGTCTTTTTTTGTCATTATAAAATCTTCTTTATGAACAATTTAACATGTTTATATACATTTGAGTCTATTATTGTCCTTCAGGCATATTTTCCTTTGATAATCACCTCATTTACTAGTTTCTACTCACGTGTATTCATTATTGACCTTGAGACACCACTTTTCCCATTCTAGGTCATTTTATGACATGCGAGATCAATGGTTGTAAAGTGCAAAACAAAAAAGTCAAATATTTGAATTATCTTATGCAACACAAATCGTACTTGATATTTAAATTTCTAAAATTTAGCTTTCCAACTCTTATGTTTTTCTCTTAATCATTACCTGAGTCAAATTGGTATGTGTTTTTGTGATTATTTGGTATCTCTAAGTATTTGAAGAAATTCATTTGAGCATTAAAACACATAAGAAATCATTCAAATATTGTAAGCATCAAGGACCACTCCTACGAACATCTAGATTTATAGCATTAAACGAGTAACACTTGCATCTAAATTCACATTCAGGTCACTTACATCTTTGCTTGTTTTCTACCAACAATTGCTCGAGGTAGTAAAGATGGACTTTTGAGGATCGACTAAGGAGAATGTGAACCTTCTCAGTTCAACAATCTCCCCGAGGTATTTCTAGTTATTGTGGCTATACATGTTAGTAGTGGAGAGCAAGAATCAATACCAATTGGGTCACTAAAGCATACAAATTGTCAAGTCAAATTTGTGAGTTTGTGGAATTGACTTTTAGAAAATGTTAGGCCTATAAAATGGTCAATAATAGTTTGCACTCGAATATTAATAATATTCTACATAATGAAAAATTAATCCTATAGATCATGGGCAATCAAAATTCATGTTTAATTCAAGAGCTAATTACATTATCCGTTTACACTTAGTTTCCTACAATAACATCTAGCTATATTGGTATTTATTTAAATATATTATTTAAGGTAATTATGTTTTCATAGATCCCCCCTTCGTGGGGCTACGAAGGTTGATCTTCCTATGAACCCTTGCATCGGAGTCGCATGGTCTACTCCAGAGCAAGATTTGATCAAGATCAATTTTGACGATGCCTCTAAGGGGAACCCGAGAATCAATGGGATTGGTTGCATTGCTAGAGATCGCACAAAAATAGAGTCTTGCTTAGGTCAATCTACCTTAGGGTTGCGACTAACATTGAGGCTAAATTCAAAGTGACTCAAATCATATTGGAGTGTGGTAATGGTCAAAAGCAACAAAATTGTATTTAGAAAGGGACTCCCTAGATATTGTCAATGTTATCTAAATAAAATATACACCCAATAAGAAAATTCTAAAGTAGGTATTGGTGATATGGGAGTTGGCAAAAATATTTAAAATTTCAAAGTGTCCCATGTGTACAAGAAAGGTAATAAAATTGCAGACAGGTTGGCCACCTTGGTTGTTGACACTCCTTAATGGACATCTGACATGGCAAGTTTCATGATGACGGGTGGTGAGGTGGTGTTTGGGAGTATGATTGGCTCTGATTAATGACAACCTTTTAGGGATGTGATAGGTCTCTATCATTATTCCCACATACAATAGGTTTGCCTTGAGTGTACAAAATAGATTTTGATATCTCCTTTTGGGGCTTTAAAATAGACACGTGGATATGGCTGTGTGTGATGAGTTACTCCCACACATTTGAAAGATGGGTGATTTTAGTTACATTGAACAATGATTGAGCAAGCTGGGAGATTACCCATAAAGGATGGAAATATTCTTTGATTTTGATGCAAGGAAATAATATTTATTTATATCTACTTATTGGTGTGATCTTGTCATCATTATTAAATAGCATGTAGTAATGTAATGACATGAGTTGTATTCCTTAAATGGACACAATAATGGTTTCATGGGGCATTCTACTATGTCACTATGTCTGATATATGTGCTTCTAAGTAGGCTACCTAGGACGAATACCTTATCTGTCTAGTCTGCAAGAAATGTCTAATAGCCTTTCTCGGTAAGGTATTCGATAAAAGGCTCAAATGCATACTTCGTTAAAGTCGTGATCTATTGGTGCATGCAATGAGAATGGTGTTTAGTGAGGAGTTCTTAAAAATGGACCACCACTATTGTGTCAATGCAAACATTTCATCTATGTTTTGGGCCTCCCCACTCAATGCAGGTGAAGCAAGGGAAATGACTAGCTTTCTTTGCTATGACATTTTCCAGAAGCAGTTTCTCAAAGATATTGGTGATGTTTTGGAGAATGTTGTATTGAGTCAAGGCATTCCTTTGTCAGAATATTTATATGTGCTACATAGGAGGATATGGAAAGTGGAGAAGTTATTGCTTGTCACTTTTGTGTCCTAATTTCCCTACCTCGCCATAAGATTTTAATGGAGAGAAGCATTGGTTTTGTAATGCAGTTGCTTGACTTGGAGCAACAGGAAGGGGATGGATTTTTTTATAAATACATAATAGACAAAGGGATCATAGATAGTGCTAGAGGAAACTGGGGATTTGGATGTGGAGATTGAACAAGAAACCATATACGAGGAGGTGGAAAGTGCTATGATGGAAGATTTGGGGGATCACACTGCATGTGATTCCCTGTGCCCGTTGAAATCTAGATTTGTAAATAAAATGTATTTGAGAAATTAGTAGTTCCTTTTTATTTATGTACCTCAATTTTGATATATGATAGTTATCAGTGTTTATAGATGGAGATTATATGTATTTATCTATAGATGGGTTTGTGTTGTCCCGAGTCATACAAGACATTTTGCCAATGTATGTTTTCTCAGGTCATGTGGTACATTTTTCCAATGTATGTCACAAATAGCATTCAATTATATAGTTTAGGTGATAGGGCAGTCTAGACATATGAAAGGAATAGACAAATATGGTTGATGGCCATTTTCCTAATGTAATATTTTGAAGTTTCAATGTAATTGAGTGCAGCCCCTTAGTTACTTTGGATGATAAAAAAAATTCTTTACTGATTGTCTTAATTAATTAACTTGTAAATCTTCTTTGAAGTGTAATTTTTCTTTTCATTTTTTTGGGGAGCCTAGGCAATATCACACCAACCTAGGATTTTGCATTAGGTTTTATATCTTACTACTTTTTAAGGTTTCTTATTCGTACCTTCTAATCTCCTTGTCTATTAAGGAGTTTTTATAGGGTTTGTGTTCTTATTAGTTGTATTTCATTGTTATATGTTTCCACTTAAGGTTCATCTTTTACTATGGTATCCTCATTTTTACGTAGCTCACCCAACCTTTCATACATTTACAAGATTTCATTTGCACATCTATTTTTTGAAAGAAAAAAAATCTGTTAGTGATCTATAGAGTTTTATCTTCCTAACTTTCTCAGTTGTCATTTTACATAATCTATTTAACGAGGTACTTGTGTTCCCAATCTTCCTCTAAGAGAAAATGTTTTCTTCTAAACTTTGATATGACCACTCTATTATTATTTTTTAATCCAAATGCCATGTTGAGAACATTTTAGATGATTATGTTCATGATATGTGCATGGACCAACAAAAAAATATAACAAAATTGTTTTTTTAGATAATGTCAAAAATAGTACGCAACTAGCATACATGATTTGAGTAATATTTTTACCATAAATCCATGAGGATTGGAGGTCTTACAAGTTATGGATTCTAAGAAAGATTTTACCTTCTTATTCCATGTATTCACCTCCCTTCTCTCTACATTTGTCATTTTTTTTCATCTTATTCTATTATATCTTCTATCACCACTGTTTCATCCCACAACATTACCCCTACCTTATTTACTATAGCACATCATAGGTTTACATTTTCTCCACATTACCTCCAAACCATACTCATCTACCAAACATGTTTCCCACATGATAGTTTACATCTTTTAGTGTCATAAACTGTAATACTTTAATTAATGGTTCTAATTCACTCTCTCCTAGCATTCATTTTATATTTCATCTCCTTTAAGCACTATTGGGACCACTTTTATATTTAAATTATTACTTAAATCAAAGATATGAGACCTATCCTAATTTAAATCTTAGCACACTCCTCTTTGGGCCCTTATTTTAAGTGTGTCGTGTATCTTATATTATTTTATGTGTATCTAGGTATTATCCTACTATTAAGTTCAATGAAATGAAAACCTCACTTCGATTTATTTCACCGATATAGTTTTAGGATCTAATAACTAGGCCCTATAATCTTTTTATCCCTAAAATTTGAGCCAAAAAGGGATGGACTAATTTATTAACTATAGACTATGTGTTGAAGTTGGAAGCATCTGATCACCTTATTTATGAGCTAAAAATAAGGGTGGATAACATGGAGGCCTTAGGATTCCCAAATATAACCTTAGAATGTGGATACAACCATTTTAGGTTGGCCTCAATGCAAAATTACCTTGACAACACTATATAAAGCACCTCCTCTAGTTCTTTTTATCTCGCATTTGTATGGTGAAAATGTGACCACACTTCTATGAATCCTTACATGCAAGAAAACTCAACAATGAGCCCTCACAAATCGATCCATAGCTCTTTATGTATGGAGTTGCAAGATTTGTAAAATTGCTCTCAGCTAGAGCTATAAACTCATGACCTTGCTAGTCAACCACACAATGAGAGATTCCAAATCAAAGACAAGGGCAACAATGCCAATATCTCCAATGAAATCAATATGGATGCAATGCAATGCAAAATTAATCTAAGATGAGCATGCAAGTATGCAAACTATGTTATGAAAGGAAAATACAAGTGTTACAAATCCTCCTATTAAGCTATGTGAGATTAATCTATTGCATAAAGGAAATCTATATTAAAAATGCCATGATTATGCAACTATGATGTAAGAAAATAAGCTAAATGAAATGCAACAACAATGTCTTCAAAGCTTGAATGCAAGAATGTCTTCAAAGAGCTCCAAATGACCTAGAAAACCTACAGCATAACATTAGCATAAAAACCTAAGATATGAAAATGAGGAAGAGAGCTCTCCTTTTATAAGAAATGAGATGAAATGGACCATGGAGATTAAGAGGCAAAAAAACCTAATCAACGGTGGAGAAAAATGGAAGCTTGATCCTTGTGCACAAATATCCTCCAATAGGAAAATAGGAGTTGACTTTAGTGTCCATATAAGACAAAAAGTGTTGTTTCTCTTTATATAAAATAAGAATAATGTTTTATTTGTGCAACATAGGATAAGAAGAAAAGTGAAGATTTTTTATTTAAATAAAAGGGGAGGAAATTCCTTTTAATTAAATAAAGGCTTAGGATAAAGTGATTTTATTATTTAATTAAAATAGATTTTTAATTAATTAAAAATGAGCATGTTCTCTTAATTAAATAAGATTTTTATTTTTTTTCTCTTTTAAATTAAACAAGGCTCAAACCTTAGAAAATATTGAATTGATTATGATTTGATCAAAGAAATTGATATAATTCATATTGTTGATTTTTGAAAATATTGATTCAAGGATTTGATAAATTGCTAAATGGGGGCCCAAAGTCTAGGTGACCATTTTAGGGTGCATACATTTGCCCCTCTTTGACTAATGTGTGATCGTTCTAGAAACACATGCAGTCAACGAAGAATTGAAATGTAAGATCGATTTGAGATCACAAAACAACCCAGATGTGTGTTCGACGGATGGGAACACATCAAAACAAACATAAACAAAGGATTCTGGATATGAGGTTGATTTGGGATCATATCCAAAATAAGATATAAGAACCTCAAGCTTGAGTGAAAGCTCACAAAAAGATAGCTAAATCAAGAGAATCAAGGATTAAAATCCAATAGATACTACCCCCTCGGAATCGAAATCGAAATCAGGTAGAGGAGAACAGCAAATCGATAAAGATTAGATCAAATCATAATGAAATCATGATCGAAGATAAACGATGATAGGATAACCATCGAGCAATGAAGATATGCCCTAGTCTGACTAAGAAAGATATAGGATAAAGATGCAGTCAAACGTGAGAAAGGAGTGAATTGAATGAAGATGAATGAAAGACTAGAAGTTTGAAAGACATGAAAATGAAGAAATTCCATCAAAGATCAAAGAGTTATGCCTCAAAAGGTCAGTCAATTGCACAGAAGAAGGAGAAATGTGATTTTGATAATCAAGGTGAACGCGAATTTCGGTTTTGACCCCGAAATGAATAGAAAATGATGTGATATGAAAGACAAGGAGCGAAAGACATGATCAAGAAGAATTAGAAGATGAACACAATTGATCGACTAGTTCGTAAATGATGAAAAGGAGCGCTCTCTCCATATGCAAAATGCAAAGAACTAATCTAATCATGAACCTAAGAATGCAAGCTACTATGAAAGTGGTTGACTTGCAAGGTCACAACGCTTATAGACATCTAATTATCATCATCGAGCATTATTGGTAGCGTCATAAGATCATACAATGCACACTAGCATGACTATGGGTATATGAATATGATCTATATCAGATAGGAATGTGGAAATCCCACCTAGGCACCAAAGACATATAGGTCAAGATGACTAGTGCAATGAGATTACCTGAGTTTGATATGGCGAGATTAGGCTTGTATCAAGACACATGAAAGTTAGAATAACTAGAAGCATGCACTCGCATAACAGTCGAGGATAATACCTTGTCAATCCATAGCGTCAAGTAAGACCGGCATAAATGCTCATGACAATTAGGATCAACAAAATATACCCATAAGTAGATAAAGAAAAAAAAACATGTTCTCGTACCCTCAGTCTTCTAGCTATGCATCATCGAAAACTTCTCAGGGAGAGACCACTCATCAAAGAAATCCTCATAGACAACACACAAAGAAACATAAAGTTAACATATCTCAACTAGTTGATTGTTTAAGTGCGTGTGTGTTGGTCATAGAGTCAGACTCTGGTTATCACATCTATCAATGAGAAATATCGCATCATACTTAGACTATTGGATAAGACATCTGATAAGTGTTAAGAAACACTCGACGCAAGGGTAGTGTTGAAAAATACTATTTGAGGTGGTGTTGAAAAACACCTGTTGTGAAATGCCCCAAGAGACAAATGCACCTAAAGAACCTATGCTAACAGGTATGCCCCCTAGACAAAGACAAAGACCAATTCTAGACCACGCCAAATAAGGTCAAGACATGATGGAGAAAGGTTCAGTGTCGAGGACGCATGCTAACAAATAGGAGTGCAAAGGCCTCAAGTAGCGCCTGTTTCTAGGTTTTCACCACTTAGAATCTTTTTTATTTTTTAATTTTTTTATATTTTTGCTACTAAGGCGCCTGTGTCCAGGTTTTCACCAAGGCACTTTTTCTTTTTCTTTTTTGTATTTTTTCAATTTTTTTATTTTTTTGTATTTTTTCAAGACTTTTTATGTTTTTAAAGATTTTTTCAGCATCATATATCAATTTTTTGGCATTTTTTTAGGATCATAAAATATGTACAAAGGATGCCCCCAGACAAAACGGGCATCAAACTCTTTAAGCAAGATCACATTGTGTAGTCTCAGTGTCTAGCAAGGTGGGGAACAAAAGGGATTAGCAAGCTAGTGACTAAGATGGAGGAAAGGAGAATGAAGGCAAATGGAGGGAAGAAATCCTCAAGGTCAAACTCCTCAAGAGTACCCAAGCTAGGGAAAAAATTATCATGTAAAGCACATTTGGATAAGCAATGAAAGGCCAACATAAGATAAGTCACAAAAGTGCACTGCAAAAGAAGGAAGGTATGTAATCCAAAGGAGTAGACATGTCAAGAGGCTTCATAGCATCATGTTTTACTCTTTTTTATTAGATCAAGACCAAGGGGAAAAGGATAGCGAAAGGCTAGAATGAATGGAGGAAAATAAATATGAAGGCTAAACATGAATGGAATGAAAACAAGATCATCGTAAGATAGCTCACAAGATAGCCAAATGTTCGTGTATAGTTCAACATTGTCAAGATCAAAGAGCGAAGATGAAATGGATGAAACATGTAGAAGAACTATGCATGATGCCTGATTGCCAGGTTTTCATCACGGTACTTATCCAAGGCGCCACAAGGGAGTGGTTTTCACCATAGGACAAATTTATTTCTCTTTACTTTTGCTACCAAGGCACCTGTTTCTAGGTTTTCACCAAGGCACATTTTTTATTTTTTCAATTTTTTCTTTTCTTTTTCTTTTTGAATTTTTCTTTTTTTATTTTTTTGGAAGAAGGCAAGCTTTTTAGATAATGCTCCTTGAAAGGATAAACCATGATATGTCAAGGATTCAAAATGATATGCTCAAAGATGATGATAGGGAAAGGAAAGTGAAAGAGAAAAATGGAGGATAAGGCTTTATGTAAAGTGAGTGAGGTTGGAAGATAGGAGGAATAGGCAAATGAGGAAAAATGATAGAAGGTAGAAGGATAATGAATGGAAGGATTGTGAAATGGTAGATGGAAAGGAAGGCAAGATCAACATCAACACACACCTTGAAGGGTGGCGAGAGCGTGGAGGAAATGTGAATGAAGGAATACGAGAAAGAATATGGCGAATGTTTAGCAGAGGTTGCGGTTCAGGCACATGGAATGGAAGAATATTTTTGGAAGAAGATGAAGTGGAAGCCTTTGGAAGCTTGAATGCCAACTTCACTTTTTGTTCAATATTAGACTCTTTCAAGAGAGACTTTGGAATCCATATAGCCTTAGGCTTTTCATTTCTTTTTCATGATTTAGAGAGAATATCTTCAATAATAGATTTTGGAACCCATATTTGTCTTGTAGTTTTCTTCTTAGATATCTCTTTGGACTTTATGCCTCTATGTCGATTAGAGGAGACATGGTGATCTTTTTTTTTTATGGAGTCTTATATTGCTTCTTTTTCTCATATTGAACATTCAAGTTACTTCCAAGAGACTTGGGACTTATGAAAGAAGGAGGATATGATTGGTTTAGATGAGTGGATGGATGAAAAAGATTTAAGGGTATGTATCTATGTTGATCTTGAGGAAAAATAGGAGATGGAAGGACGTAAGGACCCAAAATGGATGATGAATTAGGAGAATTAAGAGAGGAAAGTGAAGGGAAATAAGGGCCCAAGATGGAAGGAAGACATGAAGCCTTTGGTATTGGTGGAGGAAGTCTAAGGATAGAAGTGGAAGATGCAAAAGGATAATCAATAAGTTCATCAGCATCTATATGACAACCAAGGACATTAGCATCTTTAGAGTGAGCATTAGGATTTGAAATAGAATCATGAACATCTTGAATAGCAGCAACTTCTTTGATAGGATTGTTTAGAGCTTGCAAAGACTTAGGAAGAGTAGAAAGTGAAAGTGAACATAGAGTGGTGGAACAAGAAGATGGAAGACTTTGATCTTGACAAGGAACTTTGGATAGCATAAGCATATAATTTTTCTCTTGAATTTCAATAGGCTTAACATTGGAAGTAACAACACCATTTTTAAGAACCTTAATGGAAGTATCATCTTTGGAAAGCACAAGTGGAGTAAGGTTATTTTGATTGTCAATACGCTCAACGGTGTAAGTAGTAGCTTGATCTTGCTTAGGAGAAGATTTAAGACATGGTGGAATGAATGAGGAAGGGCGTAAATGATCAAAAGAACCTTGAAGAGGATCAGAGATGTCATGAAAAGGATTGGATGACATGGAGGGTTCTTGATCTTGATCTTTTTTTATGTTCTTTTCTTTATCATTTTTAGAGTCCTCTTGACATTTATCCACTTCTAAGGACAAGGAACCAGGTTGGAATTGTATGGAAGACTTTGAAAAAGATGGTGAAGGATTAGCTAAAGTAGGCATTATAGTGCATGAAGACATAGGCTCTTCAGGTTTAACATTATTGAAAGTATTTGCAGTCAAGTGAAGGTTAGCTTGAGTTTCTTTAAGAGGTAGCCCTTGAAGATAACTATAAGAAATCTCATGAAAAGCATTAGGACTTATGTTGAATGAAGGATTTGTGAAAGATTCAGAAGCTTTAGTAGATGTATGGGTATTGGATGAAGTAGGGGATGGAAGGGAACCATCACAAGACAAAGGTTTAGCATTAACATGATCTTGCTTGAGAGTGCAATCTTTATTTTTAGCATGAGAGTTCCTAGAGGAAGGAATCTTATAATATTTATGTTTCAAATCAACACGGTGCATTTTATATTCTTCAACAGTAGTAGCTGGATTATAATCAAGGTATTGTTCACAAAACTCATCAAAGTTTCTTTCAAAATCTGAATCATACGGATGACCATCACAATCTTTCCAATATGAGGACCCATTTTCAGTAAGCACAAGGACATGACTAGGAGGACTCTTAGGAATAGAGGTGTCATAGGTATCACTACATTGTCCATCATCATAGTCATCATGGTCATCATAGGTGGGTGTGTCACTCTTCGTGGAAGAGGTATCATAAGGACTATCACATTGCTCATTATGGTATGTCTTGTGAAGAGAAGTAAGACTCTTTGAATAAGTAGAAGAAGAATGAGATCGTGAAGAAGAGGAAATTGAAGACTTAGTGTAGGAAGAGGACTTGGATAATGAAAAATTTGAATAATGTTTAGAAGAGTCATGATAAAATTTGGAAGATGAAGAATGTGAATAATGTTTAAAAGAATTGTGATAAGATTTAGAAGATGAAGAATGTGAATAATGTTTAGAAGAATCATGATAAGATTTAGAATGTGAGGAATGATGAGAAGATTTAGAAGATGAAGAATATTTGGATGAGATCATGAGTATGATTGTAGCAAAGGCGTCTAATTTAATCGATTTTTCTTTTATTTTTGTCATAAATTCATCACTCATGAGAATTTTGGAGGAACAATACTTTTTGAATACATCAATGAGCTCAAGATCATCTATTCTTAATAAAGGTTCCAAAACTAGATATTTGAGATTCATGGTTCTAGAAGAAGAAGAATCAAGCATAGGAGCAACATAAGAGATAAAATAGAAGAAAATAGACTAGATAATAAGAGGAAAAGAATCAAGAAGACATGAAGAGTTTAGGAAGAAGAGGAAGAATCATGAAGGAAGAAGAGATCGGATGAAAATGGGAGACTAGAAGACATGGAAGATGTGGAAGAAAGAAGACTAAGAGTCATTTTTTTTGCAATTTGATACCATTGGAATTTATTTGGATATTGAGCAACATGTCACAACACATAAGATCTAAGATCTGGACTAACCAAGGAAGACTAGAAGTGACACAAATCAACTTCGAATTGCAAGCAGCAATAGGACAATTCGGGAACTCAATTTTTGTTTGTTTTAAAAGATCAAGTAAGTATATCAGTAGATTGATCAAGCACATAAGACAACAATCAAGGAGTTCAAGCAAGCAATTGTCTTCAAACAATGAGCAAGGGGCAAAACAACCTTGCACATGAACAAGAATAGTGACTTAGTATTTCTACTCCTTAAGAACTACTTGTGTATGTTCTTGAGAATGTTTTAGCAGGCACTTAAAACACAACAACATTCTAGCAAGCTGTCTACAAGGCTATACATAGCTCTTCTAAAGGGAGTCCTCAATATACGCAAAGTACGTGAGGCCCAAATTTGTAGATGAGAAAAATCTAAAATCACACAGCCGGGGGGAGACGGTAACCCAAATCTCCTCCTTCACTTCTCAAAGGTATAAAGTTCTTTGAGTCTTAGCCAAGAGTGATATCAAACTCAATTCCCAAGAGAGGTGTCTTTCGATTCACCACCCGCTATTTATACTCCGTCGAAACATAGGAGTTAAGGTCATCCTTTGAGGTGGTGTGTCTCCAAGCAAGCCTTCTAAAAAATAAAATTAAGTGAATTAGTAATTCACTATCAAAAGTATTTAAAACACTAAAGGTGGAACACTTAACTCTTCAAATAAATGTGAAGTGAGTCCAAAAGTGGAACATTTAACTCTTCAAGTGAATGTGAAGTGAGTCTAAAAGTGGAACATTTAACTCTTCAAGTGAATGTGAAGTGAGTCCACAAGGTGGAACATTTAACTCCTCACACAAACTCAAAGTGAGTCCAAAAGTGGAACACTTAACTCCTCACATAAACTCAAAGTGATTCCAAAAATGAAACATTTAACTCCTCACACAAACTCAAAGTGAGTCCACACCTTAGAAAATTAATGAGATCAAGAAAGCATAAAAAAGGGGGAAACTTTGTGGAACACTTAACGCTATTTTCAAGTAGACCCCTCCCTTATGTATGAATGCTGACCTTGTATCTAAAGGGTGGAAATGAGGGGTGATTAGAAATAAGCGAATCCAACAACCCAATTTAGCTAACAAGATCAATCAAAAGTACCCCAAAGTTGCTTATCAATACTACTCACAAATGAAAAATGGTTGAATCAATGAAATATTTAACTTTTCAAGCAAACATAGAGTGAGTCCACAAAGTGGTGCATTTAACTTCGTATGTAAACAAGGAATGAATCCATGCCCTCAATCATTCAATGATATATTTGATATTGGAACCAAGAATTACTTAAGGTTTAAACACAAGCATTCACTTACATAAACTTGTAAAAACAAATCTATGTTCTTTCATTTCCCATTAAGAGCATCAATTGAAATGTGTTATATAAAAGCATGTAAACACTCAAGCCAAACATATGAGAGGTTCAATTTTAATCATAAAATCTAAATGTTGTAGAGATGAAACAAAGTACCTCAAGTCCAACGCTTTGTTTTAAACATTTTTCATGAAAGCAAGAGCACCTTCAAATGAACAAAATAAGAAAACAAGCAAACAAGATATGCAATGTATATCCAACTTATGCAAACCCTAGGGTTAGATCTAAAAATCAATTTTTATGAGCAATAATAGCCAGTAAATAATCTAAATGATAACTCATATCATGCATTGAACAATGAAAAATAAGTGCATACTCATCACAAAAGTTTATTTTTTTTGCATTTGACCTAGTCAACAAGATCTTTTTTTTTTATATGATTTCGGCCAAAAAAATAGAAATACAAAATAGAGAACCTTACTAAAAAAATAGAGAGCTTTTCAAAAATGTAAAAATTATAGAAAAATCTCTTCATTTGTGCCCTAGAGACCCATTTTACCAAAACAAACCAGTTTTTGTAAATCAATTATTTAAGCCACTATATTGCACCCAAATTCAAAACATAAAGAATGGACCCCATGTAGAATTTGAATATCTTTTTGAAAATGTAAAATTTTTGAAAAATATGCTAATTTACGTAGAAAATTAATTTTTATGAAAAATCAAGAAAAAATTATAAAAAATCAAAAATACCTTAGAAAATTCTAAATTTTTTACTAGAGCTTCTCTGATATGTCACCAACTTGCAAAAAATTTTTTAGACCAAAACACCAAGCCATTTGGGAGATATGATCAAATCTTTCAAATCTAAGGTTTTCCATCTCCAAACAAATATGCACAAGGGTTAGCTCCAAAAATAATAAAAAATTAGCATGTAAAAGTGGGTTGCCCCATGGTGGGCACTAAAAATGTATGGTGAAAATGTGACCACACTTCTATGAATGCTTACATGCAAGAAAACTCAACAATGAGCCCTCACAAATCGATCCATAGCTCTTTATGCATGGAGTTGCAAGATTTGTAAAATTGCTCTCAGCTAGAGCTATAAACTCATGACTTTGCTAGTCAACCACACTGAGAGATTCCAAATCAAAGACAAGGGAAACAATGTCAATATCTCCAATGAAATCAATATGGATGTAATGCAATGCAAAATTAATCTAAGATGAGCATGCAAGTATGCAAACTATGCTATGAAAAGAAAATATAAGTGTTACAAATGCTCCTATTAAGCTATGTGAGATTAATCTATTGCATAAAGGAAATCTATATTAAAAATGTCATGATTATGCAACTATGATGTAAGAAAATAAGCTAAATGAAATGCAACAACAATGTCTTCAAAGCTTGAATGCAAGAATGTCTTCAAAGAGCTCCAAATGACCTAGAAAACCTACAGCATAACATTAGCATAAAAACCTAAGATATGAAAATGAGGAAGAGAGCTCTCCTTTTATAAGAAATGAGATGAAATGGACCATGGAGATTAAGAGGCAAAAAAACCTAATCAACGGTGGAGAAAAATGGAAGCTTGATCTTTGTGCACAAATATCCTCCAATAGGAAAATAGGAGTTGACTTTAGTGTCCATATAAGACAAAAAATGTTTTTTCTCTTTATATAAAATAAGAATAATGTTTTATTTGTGCAACATAGGATAAGAAGAAAAGTGAGGATTTTTTATTTAAATAAAAGGGGAGGAAATTCCTTTTAATTAAATAAAGGCTTAGGATAAAGTGATTTTATTATTTAATTAAAAGAGATTTTTAATTAATTAAAAAGGAGCATGTTCTCTTAATTAAATAAGATTTTTATTTTTTTTCTCTTTTAAATTAAATAAAGCTCAAACTTTAAGAAATATTGAATTGATTATGATTTGATCAAGGAAATTGATATAATTCATATTGTTGATTTTTGAAAATATTGATTCAGGGATTTGATAAATTGTTAAATGGGGGCCCAAAGTCTAGGCGACCATTTTAGGGTGCATACAACATTCACAACAAATCTACAAGTACAATGTTATTTTGTTATGATTGATTAGAATGAACTGGTTTGGGGGGAAATGATTAATTAATACAAGATAGAAGACTAAATAGGTGAAAATATGATGCAAGATCATCTTGGGTTCTTGGCAATCTTGCATAAACCAAAACTAATTATTCTCATGTTCTTCAGTTTTCCAGTCGTTGAGTTTCTTTCAGTGTTCCTTCAATTTGGATCACTTGTTGTTGTACACCTCATAGAGTGTTCATAGCATCATGTTTTTCCTTCACTTAGGTTCGCACCTCAACTGGTTTCTTAATTCTTGAGATATCTTGGATTCTTGGTAGGACTTCATTGTTCTTCACGTTTCATGACCAGTCTTTATTTTTTAATCTTGTGAAGGATTTTCCTGATTGACGAAGCTTTGTGACTCATATCTTGATGTTCCCTAAATTATGGCCACCCTTCTTGTTGGCTCACACATTATGTTACATCTAGTTGTGAGGGATTAGATTATGATTTAGGCCTTAACGTATAATGTAATACATTTTCCTATTCTCGGAGAATGTAATCTTTCTCAGGTCGACTTGATGCTTGCTAAGCCTTTATAAGCTATTATAATTGATCCTTAAGGGGGATTATAGCTAGCAGTTCTTTAGGAAGAAGGTAGTTCAATGACAGTTAGAATTAGATAGTATAAAAAGATAACCTCTTAAAGGTTCCAATACTATAAATGTATGCCTGTAATGTAAGACTACATGTTTCAAATTCATTATACTATATTTCATGATAATTAAAGGTTGATCTTGCATTTTCCTCTCTTTTTTCTTGTTGCTTATGTTGTATAAATCTTGTTGCGAGGATTAGGTTGATATCTTTGAGGTCTCTCATGGCCTTGGATGCATCATTTGGTATCAAAGCAAGGTCGTGATCCACATGGAAGTGAGATCTTTGTTCTTGAGCTCGCGAACTCCTGAATCAATTTGTTGTGCAGTGGAAGAGTGAGGATCTGACCTACAATTACAGAGGATTTATGGAAGATATCTCGTAGAGGACATGCTAGAGTTATCGAAAGGATATATGTAGATCCAACAATATTGGAAATGTTGAGAAAAATTGCAACTAGATTAGAAGCTATGGAAACGACCTGGAGAAGAGGTTGACATTGAAGATGTAAGTGACGAAGAAGAAGAAAGAGATGTAGAAGCCACTGAATAAGATGAAGGGAAACCTGAACTTGATCAAGGAGATGACATATTCTTTAGATCCCTAACTAGGATTAATGCTATACCACATTTTAATCCACTTGATTGTGATGGAAAGTTTAATTTGGATTAATTGCTTGATTGGATCACTGAGATGGAGAATACTTTGATTATGAAGGCACTGATGAAGCTAAGAAGGTGAAGCATACTTGCACAAAGTTGAGAGGACATGAATCCTTATGGCGGGAAAATTTTCAGACCGATAGACAAAGAAGAGGCAAGGATAAAATCAAATCATGGGATCACATGGTGAACAAGTTGAAGACCAAGTTCTTACCTACTGATTACCAAGTAAGTTTGTTTAGGAAATTAAAAAACCTTAAACAAAAATATCTTAGTGTGAAAGAGGATACTGAGGAATTTTGTAAGTTGGATATCAGGTCTAGTCATATAGATGTTGAGGTTGAAAGAGTTGCTAGATACTTGAATGGTTTAAGGGTTTCAATTTAGGATGAAATCAGTTTGGTTAAATTGTAGATCATATAAGAGGTTTACTAATATGCTCTAAAGGGAGAAGAAAAATTGAACAAAAGACAAGAGAAAATACAAAGAGGAAGAGGTGGAAGATTTCATAGCACGAAGAATATTTTCAAGAGGAGGAAGATCTTATTCAAATCTGAGTAAATGTAAAGCAGAAGTTAAGGAAGAAAGTTCATACCGAAGAGATGATAAAATTTTCCACAGAGGAGGACGATCAAGTAGCAGAGTATTTAGAGGAACTTGTTTCAAACACGGAGGAGGACACTGAGCCTTTGAATGTACCCAAGGAAATTCAAACAAGAAGACTTAAAGAAAGGGTACATCTTCTTGTGTAGGGGAGGAATCTATTGAATCTTTGAATCAACTCGAGGATGGAGGTGCACTAATGGTGATAAGAGCTCTATGTCACAAGGAAACATATCAAGAGGAGTTGTTGATAAAGAGTTTGTTTTAGACCAAATGCAAAGTTGCAAGGAAATGTTTCAAAGTGATAATTGATAGTGGAAGTTAAAATAATTTAACTCTTGAGGAATTGGTGAACAAATTGCATCTACCAAGGGTGGAGCATCTGAAGCCTTATCAAATTGCATGGATAAAGGATGGTCATAAGATACTAGTAAGTGAACAATGTTTGGTGAAAATAAAAATAGGATCTTATTAAGATGAAGTTCTTTTTTAAATTATGCCTATGTATGTGTGTCATATATTGTTGAGTAGACCATGGTAGTATGATAGACAAAATTTACACAATGGTAGAAGGAATAGGTACACCATCTTTGTAAATGGAAAAAAACAAGTATTGTTGCCTTTAGTAGAGAGTCCTAAAAGTGAGATTTGCACTAGCATTAAAGTTTGTTTAGTAGAGGGAAGGAAATTATTGGATGGCTTGAAGAATGATAGTATGTGTTATGATTTGATTCCTAAGAAGTCCGAGTCGAGATCATAAGAGGAATCAATAGAGGAAATTCAGGAGTTTTTGACCAAGTATGAAGATATAATCTCAAATAATGTACCTAATGGATTTCCACCTGTGAGGAGTATTAGTCATTGTAAGGATCTGATTCTTGGAGCTAGTTTTCCTAATAAAGTGGCACACCAAATGACACATGTAAAGAATGATTAATTGAATATGCAAGTGCAAGAGTTACTTCATAAAGGTTTGATCAGGGAAAGTTTGAGTCCTTGTGTAATATCTATAGTATTAGCATTGAAGAAGAATGGGGAGTAGAGGATGTGTACAGATTCTAAAGTTATCAACATGATCATTGTAAAGTATGGTTTCCTTTACCTAGGATGGATGATATAATGGATTGTTTGAGTGGAGAGAAGTATTTTACAAAGATTGATTTAAAGAATGGTTATCATCATATTAAAATTAGGGAAGGTGATGAATGGAAGACAACATTTAAGACAAATGAAGGATTGTATGAATGGTTAGTGATGCCTTTTGGATTGACCAATGCACCGAGTACTTTCAAGAGACTTATGAATGAGGTATTGAAGAAATTTTTGGGTAAGTTTGTAATTGTTATCTTGATGACATCCTGATTTTTAGTAAAAGTAGAGAGGATCATTTGTTGCATTTGAGACAAGTGTTGCTAAGATTAAGGGAAGATAAGTTGTTGATAAACATCAAAAACTTTTATTTCATGAAGAAGGTGTTAGGATTAGTAGACATAAATTTAACAGTTACATGCAAATATAATAAACAATGTAAAGGAATAAAGCACACATAAATAGAACAAAAAGACATAAATATTTAACGTGGTTCACCCAATCTTGGCCTATGTCCACCAAACAGAGGGTCCAATCTTATTATCCAATAATTTATGCCTATTACAATTTGCAATCCCTTGCAACCCAATACCGATGCAAGAAGCTATGAAATTCCCATATATTGAGAAAAGCCTAACCCTAAGCCATTATAACAAGACTTATGTCAGTTAAAAAAGTTAACCCTAAAAAAAACTTGACAAGTCAACGCAAGGAAAAGCTTGATGAGACAACCTAGGGAAATGCTTGACGTGTCAACTAAAAAATGCTCGATAACTTAACCCCAAAAACCACACAATAAATGAAAAGTGTACAATACTTGCCTGATTAGTCACCACAAATTAATAGGATGAAATAGTGTACTTGGGTTTTGTGATCTCATTAGATGGGTTGAAGATGGATCCTCATAAGGTTAAAGCAATTATTAAGTGGCATATAATTAAAAGTTTTAGAGATAAGATCATTTCATGAATTGGCTAGTTTCTACTGAAAGTTCTTTAGGAATTTCAGTTTGGTTTGTAGTCCTATGACTGAGATAATAAGAGGGGATAGGAAGAAATTAAAGTGGACACATGGAGCACAAAAGAGTTTTGAATTACTGAAATAAAAGGTAATTGAACAACCTGTGTTAGCTTTACCTAATTTTGATAAGGTATTTCAAGTGGACTTTGATGCAAGTGGGAATGCAATTAGAGCAATGTTAACTCAAGAAGGTAGACCTATTGCTTATTTCAATGTGAGGTTGAATGATGAAAAGAGAAGATATTCAATTTATGATCTGTAATTTTATGTCATAGTTCAAGCTCTGAAGAAGTGGAGACATTACCTATTGTTGAAGGAATCTGTGTTGTACACCAATCATCAAGCATTGTAGTATTTGAATAATCAAGGTAAATTGAATCAGAGACATATGAGGTGGGTCAAATTCTTGTAGAGATACACATTTGTGTTGAAGCATAGGAGTGGTAAGTCAAATAAGGTTGTTGATGCCTTGAGAAGATGAAGGAATTTATTGACAGATATGAAAGTTGTAGTATTAGGATTTGATGATCTAAAGACCTTGTATGAGGGTGACCCTAATTTTGTAGAACCTTGGAGATATTGTAGAGAACCTTTTGTAACTGATCGAAGAAAGTGGTTGGATTATTTCATTTAGAAAGGTATGTTATTCAGAGGATCTAAGTTGTGTATTCATAGGATTTAAATGAGGGATAATTTGATTAAGGAAAAGCATCACGGAGGATTAGCTAGACATTTTGGTATTGACAAGACTGTGGCTTTGGTGAGTGAGAATTATTTTTTTGCCTTAGATTAAGAAGGATGTTAGGAAGTTTGTTTAGAGTTGTAGAGTTTATCAATTTTCTAAAGGAAGTAGTCAGAACACTAGATTGTATACACCTTTAACAGTACATGCTAGACCGTGGGAAGACATTAGCATAGATTTTTGTTAGAGTAAAGTATTAATTGTGTTAATTAACTTTACTCCCTTCTTAAGATGTCACCTTTTTTTATTTAGTTGTTTATATTTAAACCTCTCTTGCATTGGTAGTGTTATATTTAAAATACTCATGCACTAGTTGTTTTAAATATAAACTTGCATGCATTAGTCATGTAATAATTAAACTAATTATTACATGCACTAGGGTTTTCCTTTCAAGGCTTTCGATCTCCTTTATAAGGATGATCCATTGTATATTTTATTCATTTTATTTTGAGGATATTTTTTTCTTCATATTTTTGAATCAAACCCTTGCCCTCTTCTTACTCTACTTCCTTGTAACAGGTTTTCGTATACAGGTGATCTTTGGGTTTTGTGGATTTGTATTGCTCAAATCCTATAGTATCAGAGCCTAATCTTCTACAACTTGTTCGCGTTGAAGGAATTAGAGATAAGAAAATCATCTAGTTCAAATTATGGCTTTTTTAGTTTTTTTTTTTTGAAATTAGGGGGTACTTAAATTTTGGTGCACTTTGAGCTCAAACGAACCTCACCATTGAGCTCACAGCACCCAAAAACCCCTATTTTGATATAAAATACATCCAATTTGGACAACTTTGCATTTTGGGGTATTTTTTGGGTACCAAATAGCTTGGCACGCTTCTTGATGTGAAATTTGTACAAAATGGCACATAAATCAAGGTAAAATTTCCCTGTTTAGCATGCAAAATGAGGCAAAAATTTGACTCTTTGATACACAAATCAAGACCAAAAAAATTGGCATGCAAATCAAGGCAAAAATTCAGAGACTGGCATGAATCTCGAGACGTGCATGTGATTTTGCAAAAAAATAATAATTTTTTTTGTTAGCGACGACCATTTGGCCGTCAAATTTAAGCCAGGCAAATGCAGTTTTAGCCCCTGGTCATATGGCGACCAGGGGCCCAGAATTTTAGCCCCAGGGGCCTTGTATGCTGCGATGACCATTTGGCCGTCAATTTTAAGCCCTTGAAGTGCTGACATCAGCACATCTGGACACCATTTTGGGCCCTCGGACTCGATGTTTTTTGCTCATAACTTGAGCATACGGTGTTGAAATCGGGCAAACAAGATATCGTCGGAACGCTGGTTCCAAGATCTATGCAAATATGGAGGTTTGAATTTCTAATTTTTCTTTTGTATGGTGTTTTTTACTATCAAAGCTAGATGTTCAGTTTTGCACTCCGAAAGCTCTATATTGTGCATCCGAACTCCATTTTGGGAAAGCGAGATATCGTTGGAAAGTTTGTTCTGAGAGCTTTCCAGTTCTATGAGTCATTTTTCTAGATTCTACTACATGTACATTTTATTCAAATTCTTGCATTTTTTCAATCTGGTGGATATCTTGGATGTTACAGGTCCTGGGATCTCTTCTCTTTAGGGGATGGCTCTTCTTAGGCTATTATTTTATTTCAGCAGCCTTAGCTCTTCTTTGAGCAGTGTATATTTCACTTTTGTAGCATTATTTTATGCACATGCATTGAGATAAAGTGTCATTCTATTGCATGCTTGGAATCTTGAACATGTTTGTGCTATTTGAACTTGCACTCCATTATAAAAGTGCCATGGGGGGTTTGATGTTTTCCCTTGTTTTTCATCTACCTTTGTCAAGTGAGTGTTCCTTCCACGACATTAGCCTCAGGGTATCTTTATTTGTGTTTGTACTTTCACTACACCTTCGATGTTCCTGGTTCTTCAAGATGCAGTTCTTATTGGCATTATTTTTAGTGTACCTATCATCTCTCCTTTGTCAGCATTACGGGGGGGGTTTCTACTGATCGTTCTTCTGCTTCCTTGGTTCAATAGTGTGAGCTATGTATTAAATATTTGTTCCTATGTATTAGGTGGATGCAGTGGCTGGGTACCTATGCATTTTGGTGAGATGGATCGTTTACCATATAGACACTCTTTCTTTCCTATTTTTAGAAGCACTCTTCCATCTTTCATTGATCAACTCTTTAGGCTTTGGTGTTTTATACCATCTGTATCTTTGAGTTTAGTTGTTTGCCTTTGTTTGCCTCCTGATTTGAGTAGTGTCATTTGAGGGCACTCATACATATTACAGTCTTCTCTACCTAGTCATGCTCTATTTTAGTGGAGGATCTTTAGATCAATAGTTACTTCTTGACAGAGTTTGCATTTTTTTGCTTCAGTGATGTTCTACATGTTCATTCTTGTTCCTATTTTTTGGAACATTCCTAATTTTGGAGGCTTCTTCAGTCCTTCATATTAGTCTTTGTCTCTTTTTGGAGTAGAGTTTTTCCCATGTGGTTTTCTCTATTTCTCCACTTTATAGTGACTCTCTTTTGTACTTGGGTACCTAAACTTGCCTTTTGTTGTTGGGACCCATTTTATGTTTTCAACACTGTAGTTTCCTTTGCTTTCTTCTTGCATTGTTTGTAGCTGCATTGTTGCTCATCTTAAGGGGGGTGTTAGAGTAAAGTATTCATTGTGTTAATTAACTTTACTCCCTTCTTAAGATGTCACCTTTTTTGCTTTATTTGTTTATATTTAAACATCTCTTACATTGGTAATGTTATATTTAAAACACTCATGCACTAGTTGTTTTCAATATAAACTTGCATGCATTAGTCGTGTAATAATTAAACTAATTATTACATGCACTAGGGTTTTCCTTTCAAGGCTTTCGATCTCCTTTATAAGGATGATCCATTGTATATTTTATTCATTTTATTTTGAGGATATTTTCTTCTTCATATTTTTGAGTCAAACCCTTGCCCTCTTCTTGTCTCTACTTCCTTGTAATAGGTTTTCGTATGCAAGTGATCTTTGGGTTTTGTGGATTGTATTTCTCAAATCCTACAATTTCATACTTGGGTTACTAAGGGCACAAAGAGGTATTGATTCAATATTTTTGGTTGTGGATATATTTTCTAAGATGACACTTTTCATTCCTTGTAAGAAGACCATAAATGTCATACATGTAGTAGATTTTTTTAGATAAGTTTTTATATTACATGGGTTACCTAAGAGTATAGTTTTAAATCGGCATAGTAAGTTTGTTGGTTACTTTTGGAGGACACTTTGGAGGAAGATGAATATTGAGTTAAAGTTCAATTCTTCATTTCATCTACTGACATATGGACAAACCAAGGTAGTAAATAGGATTTTTGGAGATTTGTTAAGGTGTTTGGTTGGAGAGAAGCCTAGTAACTAGGATTTGGTTTTAGCACAAGCAGAGTTGGCATATAACAATTATGTGAATAGGAGTACATGGAAGATATTGTTTGAGATGGTCATGGGCATGCATACTAAAGAAGTGTCAAAATTAAGGGATAACAATAAGGAGGTTAAGAGGAGTGCAGAAGGAGAATACTTTGACAAGACTATGAAATCACTACGTGATAAAGTTAAACAACATTTGGAGAAAATGAACCAAAAGTATAAGGAGAAAGAAGATGTGAAAATAAGGCATAAGGAGTTTGCAGTAGGGGATGAAGTGATAGTTTATTTGAAGAAGGGTAGATTTATAATTATAAATTACAATAAGCTAAAAATGAGGATGTTTGGACAATGTAAGATTTTAAGGAGATTTGACTCAGGGAATACAAATGAAGTGGAATTGCTAGAGGATATGGATATATTACCTATATTCAATATTGTTGATTTGTATGAGTATCATAAGACTATTCTTAATGAGCCAATTGGGTCAGATGTTGAGCACTACTATCCTAAGAAGCACTTAGATGGGGTAGAAGAGATTTTAGATAGCAAAATTGGCAAAAGTATTAGAGTTAGATAGTATAAGGAGTATCTTGTGAAGTGGAAAGACAAACCAGTTGAAGACTCTTCGTGGATTTATCAGGTTGAGGTTGACCTTATTGTTTTTCATGTATCCTCAAGAAAGTGAGGGGATCACTTTTCTTATAACCTCGGGTGTCTGATGACGGAGCATATTAGGTTCTTGGAAATCTTACATCAACCAAAAATATTTTATTCTCAGTTCTTTAGTTTTCTAGTCATTGAGTTTCTTTTAGCGTTCCTTCAGTTTGTATCATTTGTTGTTGCACATCTCATAGAGTGTTTTTAGCATCATTTTTTTACCTTCACTTAGGTTCACACCTCGATTGGTTTCTTCATTCTTGAGATATCTTGGATTCTTGGTGAGACTTCACTATTCTTCACATTTCACGACTAGTCTATATTTTACGACCGTGCAAAGGAGTTTCCTAATTGAAGAAGCTTCATGGCTCATATCTTAATGTTCCCTAACTTGTGGTCAACCTTCTTATTGGTTCACACATTATGTTACATCTAGTTGCGAGGGATTCTTATGATTTAGATTTTAACCGATAATGTAATACATTTTCATGTTCTTGTAGAATGTAATCTTTCTTAGGTCGACTTGATGCTTGTGAAGGCTTTATGAGCTATTGTAATTGATCCTTAAGGGGGCTTAAAAATGGAATTTCTTTGGGAATAAGGTATTATAAAAAAATTACCTCTCAAAGGTTCCAATAATAGGCCTGTATGCCTAGAATGTAAGACTGCATGTTGCAGGTTCATTGTACTAAATGTCATGATAATTGAAGGTTGATCTTGCATTTTAATCTCTTATTTATTATTTATTCTATCATGTAACTCATGTTACAAGGATTAGATTGATCTCTTTGAGGTCCCTCTTTCCCTTGGCTACATCAAAATAACAAGTTGTGGGCAATATAGATTGATAGGAAACAAACAGCTATGTACATGCAACATAAATAAAAACTAGAGAACACCACTAACATGTGACTTCAATTTGACATTGTTTTGTAGGTTATAGGTCGTATAGGGCATCATGAACCTAGATAGAGGGTGTGCAAGGCATCCTATGCCCATAAATTTTAGATTAACTTAGTTGAAGACTATCATTTAGGTTACGTACTTTTTAGATCTAAGACAATGCAATCGTCACTTGTATCTACACAAAGAAAAATGGAGAAAATATTGGGTTGAAAGGGGTTTTCCTTACTAAAATCCCAGTTGAGGAATAAACCATGAAATAGGTATGAAATTGCATGAATGAAAAGTATGTAAATGTAAAGTAATATTAGATCTACTTTTTAAATGCATATACATCCACAAACTAATATTAAGATCATGATATTTTTGAAGATGCTTGCATGTTGCTTGAATGTAGTTGTATGTTAACTTTGAATCTTGAAATGTAGAAGAATCAAGGATGCCTTTCACAAATGCATAGATCTACAAATACTCCTCAAAGATCTTAAATGTTCTTATGCTTGATTGAATCTTGTCTTTAAGAGTGAATAAATGAATGTAGATGGCTAAAGGATCCTCTTTCTTGATTAAGAACTCCTCTACTTAGCCATCATGGGAGAGAATATTTTTGTAATAGAAAATATTGCCTTCAAAGATACTTTAGATGCTTGAGATCTTGATCTTGAATGCTTGGATATGAAATGATAGGAGATCACTTTAAATCTTGATTGTGCTTCTTGAATTCTTGCTTGTGTATGTTCAAATGAGGAGAGATAGGTTGATTTCATACCTTTTATAACATTTCAAAGCTCAAAACTCAAAGGAGGTCAACACAAATTCAGAAATCCCATTAAATCAACAAAACAAGCCTCCGATTTAAATTCCAGGCAAAATTATAGGGTCCCTCTACTCAATAAGAGGACACCCAGGGCATTTTATACCCACTAAAAGAGGCCAAAATTAACTATAGGAGTTGGAAAGGAGGAAAGAAGATCGTAAATGTAGGCAGTGCAGAGCTAGACCAAGCATAGTGAACGCAAAATATTGAAAACACTAAAATGGGGCCTAATTGAGCATCTAATTATAGGTGCTTACAATTTAGGATAGTAAACTTAGCCCCCATACTAGTAGGAGTATGAAAATGCCTCATGCTCATAGTAAAGTAGATCAAAGCATTGGAAATTTTTTAACAACATAAAGGAGACAAGGAGACACCAAGCCCCTAAGTGACTTAGGTCCTCATCAAATCCAAACCTAAGATAAATAAAAGCAACACTAAAAAAGAGAGGGAGAAAGAAAGAGAGACATGACCAACTATCCTAGTAAGGTTTTGACATACTATTGTATCATCCTAAAAAGTTAGCACCCATAATTGGATGCTCTATTAGGCCCCATTTTCATTATTTCAATATCTAATGTCTGTTATACTTGATCCTAGAAAATTGATTCCTCTTTTTCTTCTTTTTTTTCACCATCTCAACACCCAGTTTAAATTTGGGTTGATTTTTCGAGGTATAGAACAACTCAAACATTTTATGCCCAGGTACAAAATGTTTTAGTCATTATGTACCCAATTTTTTGGCCCAGAGCCCTATGTTAGGGTGTTAGTGGGAAAATAGATCTCATGGTCATCTTGGCTTATTTTTTAATCCCAAAGTGATGGATGAAGTATATAAACACCCTATATGTCCTCATTTTGGTAATCTATCTACTATTAGGCAATCAAATTTTCAAGCCCAATCAAGAGAAAGTTTCTCTCCCATAATGGCCAAGTAGATGAATTGTTAATCAAACAAGAAGATCTTTCCTTCCATCTGCATTCATCTCTCCTTCATTACAAGTGATTGTCAATCATATCTACATTGAAGATCTAGGAAGTGTGTTCATAGGTCCATAAATATGTGAGGGAATCCTTGATTCTAATTCTACATTTCAAGGTCAAATCCTTGATTCAAAGCACATTCAAATATCTTCATGGGTGTGAGGGATTTATACATCTATCCATGAGGGTTTATGCAAGGTGAATCAAACATTTACCTTTTTGCATTCTTTCTTTTATGCAATCTCCTTTCATTTTCAAGGTTTATTCCTACATAGGGGTTTCACCAAGGAAACCCATTTTCCCTAATCCTTTCACCATTTTTTTGCGTGTAAGAACAAGTAACAAAGTTGTCATAACTTTTACAGAAAGATCAAGAATAGTTAAGTACAAAATGACTCAGGGTATGGAATGTTTCAACTGCTCTATAATTAGTTACAAAATGACTCAGCTGCTTTATGCCCTTCATATACAACTCAAATTCGACAAGCAAACAAATTACATCTTCAGGGTCACAAAACAACAGTTACAGGTATTTTTTGGATTCCATCTGTCTGATATTCAGATCTGAAGTAGCATATTCTCTATTTCAATTTTAACTACATATAAATCTTCTCTAATATGCATTTACCATCTCATTATCATTTCCCATTTCAATTTTACATATTTGGTGAAGGATCACTACCCCATTAGTGCTTATGTCATCACTCGATCCTATTGGGACATCTTCCTTTTGAATGTGTAGCTACACGTTTAAGTGTTATAGCTAGGAGCGATATAAGTGAAGTTTGAGCAGATTGACAATGATTGAAGCAACTGCATAAGGATTTGAAGTGATTTTGGTGAAGAAAATTGTGAGGTTTTGCACAAGTCAGCATGTGTTGAATCAAAAGGTATTTATTGGAGCTCTCTGAGCTTGAATTTTTTGTTTTAAGGATGGATATTCCTATTATAGTTGAGATCACAAAGAAACCTAGGCTAGTATTTAAGAGACATCCAGATAAATTGATGGAGAATGATCCAGAGGGTGCCCTAACCAGCATTCCCTATGGTATATTACATATGGAGGATGTCAAATCATACATTCATTTTAATATCAAAGACTTAGGTGAAAATCATATACGATCACTGTGCAAAGATTGGAAGTTGAAAGATGAATACAAAGTGATCGCAAATAAAGGTTTTGAAAACACAATTCACTTTCTCTCTGAATTTGAGGAAGAACAAATTAGATATGAGTTGAGAACAGTACATGACAAATTTACATTGCTTGATCGACCCTACAAGATTACCAAAGAGGTCATTCACATAGTAACATGTTTTTTTTCTACTGGAGAGGTGCCACAACTAAGGTCTATCTTGCAAGACTTAGTCACATAAATGTTAGACTGTAACTGATTGATTACTTGGAGAAAAAAATGTGAAGATGATCACCAAGGTACTAAGGTATATGTGATACATTAAATCAGTTATTATATTATCATTGATGTCAACTAGTTTTGACTATACTTATCATGGTAATTGCAAATATCTGAAGAAGATAATAATGGTGAAGGAATGAGATATTAACATGAAAATGAGATGTATGAGTAAGTTATTAATATGATATTCATTGGGTAATGTTTGATGAGTCTATGATAGTTTGATAGTGATTTTATCGTATTACATGATTATGTTAAGAATTAAAGATCAAGAATGTAAAAGTTTATGTGGTCGGTATATGAAGAACTTAGTATACACCAAGTAGAAATAGTGTACACCGAGCAAGTGTAGTGTATACCGAGTACAATATTAATCGAGCTAGAAGTCACTAACACATCACGGTATTGATCGAGTGAAAGAAATAATGTGGAACATGTGATTTTCGACTTGAGATGATGAGTTGGACAAATTGGGATGATTCTGAGGTTAAAGATAAAGTTTGTTATGAAGATCTATAGCTAAAAAAATTCAAGGTTGATCAGACGATGAAGATTGAAACATGTTTAAGGCACAAGTTTTGAGGAAGGTTAAAGCGACAAAATTAACGATGGAGATTAAATGGTAAAATCTTTGGCTAAGGAGAAAGCAGTTTATCATGTCTATTTAAGGAGACAAGATATTTAAAGTATGTATACGCGTGAGGAGAAGATTGTATTTATGCAAAATTGGTCAAACATGTTGAAGTGAGAACTGAGCAAATTCTATAGACAACATCGAGCGACAAAAGGAGATTAACCTAGCATAACAAAGTTGGAGGATAAAAGGAAATTAGAGAGATTATGGTGGCCAAAGGTATATGAGCTTAGCATAGATCTGAATATCTACAAAGGAATTTGTATTTGAATATGATCATTTACTATTGCATTCTAACCATTTCTATAGAAAAAATCTCTTAATCGAGTGGGACTTAACATTCTTTATTTATTTCTTTATGACATTCAATGAATGTTGATTATTTTCTTATTGACCCAAGTGAATGTAAGGTCATGGAGAACTGTTAGTGAAAAATCCTCTAACAAGGTCACACCTTACAACATGTTTTGTAACCTTTAATAGGGTTGGCTCTTAACCGAGCTCACTTCAAAAGAGTGAAATTATTTTAGGTACCAGTCTCGGGTGGTTTTTCCCTTAACAGGGTTTCCACATTAAAAATCAAGTGTTATATGTGTATGGATGTGATGATTTGTTATTTTACTTTACACATTAAATGGTTTGGTCAGTATATACTCACTAGTACATTTGAGCCCTTTTTTTGACAGCATACCGTTGAAATTACAACTGTATACCGTCGATAAAGTGACACCACCCGACGTCATAGTTTTGCAGTCGAAAAAAATGATGGTTTTGATTGGTGTAATAATTACGATGACAATGGACATCGCAAGAAAGGGGATGCCAACAAGGCGAACCTGTCGTCAAACCTATTTGTGACCATCGCAATTGGGATGCCTATCCGTTGCAAAAAAAATACAAACGATGATGACTCATCGGAAGATTCTGACGGGTCACCATCATTTGTAGTTTGTTTGCTGACATAGATGTTGTTAATGCGATGGATATCCATCGAAGGTTTACGATGGATATCTGTCATTTGTAGTTTTTAACGACAACGATGTTGTACATGCGACGAAGACTTGTCAAAAGTTTATGACGTATATCTGTCGTTTATAGTTATTTACCGACATCGATGTTGTACATGTGACAGATGGATGTCGAATTGTTTCGACAGATAACCATCACTATTTTATGGTTGTCACAGTTGCGACAAATTTTTTTATTTTTTATTTTTAAATATATATTTGTCGATCGAGTTGGTATCGATTCAGAACGGTGTTCTTGCATATCTAGTTCCTACTCGTGATTTGGTTATGGATCATTCAAAGATGACTTTGTAGTAGATTCAGTAGTGACTCATGGATTATTGAGTCAAGTCTAAAGACTTGGATTTGGAATGGATCCTACCAAATCGAGATTTTTTACAGCGACTACTCCAACACAAGAAGCTAGTGTGGCGATCACAAATGCATTCTTCCTGATGTGTTCATGGGATATATGCAGACCTGATTGCATTCAAATCTGATTCGAGTGACTTCTTGACTTCTTTGGTTCGAATTGGATGTGCTTTGTTCCTATGGAGTATCGCAGTGACTTGACTTAGAGTTTGAGTAGACTATGCATTGATCGACTTGAAGATAGAATCGAGCTACTCTTTGCGTTGTTGTTGAGATCAAGTTGTGATGGATCGCTGGGATTGTCTATCATTTTTTGCCATAGTTTCGAATGAGTTAGATGTGGTTTCGAGAGAGCGACATGTAGAACTTGCACATTAGAGATTCGTAGATCACTATGGTGTCCGTGATGACTTGGGATAAGTCTTCTTCTTGGTGAATCAAGTTAAGAGAATTAGATTATAGAAAGTGGGTCATTTGATGTGACTTATGAGACATTGGATGCCTCTTCATAGCGGGTTCACGGTGCGGTCTATGGTGTTTCTTTGTGACTGGGTTCTTGGTAGAGATCTGTTGATTTGGTAGCCATTGAGATGGATTGATATATATTTGTCGTACGTGGATTGAGATCTTAAATTATTGAGCTTCTCTTTGTTTCGAGAATAGTTTAACATTCTCTACTTAATAGGGCCAACCACATGGAGGTGGAAGCTCATTTGACCCCTCCTAGGAGCCTCTTATGACCCTTTACGACATTTTAAGACCTCTAATATGTATTCTTGGGGATCGTAAAGGGTCATAAAGGGTCCTGGGACACAACATCTGAGAAAAATAAATGTAGGCATCATGGTCACAATTTTTTGGAAACGCAACATAATTGAGTGGTATACCCAGACAATGCAACACAACCACTACTCCTCCAGTTTCAAGTCAACACTATTGTAAACACAACCCATATGATTAAAAATAAATTTAGAGAGTGCAGGAGGAGAGTGATAATGACCAAAATAATATAGGGACCTTGTATTATTTTGGTCATTACGGCCCTCCTCTGCTCTCTAAATTTATTATTTATCTATGAGTTTATTTACCATAGTGTAAACTTGGAACCAGAGGAGTGATATATAGTTGTGTTGCATCGTATGTGTATACCATTCAATTATGTTGTGTCTCCAAAAAATTGTGACCATGATGCCTACATTTATGTTTCTCAGCTGTTGTGATATCTACATTTATGTTTCTCATTTGTCGTGTTTATGTGCATGTTCTTTATGTGTATCTACTAGAAATTCCAAAATAAAATTCAGTATCTACAATAGCCCTCTATTAACCACATTTACGCATATGGTCCTAGCAAAGTAGTGCACAAACTACACAAAGAAGGCATCACAGAAATATGATTTCTGCTTTCGCCATTGAAGCAATCTTGGCGGCACTAGCTGCCTCTCGAGCCTTGCACAAGTTGCACTCATTTCCTACATCAGGTATATATGTAGATGGGGTAGATGTAAATGTGATTTGATCAACCCACCGAAAGTATTAACATCCACTATTTCCCTACAATACCAAATGTACATCGGTTCTTCATAAAATGATTAGTTGTCACATTATTTTTAAACATAAAATGTAATTACGTATCCAGACCTTTTTCCTATTTGGGCAAACCCAAAATTGACGCCCAAGATTACTTCTTGTGAATGATGTCTTCAACATGCATGTGCCAACACCACATTGACACATAGGCACATTGACTGAAGTCATCGACGCTATTTTGACAAATATTGCATTGTCATTATTTTGTTCATTCATACTAATTATAATTACAATAAAAAGAAACATACTGTATGGTGAAAATGTGACCACACTTCTATGAATCGTTACATGCAAGAAAACTCAACAATGAGTCCTCACAAATCGATCCATAGCTCTTTATGCATGGAGTTGCAAGATTTGTAAAATTGCTCTTAGCTAGAGCTATAAACTCGTGACCTTGCTAGTCAACCACACAATGAGAGATTCCAAATCAAAGACAAGGGCAACAATGCCAATATCTCCAATAATCAAATGGATGTAATGCAATGCAAAATTAATCTAAGATGAGCATGCAAGTATGCAGGCTATGCTATGAAAAGAAAATACAAGTGTTACAAATCCTCCTATTAAGCTATGTGAGATTAATCTATTGCATAAAGGAAATCTATACTAAAAATGCCATGATTATGCAACTATGATGTAAGAAAACAAGCTAAATGAAATGCAACAACAATGTCTTCAAAGCTTGAATGCAAGAATGTCCTCAAAAAGCTCCAAATGACCTAGAAAACCTACAGCATAACATTAGCATAAAAATCTAAGATATGAAAATGAAGGAGAGAGCTCTCCTTTTATAAGAAATGAGATGAAAATGGACCATTGAGATTAAGAGGCAAAAGACTTAATCAACAATGCAGAAAAATGTAAGCTTGATCCTTGTGCACAAATATCCTCCAATGAGAAAATAGGAGTTGACTTTTGTGTCCATATGAGACAAAAAGTGCTTTTTCTCTTTTTATAAAATAAGAATAATGCTTTATTTGTGCAACATAAGATAAGAATAAAAGTGGAGATTTTTTATTTAAATAAAAAGGGAGGAAATTCTTTTTAATTAAATAAAGGCTTAGGATAAAGTGATTTTATTATTTAATTAAAATAGATTTTTAATTAATTAAAAAGGAGCATGTTCTCTTAATTAAATAAGATTTTTATTTTGTTTCTCTTTTAAATTAAATAAGGCTCAAACTTTAAGAAATATTGAATTGATTATGATTTGATCAAGGAAATTGATATAATTGATATTGTTGATTTTTGAAAATATTGATTCAAGGATTTGATAAATTGCTAAATGGGGGCCCAAAGTCTAGGCGACTATTTTAGGGTGCATACATTTGCCCCTCTTTGACTAATGTGTGATCATTTCGGGAACACATGCAGTCAAAGAAGAATTGAAATGTGAGATCGATTTGGGATCACAAAACAACCCCAATGTGTGTTCGATGGATGGGAACACATCAGGACAAGCATAAGCATAAGCTGAAAGACAAGACCAACACCATCGCTACTAGGTGCAAATCAAGCTTTAGACAAAACTATCACCGTCGCTGCTAGGCAATAATCAAGTCTGAAAAATAGGAGATAAAAATTGAAAGACAAAATCACCACCATCGCTGCTAGGTGATAATCAAGTCTAAAAATAAGAATCTCAAGCTAAGTTGAATGATAAAGCTAAATCAAAGATTAAAGCTGATAGGTACTACCCCCTCAAAATTGAAATCGAAATCAGATAGAGGAGAACAACAAATTGATAAACTTGATCAAGTCACAATAAATAATAATCAAAGGATGGAGCATGATAGGATAACCATCAAACAGTGAAGATATGCCCCAGGTTGACTAGGTTTAACTGGGAAATATACAGGATAAAAATGAATTCAAACCTTAGAGAGAGGAAGTGAAAGGGGTGAATGAAAGACTAGAAGTTTGGAAGATATGGAGGTGAAGAAATTTCATCAAAGATCGAAGAATCATGCCTCAAAAGGTCAGTCAACTGCGTAGAAGAACTTAGAAACGCGACTTGGATTTTGATTTTGAGTCCAAAAATGGATAGAAAATGATGTGATATGAAAGACCAGAAATGAAAGATATGATCAAGAAGAATCAGAAAATGAGCATAGTTGACCAACTAGTCCGTAGATGATAAAAAGGAGAGCTCTCTCCAAATGCAAGATGCAAAACTAATCTAACATGAACCTAAAAATGCAAGCTACTATGAAAGTGGTTGAATTGCAAGGTCACAACACTAATAGACATCTAATTATCATCATCGAGCGTTATTGGTAGCGTCATCAGATCATACAATGAACACTAGCATAACTATGTGTATATGAATATGATCTTTATCAGATAGAAATGTGGAAATCCCACCTAAGCATCAAAGACATGTAGGTCAAGATGACTAGTGCAGTGAGATCACCTAAGTTTGGTATGGCAAGATTATGCTTGTATCAAGACACATGAAAGTTAGGATAACTAGAAGCACAGACTCTCAAAATAGTCAAGGATAATACCTTGTCAATCCATAGTGTCAAGTAAGACCAACATAAATGCTCATGATAGTTAGGACCAACAAAATATACCCACAAGCATATAAAGAAATAAAACATGTTCTCATACCCTCAGTCTTCTAGCTATGCATCATCAAAAACTTCTCAGGGAGAGACCACTCATCAAAGAAATCCTCATAGACAACACACAAAGAAAAATAAAGTCAACATATCTCAACAAGTTGATTGTTTAAGTGCCTGTGTGTTGGTCATAGAGTCAGACTCTGATCATCGCATCTGCAAATGAGAAATATCGCATCAAACTTAGACTATTGGGTAAGACATCTGATAAGTGTTAAGAAACACTCGACGCAAGGGTAGTGTTGGAAAACACTGTTTGGGGTGGTGTTGAAAAACACCTGTTGTGAAATGCCCCAAGAGACAAACGCACCTAAAGGACCTATGCGAACAGTTATGCCCCCTAGACAAAGGTAAAGACCAATTCCAGACTAAGCCAAATAAGGTCAAGGTATGATGGAGAAAGGCTCAGTGTCAAGGACGCATGCTAATAAATAGGAGTGCAAAGGCCTCAAGTAGCGCCTATTTCCAGGTTTTCACCACTTGGAATCTTTTTTCATTTTTTAATTTTTTTGTATTTTTGCTACCAAGGCGCCTGTTTCCAAGTTTTCACCAAGGCACTTTTTCTATTTTTTTTTTTTTTGAATTTTTTTTTTTTTTTTTTTTTTTGTCTTTTTAAGGACTTTTAATACTTTTTAAGATTTTTTTTCAGTATCATATATGAATTTTTTTGGTATTTTTAGGATCATAAAATATTTACAAAGGATACCCCCAGATAGAAACGGGCATCAAGGATAGAACTTCTTTAGGTGCAAAATGTTGATGGGCTCAGGGATCTGTTCTCCATCTTCATCTGACAGTAAATATGCACCTGTACCAAAAGCCGCAGTAATGACATATGGTCCAAGCCAATTAGGTTTGAACTTGCCCTTTTGTTCTCTGTTCTATTGATTCTTAGGATTTTCTCTCAAAACAAGATCTCCTATTTGAAACTCTCTAGGGCGAACCTTCTTATTGAATGCTTTGGACACACACTTCTGATATACTCTCATGTGATCAAAGGAAGCCTTATGCTTCTCATCTAAAAGTTTTAGTTCTTGTAACCTCATGGTGCGACAGTCCTCATCTGTTATCAAACCTTTGAGTGAGACTCTAAGTGAAGGTATCTCTACTTCTAAAGGTAATACCACTTCAGTGCCATAGGTAAGTGCAAAAGGAGTGGCTCCTATAGGTGTGTGAATGCTTGTTCTATAAGCCCATAGTGCTAGATTGATTTGCAAGTGCCAATCTCTACCATTCTTGTGTATTGTCCTATGAAGAATCTTAAGAATGGTTTTATTAGAGGCTTCTGCTTGTCCATTTCCCTGTGAAAAGTAGATGGAGGACCAATGTTGCTTGATTTTAAACTTCTTGCATAAATGCTTTAGGTCCTTGTTCTTGAATTGGCCTCCATTATCAGTAATAATCTCAAAAGGCACTCCAAATCGGCAAATAATATGATTCAGAATAAATAGTGAAACAGTCTTGCCTGAGGCAACATAAAGAGGGACTGCCTCTACCCATTTCATGAAATAATCAGTAGCTGTGATGATAAACTTATGTCCACCTAATGAATTGGGGTGAGTCTGCCCCACAAGATCAAAGGCTCAGTGCTGAAATGGCCAATGAGAAATAGAAGGAATTAGTTCCCTACCTGGAGCATGAATCAGGTTTCCATGTTTTTGACATTTCTCACAAGATTTAGAGAAAGCTACTGCATCTGTTTGCATTGTGGGCCAGTAATACCCTGCCCTAAGCAACCTTCGGGCCATGACAAGACCATTAGAGTTTCCACCACAAATGCCCTCGTGAATGTCAACTAATGCTTGGTCAGATTCCTCCTTTTCCAAGCACCTAAGAAGTGTCCCATCTAAACCCCTCCTATATAAATCACTAGAGACAAGGACGTGGTGAGAGGCATTACGGATGAGGTTTCGGTGTTCAGAATGATTGAAAGTGTCAGGGATGATGCCATCGCATAGATATGAATAGATAGCACCATAGCGGGAAGACTCATGACTAACCAAGGTACAAATGACATGGCTTTTTGAGGAGTAAAAAATGGGGTGGTGTAGCTCTTCCACCAGGAATTCAAATCTGGATTCATGTTGTTCCAACTGTAGGAGTGAAGCTAATGTAGCCATAGCATCTGCAGCTTTGTTTTCTGCTCTAGGGATCTGTTGAAATGTCACAAAGGTAAAGTAACATCTCAATGAATCAACCATCTTTTTGTAAGGTATCAATTTATCATCTTTGGTTTGATACTCCTCATTGACTTGGTTGATAATTAATTATGAATCCCCAAAAACATGCAACTCTGTTATGTTTCATTCTATAGCTAGTTTCAATCCATTGGTTAATGCTTCATATTTTGCAATATTGTTTGTACATGGGAATAAAAGTTTGTAGGATTTTGGTATATTGTACCCATGAGGAGAAACAAACAATACTCCAACACCCGATCCATTTTGCATGTTGGAACCATCAAAGAACATCTTCCAAGTGTGAGTGGTCATGTATAGAATGTGTTCATCTGGGAACTCTACCTAAATAGGCACACTATCCTTAACTGGAAAATCAGCTAACTGATCAGCAATAGCTTGCCCTTTTATGGCCTTCCTTTCAATGTACTCTATGTCAAATTTAGATAAAACCATCATTCATTTAGCAAGTCTACCTATGAGGGCAGCCTTACTAAGCAAGTACTTAAGAGGATCAATTTTTGCAACCAAATGTATAGTATGAGCAAGCATATAGTGTCGCAAATTTTGGGAAGCAAAGACTACTGCAAAACAAGACTTCTCAATGTTATTATAATTGATCTCATAAGATACTAGAGTATGACTGATGTAGTATATGGCCCTTTCTTTCCCAGTGTCATCTAATTGAGCCAACAATGCCCCCAAGGAAGACTCTGTTGCTAAAATGTACAAAATCAATGGTTTCCCTGGAATAGGAGGCATCAAAATTGGAGGATTAGCCAAATACTATTTTATTTGATCAAGGCTCTTTTGGCAAGCCTCATTCCATACACATGTGACTCCCTTATGCAATGTTTTATTGAAATGTTGTGCTCTATTTGCAAGTTGTGAAATAAACCTCCTTATGGATTAGAGTCATCCCTGAAAACTTCTCATCTGACTAATGTTCTTTGGAGGTGGCATATCTAAGATAGCTTGGACCTTTTCAGGATCAACCTCTATTCCTTTTGCTGAAATTATGAATCCTAGAAGTTTACCTGAGGTAACTCCAAATGCACACTTTTTCGGATTCAATCTAAGTTGAAACTGTTCCATGCGATCTAGAATCACTTCCAAATCATCGAGGTGTGTATCTCATTTCTTAGATTTAGCCAAGGTATCATCCACACAATCTTCCATGTTTTTATGCATCATATCATGAAATATTGTGGTCATAGCTCTTTGGTATGTGGCTCCTGCATTTTTTAATCCAAATGGCATGACGTTCCAACAATAGGTTCCCCATGCACATGTGAAGGCTGTCTTTTCTTGATCCTCAAGAGCTATTTTTATTTGGTTATAATTGGAAAAACCATCCATTAAAGAATATATCTCATAGCCTGCAGTCATATCCACTATCATGTCTATGTTAGGGAGTGGAAAGTCATCCTTTGGGCAAGCTTTGTTGAGATCTCTGAAGTTTGTGCATACACCAATGGACCCATCATGCTTTGAAACTGGAATAATATTTGAGATCCACTCGGCATAGTCGATAGCTATAATAAATCCTGCTCCTAAGAGCTTTTCTAATCCAGCCTTAACAAGGAGAGCTATGTGAGGATGCATTTTCCTCAACTTCTATTTTACTGATTTAATTCCTGGAGCTATAGATAAGTGATGCATAATAAGATTAGTGTCAAGCCCTGGCATGTCTGAATATGTCCAAGAAAATTGATTTTCTTCTCTTGTAAGAACTTTGTGTATGCCTCTTTTTCTTGTACTGACAGAGACTGAGCTAGACGAATCACTTGTGGAGCCTCTTTTGTATTCAAATTTACTGGTTGTGTAGGCTCAATAAGAACTGATGACATGTCTTGGAAATAACTCAGCAGGTTATTAAGTACCCCATCCTTAGGTGCCTCAAGGAGGTTTTCACCTTCGGATATGTCCTTTCTTTTTACTTTTTTGGGTTCTGACACCGCCACATAGTGGTTTTCACCATCAAAACCATTTTTTTTTCTTTTTCTTTTATTTTTAGACCGAGATACTTAATATCAAGCTCCGCCATACTTGTTGTTGATTCACTGGTGGAAGAGACTACGGGTTCAAGAGCATTTAGATAATAGGCAATTTCATAGTCATTCTGAAAGTTTAAGAGTTGAGGCTCTTGGTGATGTTGAGACCAATCAATTAGGTGGAAATGAACAAGGGGTAGATCAATGACTAGTTCAACATTGTGTATGTGGAAGGTGTTATCTCTGGTGACCATACAATTGGGATTCATCAAGTCTCCTTCTAAGATACCCGAATCAGGATTTGTCCTACCAAACAAAGCATCGTCCACTAAGGCAATTCGAGGAGTCCAATCCTCTAGTCCTACACTAGGCTCGTTGGTCACATCAAGTTGATTACTATAAGTATGGACAACATCCATGTCCAAATTAATTGTTGCATTTGAAAGTAAGTCCCATTCGAACTCATGTGAGTCTGTCTCTGAATCATTATTTGGGCCTCGTGATGTAGAAGCCTCAAGGTTAGGAAAGGTTTCCCTTTCTCTAGCACTAGCATTGTTACTATTCGTCGCAGCTAGGATAGCAACACTTTCCATTGTCAATCTAGCATTCATATAGTCACTATCCGTCGTAGTTGGGATAGTAGGACTGTCAATTGTCAAATATTTTAAATCTCCCCAAAGGAGATTTGTTGAAGGCACCCAATCATCAGACACGTCTTGCTGATTAGAGAGATTAGGTGTGTAGTCTGAGTCATTGTCACTGTCCATCGTAGCTAAGATAAGGACACTTTTTTGTTTCTTATTTGCAAAACCTAAGCCAACTATTGACTTATTCCTTCATCCAAAAAGGGCATGGTTAAGAGGTTTAGCTTTAGCATCCAACCTATGACTAAGGGGACCATGTCTTGGATAACCCATATTCTTGACCAATGTATACCCTCTCCCATAAGCTTGAGGAGAAGGTGCAAAATCTTCATTATGTCGGTATTTCTCCTCTCAATAAATCCAATCCCTAATGACAATCTCTTCTTTTTCCTCTTGAATCAGAACTGAGGATTCTACAAACTTGTCAAACAATGTCATGGCTGAAGATGAGGGCTTTATATCTTGAGAAGGTTTGCCATAAGACCTAGGGGAAATTGACAATTTTGTGAATGAATCAATTTTGTAATCCCCCATGCCAAGATCCATGACTTTGAATTTGTCTTTGCATTATTCAAATGTAGTATCAAAAGTGTTAGCCTCCCTATTCAAAGGAATGTGAGACCTTGCTGAAATTGTGTTGACCGACAATGTGCTATCCCCGGGTATGAAAACTTCTACTCCATTGTAAGGGAACTTCACACACTGATGATAAGTAGATGGGATTTCTTGCATCTCATGTATCCAAGGTCTACCCAAGAAAATATTGTAAGCCAAAGGATCGACATCAACAATCTGAAAAAAAAAATCTTTCTCTACAGGACCAATTCAGATAGGAAGAACAACCAATCCTTTAGAACTACGTTTTGCTTCATCATAAGCCTTGATAGTTATCTTCTTCCTTATATCAATGACTTCTTCTGAATAACCCAAGGCCTTCAATAAGCTCAAAGAACAAATATTAAGCCCAACACCCCCATCTATCAACACGTGCCTCACACGGGTCTTGTGGATCATAACCTCTATATGAAGGGCCAAATTGTGTGGGTGGCTTAATGACTTGTCATCTTCTTCTAAGAATGTAAGGTAGTGAGGGCTAGCCAAGTGGTTGACCATATTCTGGAATTGATCTACATCTATATCATTAGGGACATTAGCCACTCGCAAAGCATCCTCAAGGACACGCTTATGCCTGGGGGACAATTCCAAAAGCTCAAAAATAGATATCTACGCTGGTGTGCGTTGTAATTGGTCAATAAAGTTATAATTCAAATCAGGACCAACAATAGATTTAGGAAGAGCACCTTTTGACATGGGCTGGTTAGATTTACTAGAGCTAGGACCTCTAATAACAATGGGAGCTTGAGACTGACTCCTAGTGACTGGATTGAGGGGTTGAGACATCCTTCATGAGTGAGAACCTCTTAGGACCACAACATGTCCTTCATCAAGCATAGGAGTTGAATCCACGCCATATCCATAAGGGTCTTTCCCTCTCATCATGTTGACATTATCATCAACAACTTCAAGCATATTAATAACATTTTTAGCATTTGTGTAGGTGTAGTTGATAGCAGCCTTGTCGTTCTTGTTGTTATAATTCTCTCCTTTCTCATATTTGGGCAAGGGTTCTTTAAAAGCTTTGTGATCTGCATTAGTGGTTAAACCATCAACTTGTAATCGTCCACTTTCAATAAGATCTTGGACAAGATGCTTAAGTTTAAAACAATTTTTTATATCATGTCCAATTCCATTGTGAAAGACACAAAAAGCCTTCTCATCCCACCAATGAGGTTTAGGATCCGGTATGCGGTGCTTTGTAGAATCTTGAGGTTGTGCCAAATTATGAGCAATTAACGTCTTGAAAATGTCTGCATATGAGTCCCCAAGTTTGGTAAATTATCTCTTTTCTATTTTAGGTCTCCCTTGATACTTGGGTTTATTTTCTTGTTGTGCTGAAGATGTTTGCAACTTCATGGCTTGGACTGCATTAGAGAGATTAAGAACTCCTTCATTCTTAGGTTGTGATGAGTCAACAACTCCGTCATTGACCACTTGCTTATTCTTATTCCAATAGGAGTTCTTTTTGTCCTTATTACCATTATTATTGTTGTTTTGGCCATTGTTGTTATTAGTTGTTTTGGCCAAAATTCCTTGTTCTTTTAGGACATCCTCTATGCGACATGCCACTTATACCATGGTATCAAAAAAATAAAATGAGATCTTCCTTACTTCATACCTTAATTCCGGTACCAAGTTGCTCACAATGATGTCTATTCTTTCCTCCTCAAGAATTGTCCTAGGATACTTCGAGCACAACCGTCTCCATCTCTACAAGAAGGTGACAAAAGGTTCTCCTTGATTTTGTTTGAGTTTGCACAAATCAAGCATGGTGACCGACCTTGATAAGTTGTAAGCAAAATGTTGAACAAATCTTTCCACAAGCTCTCTAAATGTCTTAACTGGAGGAGTAAGGTTAGTAAACCACTCCATGGCTTGACCCTTGAGACTCCTTGGGAACAATCTCATCAAGTAGGAGTCTTCATAGTGAAAAGAAAAGCTCATTATGTATAACTATCTAACATGGTCGTGAGGGTCACCAACACCATCATATTTGTCATAGGTTGGAAACTCAACTTTCTTAGGAAACTCAACCAACACCACACTCTTGTCAATTGGGTTGGGACATATGGAGTCCAAATTAAATGTGCTCTTAGGAGCCCTCATCCTTTCTATATCCTTTTGAAGTTGTTTGATCACCTCATTAGTTGATGGATCTTGCTTCTTTACCTTTCCGTCCACATCAAAATTATATGGGACCTTAGTACCTTTGTTGATGAGACTTTCTAGGAACTGATCCTTATTTTGTTCCACATGCCTTTCTACATATGCTTGAAAGGATGGTTCTTGTTGCATAGTCATAAAATCTATATGATCAAAGTTGGCATAACTTCCTCCATGTTGTGAGCCATGATGTGCTTGTTGGGAGGGTTACTTTGAAAGTCTAGGAGGTGTCTGTCTCCTATGGTGATCATATCTTGAAGTCCTTCTACCTCTAGGACTTGGGGATCTTGAGGGTGTCCTTGACCTTCTTCTAGGACTTGGTGAGGGAGTAGATGGGGGTGAGTTGGTCCCACTATTGGTACCCCTCCCATTGAATCAATTTTAGAGTTGTTGTGCATAGATTCTATCTTCTTTTTCTTGGGTGACTCTTTTTCTTATATCCAATAATGCATGTTCCTCTTCCGCTAGTTGTATAAATCTCTCCCTTTTGGTAGCTTGTTCATCTAGATAGGCTTGCTTCTCCCTTTCAATACTTTTCAATCTCGTATTTGCATATCGTGAGGTATCTTTAAGTGGAGAAGATTATCTTGAATGTCTGATTGCATTGGTTGCATTGATGTGGTGGTCACTAGACTCGTTGTTCTGGTCTTCGTGTTGTGACCCTGAATCTGAGTGATTTTGTTGGTGATGTCTCTCAGCTCGTTGGTGAGCATCAAAATACCTTGTGTTGTTGGGGGGTGACCCGGGTGGACTATCATGAGAAGAGCCACCATACGCTCTAGTACTCCTATGTCGTTGAAAAATATCTTCAAGAGTTTGATTCATTGCTTCCCTTTGTTGTCAAGTGAAAGTGTAACTCATGTCCATACTTGATGAAAGAGGTGCTAAAGAGGTCCTCACTTCACTAGGATTACCTTTTGGATTAAAACAAACTTCAAATTCACTCTTAGGAGACTGATCAAAAAAGGGTTATTTTCCCTTGTGCTATTGACGAGTCTTAACTGGTGGTAACTGGCTAAACACAATAAGGGGTCACTTCCCTTGATTAACCTGGTACCTTGTTGTAACTAACATGAAAGAAAAAAATTCTTAAAGATAGGGTGACCTTGCAAAGTGTCAACACCAAACTAGGATAATCAAAGTTCTTTATTGTCCAAAATGAAATGAAAAGATAGAAATAAAGGGGCTTTACCAACACTGTCAAAGAGGTGCTAAAATCAAAGGATGAATATCCTTGCACTTTTGAATCAAGAGGTTGGACTAGGCCAAAATATAATTGAAATTGATTAAATAAAAGTGATTTGGACAATAAAAGCACTAAAGTTCTCCAAGAATGTAGCTAAAAATTCTAGAGATAAGCTTTCTCACCAAGAATAACCTTCTAACCTGACAACTATTTCCAAAGTGGCCTTGTAAACCAATTGATGCTATTCCTAGAGGGCAGAAACCAGAGATTTAAAGTCAAAACAAGTCTCTAATGATAAGATAGAAAATCAAGCAAGATGTAAAAAGTTGAGTGTTTCAACTCAGGAATTTAATTGTTTTGTGGTTTAATCAGACACATTAACAGATTTTCAGCATTTTATCAAGCACATAAAATAGCAATCAAGGAGTTCAAGGAAGCAATTATCTTCAAACAATGAGCAAGGGGCAAAGCAACCTTGCACATGAACAAGAATAATGACTTAGTATTTCTACTTCTTAAAGGTTCTACTTGTGTATGTTCTTGAAAATGTTTTAGCAGGCACATAGAACACAACAACACCTTAACAAGCTGTCTACAAGGATATACATGGCTTTCTAAAAGGAGTCCTTGATATATGCAAGGTACGTGAGGCCCAAATCTATAGATGAGAAGAATCTAAAATCACACAGCTGGGGGGAGATGATAACCCAAATCTCCTCCACTTCTCAAAGGTATAAAGTTCTTTGAGGCTTAGCCAATAGTTATATCAAACTCAATTCCCAAGAGGGGTGTCTTTCGATTCACCTCCCGCTATTTATACTCCACTGGAACACAGGAGTTAAGGTCGTCCCTTGAGGTGGTGTGTCCCCAAGCAGGCCTTTTGAAAATAAAATTAAGTAATTCACTATCAAAAGTATTTAAAGCACTAAAGGTGGAACACTTAACTCTTCAAGTAAATGTGAAGTGAGTCCAAAAGTGGAACATTTAACTCTTCAAGTGAATGTGAAGCGAGTCCAAAAGTGGAACATTTAACTCTTCAAGTGAATGTGAAGTGAGTCCAAAAGGTGGAACATTTAACTCCTCACACAAACTCAAAGTGAGTCCAAAAGTGGAACATTTAACTCCTCACACAAACTCAAAGTGAGTCTAAAAGTGGAACATTTAACTCCTCACACAAACTCAAAGTGAGTCCACACTTTAGAAAACTAATGAGATCAAGAAAGCATAAAAATGGAGAAACTTTGTGGAACACTTAACACTCTTTTCAAGTAGACCCCTCTCCTATGTATGAATGTTGACCTTGCATCCAAAGAGCGGTAATGAGGGGCAATTAGAAACCACACTTCTATAAATCTTTACATGCAAGGAAACTCAACAATGAGCCTTCACAAATCGATTCATAGCTCTTTATGCATGGAGTTGCAAGATTTGTAAAATTGCTCTCAACTAGAGCTATAAACTCATGACCTTGCTAGTCAACCACACAATGAGAGATTTCAAATCAAAGACAAGGGCAACAATGCCAATATCTCCAATAATCAAATGGATGTAATGCAATGCAAAATTAATCTAAGATGAGCATGCAAGTATGCAGGCTATGCTATGAAAGGAAAATACAAGTGTTACAAATCCTCCTATTAAGCTATGTGAGATTAATCTATTGCATATAGAAAATCTATACTAAAAATGTCATGATTATGCAACTATGATGTAAGAAAATAAGCTAAATAAAATGCAACAACAATGTCTTCAAAGCTTGAATGCAAGAATGTCTTCAAAGAGCTCCAAATGACCTAGAAAACCTGCAGCATAACATTAGCATAAAAATTTAAGATATGAAAATGAAGGAGAGAGCTCTCCTTTTATAAGAAATGAGATGAAAATGGATCATTGAGATTAAGAGGCAAAAGACTTAATCAATGATGGAGAAAAATGGAAGCTTGATCCTTGTGCACAAATATCTTCCAATGAGAAAATAGGAGTTGACTTTTGTGTCCATATGAGACAAAAAGTGTTTTTTCTCTTTTTATAAAATAAGAATAATGCTTTATTTGTGCAACATAAGATAAGAAGAAAAGTGGAGATTTTTTATTTAAATAAAAAGGGAGAAATTTTTTTTAATTAAATAAAAGCTTACGATAAAGTGATTTTATTATTTAATTAAAAGAGATTTTTAATTAATTAAAAGGGAGCATGTTCTTTTAATTAAATAAGATTTTTTTTTTCTTTTTTAAATTAAATAAGGCTCAAACCTTAGGAAATATTGAATTAATTATGATTTATCAAGGAAATTGATATAATTGATATTGTTGATTTTTGAAAATATTGATTCAGAGATTTGATAAATTGTTAAATGGGGGCTCAAAGTCTAGGCGACCATTTTAGGGTGCATACACATACTAATGTAGACTTGCACATTTTTTGGCTAAGTCGAAGTCTTTGGTTTAAATCACTAGACACTAAAAACAAAATGACAAATCAAAGACAACTATGCAATAAAAAACAATTACTAAGCAATTCAAAATTAGCTCACTCCATTGCAAGGAATAAAGAGAAACCCCTATGATTTAACATCATTGATGTGCAAGGAAATAGAAAATTAGCAGAAGAAACTCTCATAAGATAGTATTTAGATTAAATGCATTGATATAAAAAAATACCCCGTAAAATTATAAAGAAAGGTAATTTTCTTAATCACGTCACTAATTTGTGCATGTCTAAATACATACGTCTTTCAAGTTATTTGATTCTTGTCATGCCCACTACAAATGAGAATAGTCTTAACTAGTGAGGTTGTTTAAGCATATAGAAATTAAATACACTATTTTAGAATGAAATTTCTCTTAACAAAAGAGAAAAGATATATAAGTAGGACATATAAAAGAAGGTGAATAAGATTAGTACATTTAAAACAATCGTTAGAACATGTCAAATATCTGACATAATTGTACATTTCATTAATGTCATTGATATTCTTCTTCATCCATCTCATCATCAAGATCATCATCGACGACATCATCACCACCACTACCGTTGTCATCATTATCATCATCAACATCATCATCATCCTCATCATTAGCATCATCATCGTCATCAATAGCAGCATCATCATCATCTTCTTCTTCATATTCTTTTTCAACTAGCTCTCAATTGTGATCATCATCTCATCATCTTCCACTTCTTCATCTTCCTTGATATCTTCTTCCATCGCATTATACTTTATCGGCCTTCCTCTTGGATCATGCCTAATAACAAATGACTAACCCAATTTATGTGGAACCTATGAGTAAAATACCTGCTCACATTGGCTTGGAAGAACATAGGGCTCTTCTCTAACTGCCTCAAATAACTTTATATTAATCATTGGAAATCTATTGTCATATTCAATAATAGTTCTATCAAGATCATTTTTATTAAATAGTAGTATGTACCATTTCACAATGAAGAGAACTAATTTGAAAGAATTAAAGTCACAATCAAGTATATCAACCAAAATACCATAGTATCGATTTTGTGACTCTCGAGGATGTAAGTCATTTCTAGATGAAATATTAGTCACCTGAAACACTGCACTTATCCCAGAATCACAAGTTCTTTTCGTGTCATCCAATTTTTTGATGCGAAATGTATAACCATTGCAAAACATAGCCTTGTGGTGTTTCACTTGCAATAATGTCAAACATGTATAAATTATTGTATCACGAGTTGAAAAATATACGGTTGATTAATTAACAAATTTATAAATACTTGGTGATCTCTTAAACCATATGATAAATCTATTTTCTTTTGTGTAACATTGAGATCTCCATTACGATGAGCTTGTATAACCAATGAAGACATGGATTTCCATGTTAATCTATTACCATCATGCTAACATCGTTCAATCCATACTGTTATCCAATCTTGATTGTTTGCAATAAATAAATGTATTGCATCCCACTCTTTAGCAGTTGTACAAAAGTAAATAGATGACTTACAACAAATTTATTTTTAAGATTAAGAATTAATTAATTATAATAACATCTCATAATTTATTACCTTTCAGTTTCCTAAATCTATTGTTGCCCACCAAGTACTCCCCTTCAATTTTTTTAATTGAGTCGAGATCCCAAATGCAATCTATATGGGTCTTTGTTGCAAGATTAGGAAGATATTGAGTAACGTACACCATCATCTGGTATACCATAGAACCCTTGGTATGTGCTTTTTGTCGTATGAAACCCTTCAAAAATTTCAAGTGCCTCTCAACCATCCACATTGACCTAGCATGTACAGGTCCACATAATTCAATCTTCTCAACTTAGTATATGAGATAGTGTTCTTGTGCATTGAAAAAAGTTGAAGGTAAACACTTTTGCATTTCACACATTAATCGACAAATTATTTTTTTTCAATATTTTATATCTTCTTTATGGATTTCTTTAGATGACAACCACCTACAAAAGATTCAAGACATAAATATATAAATACGAGACTTTACAATATATTACTTATTTGATATATTAAACAAATATCACTGCTTACCTCATGTATTTTCCAAGATCATATATCACTGGTTTGATATTATTGTCAAAGTTCTCTGGGAGAGATAAAGGTAGCAAATATTACAAAAAATTTTAACTGATCATTTCATACAATAAAAATTGAATGCAATTACACAAATATATTGTAAATACAAAATACTATAACTTACCTTGATGAAGGTATGTCAATCATGCATTTTCATCCCTGACCCAAAATTATTTTTCTTTGATATGAGATTGCTTATATCCATAGCAAATTTTGTAGGACATCAAATTTTTTGGATCACTTCTTTTATGACATTACTTTGTTGCTCTGTTAATAACCAAGAAAGAGCACTTGCATTAATCTGGTCTCCATTGCTATTTGATTCAATGATATTTTTCTTTGCATGATTGGAATCATGAATATCACTAAAAATTTTGTCAAATTTTTCTTTGTCATGCCTTCCGTCCAATATTTTCTACATTGTCTATGTTACATTCTTTCCAATATGCATAGTATCAAGCAAATGCACAATTTGTAGATGCTCATAGTAGGGCAACCTACTAAATTCTTTTGGATAAGATTTTAGTCCCTTTGGAAGCTGGTCAATGATGCCTTCATGACCTTCAAGATCATCAACTACATAATTAGCCAACAAAACATAATCAAAATATATAATTTTTCAACATCAACCATTACGTAAAATGATATTACCTCAAATTCTATTATATTCCAACTATCATAGTTGAGGTGTCATTCTTCGGGGCTTTGATGTAGTCTCTTCTTTCCCATTCTAAAAATGTCTTTCTACACTTCGATACTTATGATTTGTGGAGAGGAACTATCTATAATCATCAAACACTTATTTTTTTAAACTTTTGAAATGATGAGATTTCATCTTTGGACCACACATTAGACACGAAAATTTTTCTTTTGTTTGAAGACCTACAAGATAATGATACAATTAGATTAAATATGTATATTTTAAGAATTTGAATTATCACGTACAACTAGAATTCACCATAACATACCACATAAATGTGTCAACCCTGGAGCATCATGAATTGTCCACACAAACATTGCATTGCATAGAATTGAAATTATCTTTGTCCAATTGGTCGGGAGATGTCATACACAGTGAAACCATTCTATAACACCAACAACTCGTCGATAAGAGGTGCAATATATACATTCATATCTTTCACTTGGTACTTACCTAGTTGAATTAACAACAACATCAGATAATTATTGTGGCCATTTCACTCCAAGACTTATAATTACATGTAGATAACTATAAAATAATAAGATACCTAGAACAATCATTGCCAACATAATGTGCTCCCTCTTTATTGACATCCATGGAGGAAGGTTATTGTTTATAACAGAAATAGGCCACACTGAGTAAACGGATCTCATCTCGCCATGTGGATTGACATCGTCTGATGCTAGAAAAAGCTTGAGATTTTGAGGTTCCTCTTTAAAGTGTGGCCACTTTTCCTCTATGTCCATAAATGATGAACCATTCACTGGCATTCGAATAATTTCATATTGACTCCTGCAGTGTGCATGGTAATCCATAAATTGTGCCAAGCTATTGCACCTGAATAATCATTTCAGACGTGGAATAATGGGGATGTGACTAAAAACCTTACGAGACACCTTTTTTGTCATTTGATCATCTTGATATCTGCTTGTATGGCATTCAGGGCATTCTGTTACATTTTCATGTTATTTATAATAAATAATATGATATTCGGGACAAGCATCTATTGTTTGATACTCCATTCCAATATATTTCATAGTGGCACATAACTCTCGGTACGAGGGAGGGAGAATATTTGATGGTAGTAATAGAAAGTTACCTATCAATCTGCAATAAATAATATAAGTCAATACTATAAATAATCTTAATAGTACATGTTTCATCTTTTATAGACTATAATGACAAACCTTAGCATACGTGACATTGCTATGTTGGATAAACCATTCATAACCTTCAAATTCACCAACAACAATACAACAGAGAGAAGAGTAGATTGGGAGCCTTCATTAAGGGTCGTGTCCGCCTTCTCAAGTAGAGGTATATCATGGACATCGTCAATGTCATTCTCATCATAATCATCATCATCATCAGCAACAAAAACACTAGCAACACTAGTACCAAATGTGTCAACGATCAATGCATTCATACCACCATCTTTAAATGTGTTTTCTGGCACATGATCTTCAACTTCAATACTCACACCTCTATATTCACACTGGGGAGATCGACCTATATAAAAATGATGATAATTAAACCCCCTGTTCAATGTGATAATCAAACCTCCTTCCATGGTTCATATGTATATTAATTGTGAAAACAATATAACAAACAACTTACCACTGGATTATAATCAAACCCCCCTTCAATGTGACCATTCTCCCTACAATGTCTCTTTGTTATTTTGATTTTGATTCTTCTTGTCTTTAAGTCGTTACAACTCTTGCATGGACAATAACATTTGTCATCACCTTCTCTTTGAAAGTTAGACAATAATCTAGCGATTGTCTCCCTATTTTGATCGAATTCTCTTGTATTATCTGACATGATCCTTAATGTGTATATCTGCAAAACAAATTGGAGATGCCTCCTTTCATTAGCTTCATGTCACTTTCTCATAGCTTCTCATTTTTTGACAGATTTCACCAAAGGCTTTGTAGGAAACCAAGTAAGGGGTATTCTTGAGTTCAAACACATTAAGATGCTACAACTAAATTATAAATCATGAATTCACTATAAAATTAATTCACTATAAATCAAGGGGCATTATAAATCATTAATTCGCTATAAAATTAATGTATTGCTCTAGATTTCATATGGACATTTTATCAAATGGCTGGCATGTATGTTTATTCAAATGGAGTTATATCATTTGTAATGTATATATGATAGGTTGATATCGAATTCTATGTCCATATTTGATCTAATAGCATCAATATAACAAACAGAGCACTGACCAATCAAATAGGGACATGAGGTGCTCAAACAGTGAGCTCATAAAATAATACATTTAGTGTTAATAAAATCTTATAAAATAACATATATTGTGTGAAGTGTTTGATCTCTCTTTATTTGTTTTGTTGTTTCGATATTCACTATGTGGTACTCCCCGTTTATGATCATTTCATGAAGAAATATCTTGATGGCTTGTGGGCTGCAAGCCAGGGCATCATGCATTATTTATGAGCTCATTATTTGAGCACCGACCAATCAAATAGGGATATGAGGTGCTCAAACAGTGATCTCATAAATAATGCATGATGCCCTAATTGTAGATAGTTATCTCTTCTATAATGATGGATGAGTGAAAGGTAATGATCAATGAGGTTGCTGCTATTAGATCATACATTAATACACTTACTATTTTGAATTTGAGCTCGGGCATCATGAAATGTTATTTTTGTCATTACATGCTTGCTGTTGTTGTGCACCATATATTATTTTATACACTATTTATTTCATTGAGACTGTGAGCTATTGTAGTTGACTGTATTCTTTTGGGGTCTGATTTATTGTAGTTGGTTTTTTTTTATTTGAATCATTATTTACAATTACTTTTGATGCAATATTTGTGTGAAGAACAAGAACAAAATGGTGAACGAGTGCATTTGACAAAGATAAACATGACACATTTTGTTGGGTTGATTGAGTTGGCCTAGTACCATTTACATGGCCTAGCCAGCTATTAAACAGTGAGCTCATGAACAATGCCAGTATTAAACAATGAGCTCATGAACAATGTATGATGTCCTAGCTTGCAGCCCGCGAGCCATCAAGACATTTTCTCATAAAATGATCATAAACAAGGAGTAACACATAGTGAATATCAATAACAAAACAAATAAAGAGAGATCAAACACTTCACACAATACCTTGAAGGTAATAGAAATGATGCCCTAGCTCTCAAACCTCGCGGGTCATCAAGCATTCCAAATGAAAAGATGTAAACAATGTCAGTATTCAATAGTGAGCTCATACATAATGTTTGATGCCCTAGTTTGCAGCCTGCGAGCCACCAAAACATTTCCTCATGAAATAATCATAAACAGTGAGTACCACATAGTGAATATCAACAACAAAACAAATAAAAAGAGATCAAACACTTCACATAATGCCTTGAAGGTAATAGCAATGATGCCCTAGCTCTCAAAGCTTGTGGGTCATCGAGCATTCCAAATGCTAAGATGTAAACAATGTCATTATTAACATTCATATTATGTCATTAAATCAACAAATGCCATCAAAATGAAATTGAGGTGCTCAAACAGTGAGCTCATAAACAATGCCCTCTTCATGCCACGCAAAAGTGCAGTGCCCTCTTTGCGGCAGCTCTTTGAATTCAAAAAAATTACAAATGACACTTTTTTTTCAAAATTATAAAAATTTCATTGGCTCAAAGCACATAGAAATTCAAAATAGTAGGATATCTTAATCTTTATGAGCTCAAATTCAAATTCAAAACATAAGAGGATGAACATAAATAATAAGGGTGCCAGACATTGCTTGAAGTGATGAATTTTTGACCCGAGTATGAATCTAGCGTACCCCTGTGTGATCTAGAACCCGCAAAGAAAGAGAGATGGGGGTTAGATAAAAAAATATCTAAGAAATAAATGACATCCTATTATTGATCCTCATCTACAATTATGCATGTGCATAGTCAAGCCATACACTTCTGAAAGAGAAACCAAGCTCACAGTCTCAATGAAATAAACAATATATAAAATAATATATGGTGCACAACAGCAGCAAGCATGCATTGACAACAATAACATTGCATGATGTCCGAGCTCAAATTCAAAACAGTAAGTGTATTAATGTATGATCTAATAGCTGCAACCTCATTAATCATTACCTTTCACTCCTCCATCATTATAGAAGAGATAACTACCTACAACTATATTTCATAATTCCTCCTTTGAAGTATATATATATCAATTATAATTATGAGTTTACATAATATATTTAGTCTTAATAAAATCTTATAAAACAACATAAAACTAACCCAAAATATTTTGTCTTAATAAAATCTTAATAAAACAATATATTTAGTCTTAATAAAATAATACACTTACTGTTTTGAATGTGAGCTCAGGCATCATGCATTATTTATGAGCTCACTGTTTGATTACCAGCCAATCAAATAGGAACACGAGGTGCTCAAACAGTGAGTTCATAAACAATGCATGATGCCCTAGCTTGCAGCTCGCAAACTATCAAGATATTTCCTCATGAAATGATCATAAATGGGGAGTACCACCTAGTGAATATCAACAACAAAACAAATAAAGAGAGATCAAACACTTCACACAATGCTTTGAAAGTAATAGAAATGATGCCCTAGCTCTCAAAGCTCATGGGTCATCAAGCATTCCAAATGAAAATATGTAAATAATGTCAGTATTAAACAGTGGGCTCATGAACAATGTATGATGCCCTAGCTTGCAGCCTGCGAGCCATCAAGATATTTCCTCATGAAATGGTCATAAATGGGGAGTACCACATAGTGAATATCAACACCAAAACAAATAAAGAGAGATCAAACACTTCACACAATATATGTCATTTTATAAGATTTTATTAAGACTAAATATATTGTTTTATGAGCTCACAGTTTGAGCACCTCATGTCTCTACTTGATTGGTCGGTGCTCTATTTTTTATATTGATGCTATTAGATCAAATAGGGACATCAGTAATAAAATAATACACTTACTATTTTGAATTTGAGCTCATAAAGATTAAGATATCTCTATTTTATTACTGATGTCCCTATTTACATATTTTTATCAAATGACCCAAAAACATCAAGAATGGTCCTATATGGTCACTAATAGCCAAATTTCATAAGAATATGAATGAATGCAAACATACATAAGTGGATGAACATAAATAATAAAGGTACCAGACATTGCCTAAAATAATGAAGTGTTGACCCGGGGTTCAATCAAGTATGCTCTTATATGATCCAAAACTTGCAAGGAAGGAAAAGATGGGGTTAGATCTAAAGGATCTAAGCAATGCCTGGCACCTTATTACTGATCCTCATCTACAATTATGAATGTGCATAGTCAAGTCATACACAGACTCAACAATATGGTAGCATTGATCCAATAATAGAAAATACATTACAAATGTCAATCTCGCGGTCTCAATGAAATAAACAGTGTATAAAACAATATATGGTGCACAACAATAGCAAGCATGCAATGACAACAATAACATTGCATGATGCCCGAGCTCAAATTCAAAATAGTAAGTGTATTAATGTATGATCTAATAGTAGCAACCTCATTGATCATTACCTTTGACTCCTCCATCATTATAGAAGAGATAACTACCTACAACTATATTTCATAATTCCTCCTTTGAAGTCATGGGTTAGTTTAACTATTGGACAATGAGCTGATAGGAGTTTCAAATAGATTTGAATAAAAATTAAGAGTATTGTATTTTATTTGTTCATATTGTGAATTCAGGGGAGAAGAAGGCTAAGACCTTTTCAGCAGATCAAGGTGGTGTATATAGCTTGTAAGTTTATACGTTTACACTTTTTTTGTTTGAGGCTTAATTATGCTAGTTTTTAAACAGAAAGATTTTTCTTTCTTATTTCAAATTCATTCCTTCATATGTCATACCTGATGCACAATGAATTCATAGGAGTTTTGAATAGATTTGAAGAAAAACTAAGAGCATTCAATTTTAACTGTTCTTATTGTCAATTCAGGGGAGAAGAAGGCTAAGATCTTTATAGCTGATCTTGTGTGGGCAAGGTATGAAATTTGTGTGGGCTAACGTCCTTATTCTGTCAGCATCCTTTACGATTTTAGATGCTATATTTTCCCGAGTCTAGTTGGTGCCTTACTTCCCCCTCTTTGGTTCTATGCTTTCTTACATTAAGAGTTCATTTTGTCTCTGATTAGGGCATTATTTCTCCTTGACTATATTCTTTTGGGGTCTGATCTATTGTAGTTGTTTCTTTTTTCTTTGAATCATTATTTACAATTACTTTTGACGTAATATTTATGTGAAGAACAAGAACAAAATGGTGAACGAGTGTATTTGACAAAGATAAACATGACACATTTTGTTGGGCTGATTGGGTTGGCCTGGTACTATTTACATGGTCTGGCCAGATATTAAACAATGAACTCATGAACAATGACAGTATTAAACAATGAGCTCATGAACAATGTATAATGCCCTAGCTTGCAGCCCGTGAGCCATCAAGATATTTCCTCATGAAATGATCATAAACGGGGAGTACCACATAGTGAATATCAACAACAGAACAAATAAAGAGAGATCAAACACTTCACAAAATGCCTTGAAGGTAATAGAAATGATGCCCTAGCTCTCAAAGCTCATAGGTCATCAAGCATTCCAAATGAAAAGATGTAAACAATGTCAGTATTAAATAGTGAGCTCATGAACAATGTATGATGCCCTAGCTTGCAGCCTGTGAGTCATCAAGACATTTCCTCGTGAAATGATCATAAACAAGGAGTACCACATAGTGAATATCAACAACAAAATAAATAAAAAAAGATCAAACACTTCACACAATGCCTTGAAGGTAATAGCAACAATGCCCTAGCTCTCAAACCTCGCGGGTCATCAAGCACTCCAAATGAAAAGATGTAAACAATGTCAGTATTCAATAGTGAGCTCATAAACAATGTATGATTCCCTAGCTTGCAACTCGCGAGCCACCAAGACATTTCCTCATGAAATGATCATAAACATGGAGTACCACATAGTGAATATCAACAACAAAACAAATAAAAAGAGATCAAACACTTCACACAATGTTTTGAAGGTAATAGCAATGATGCCCTAGCTCTCAAAACTTGCGGGTCATCGAACATTCCAAATGCTAAGATGTAAACAATGTCACTATGAACATTCATATTGTGTCATTAAATCAACAAATGCCATCAAAATAAAATTGAGTTAATAAGAAGACAAAGCTTGAATTCCTACCTCAAGTTCCAGTGCCCTCTTCCCACACGGTGTCAGCCTCTTCGCGCACGCCAAACTTGAATGCCCTCTTTGCGCCATGCAAAAGTACAATACCATCTTCATGGCAGCTCTTCGAATTCACAAACATTACAAATGACACTTTCTTTTTCTTTTTTTTTTTGTTTATAACCAAATGGGTGTCACAATTACGACATCATCATCGCTATTACGACACCGTCGGGGGCACTTGAAAAAAAAATATAAAAAACAAACACAAATTGTAGTGGCATCGCAAATTGGTGTCGAAATTTGATCTCAAATGTTGTAGTGACTAGAATGATTTAATTGACATTCGATAAATGAATAAGAAAGACACAGTCAAGTGTTTACTGAGTTATTTAAGTTTATTTGTTGAATTGGTTTATACATTTGACAGTATTTGAGACTATAAGACAATTGGACTTAACTGATTCACCCCCTCTCAATTATCTAACAATAACTGACCCAATCAAAATGGGATAAGTACGTGATGACAATCAATGATATCCCTAATGAGGCTATTAGGTTTGAATCCATGGTGATTGGATATAAAGTGTTTCACTCAAGTAGAATCAACAGTGTGCCTACTACTGTGATTCATAGTGCATATAGGATGGTTAAGGAAAATGTTGAGTATGATTTGTGTGTTGCGATGAGAGACCATTTCTTTCTAAACAAGGAGAAGATCAAGAAAGACAAAAGGAAATTGTTCAAGTACAATCAATCACTTGTAGGTCTATTTTTCTATTTTCAAAGTTTTTTTTCTTGGAATTAGACTGGTAAATTGGGTAGTGTGTGTGTGTGTGAATTTTGTACCTAGCTGTAGATACAACACTTCAGTAAAACATTAAAGGTTAGCTAAAATCAAAATCGTGCAATGAAATGGAAACTAATCTAACCAAGCGATTTACTGCCTTTTAGTAGATGCGAGTATGTATTCTCAGATTGGACTAAGATCAATGACCTTGATGACACCTAAATGAAGGATTTGAATGCAAAATCTAGATATGAAATGGATGCAAATTAATCTATTTTTTTGGTTTTTTTGTGTAATAAGATGAAATATTGATATGAATCTATTCTAGATGAAAAACTGATATGCAAATTAAGCTACAATGAATTGCAAATAAGAATGATCTCACAAAAGTTGTTGATTCACAAAGAAGCTTCAATTCTTCAGATGTCGATTCACCAACGTGATTGTGCAAATTCGTGGATTGATTTTGGCAAAGTAAGTATGCAAACTTGTGAGATGAATTGTGAAGAGCTGAAGCCTTGATTTTATAGAAATCCAGGGCTTTGGGGATGCATGGAAAAAGCCATAAATCACTCTAGTTAATTTTTGAGTCAACAAGGAATTAAAGATAGTTAACTCACAAAAAATCATGCAAAAATAGCTTTTTAATTTAAATCAGAAGTTAAGATCAACTTTCAACTCAAAAGAGAGTTGAGTTTATTTTTAAAACAACTTGAATTGATTTTCTAATTTAAAGTTTAATTGTTTTTTTGGATGTGCATAATTAATATGAATTAAATAAATAAATAAAGTGATTTATCCTCAACTTAACTGATTTTAAAAATAAAACAATTGATTTATGGGTTAATCAATTATTAAATCAAACTTTTATTCAAAAATTATATTATTAAATTTGACAATTGACATTGATTAATTAAATAAAAATTTAATCAATTAGTCATAGGATATTTGATTTATTGTCAAAATGAAATAATACAGTTTACGAATAAATATAATTAAATATAATTAAATAATTAAGTGGTAGTATTAAACCTAATTAATTAAATATTTAGAATATTCAATTAATCAAACTTTAGGATAAATAGGATTTATTGCCAAATAATCATTAAATTAAAGATAATTAAGATAAATAGTAATATTACTAGGAATACTCCTCAATGCAGAATTTAGGATAATCAATTAAGATTCGATAATATTCAGATGTGCCTTAGGTTAGGACTTCAATGTCGATTTCGTTTGATGTGTCGATATAGGAGGTTAATGAACTTATAGCCTATTTTTGGGGTATTACATTTTGCCCCTCTTTGAATTGTTGTGCGAAGCACAGTGGTTCAAAGATAGTCTGTGTATGATATGGAAACTAATGTTTGAAATTGAAATTGATATGAGACAGAAACTGATTGAAATTGATATGAAGATAATAGATCTTGAATTACCAAAGATAATGTTAACTATAACAGCAATGAATCGACGATTGCGAAAAAGTGTTAAAACACCTAATTCTGAACCTTATGATTGCGAAGAAGTGAGTGACCGATTCCAGACCTAATTTTCGATAAGAATCACATTGGTATCACATCTGAACCCTTTAGTTATGAAGAACCAAGAAAATAACACTGATGAACCGATGGTTACAAAAGATTGATACAGTTTACAAGATTAGGAGAATATCAGATTGATATGGATCTCGATGAATCTAATATGCCCCGAGCGATGATTGATTTACCCCAAGCGATGAGGTCTTTTTGATGAATCAACAACTAGACATGGTTGTTGTCTTGATTACTAAGGAAAGATATGATTCTAAATTTACATTACAGACTTTGAATGATGTGCAATACCATGCCCCTTGGGATAAAAATTGAAATTTGACAATAAAAGTCAGCGTTGAATAGTTCAGAAGCATGTTAATTGATTTGAGAAGTGGTTAAACATGTTTGAGAATGCATTCTACATCATTTGGAGGTCCAGAAGACCAAGTTTGACTAGGCGTGACCATGAGTTGGCCATGGTTGACCAAGTTGAAATTTTGATAGTTTGATGTAAGATAATCAGTTAAGTTGAATTCTAGATTTCTTTGATGATTGAAAGTTGATTATGTAAGTAGTGAATAATATAAATGATCTCAGATTTTGATTTTGATCCCGAAAAAGAATTCTACTTGCTGTTTCGTTGGAGGAACCTTCATGTGAGATTCAACTCTTATTAGATTCAAAGATGTGATTGAAGAATCGTTTAAGCATTGAAGTTTATTCAGCCATTGTGAGATCATGCAAACATGCAAAATGCAAAGAAACATGTAAAAATGCAACCTAAGACCTAGGACCTAGTCACTGATCATGTGTCGGTCATTTTCATCATTGAATTTTTAGGTAACTGGATAAATCAATACAATGCCCACTAGTTATGAAACCATAGACATATGAATATTGATTTGTATGCGCAAGAATCAATACAACACCCACTAATTAGGAAACCATGGACATATGAATATTGATTTTATTTTCAGAATGTCAGATTAGATATAAGCACCAAGGCATAAACGCCAGGATGACCTAAATATCATGTCTATTTTGATATAGCAATTTGTATAAGCATCAAAACATAAACGTCATGATGACCTGAATACACCTTGCGTTACAAACACATCAAGCAGTCAAGAGATCATTCTAAATCCAGTGTGAATTACCTGTAGTGACCTTTTATTGTTCACATCCTTAGGCAAGATCACGTTTCACAGTAGGAGAAAGAAGTCACTCAAAAAAATAATAGTTAGATCAAACTTCCTTGAATTTTTTGGGTATGAATGGTTGAGGTACGCATGGCCATCCAATTTGAGATAGAGGCTCTTATAGTCGGACACCATTTGAATCTAGAATTTTCAAAGTTGTTAGATTGTCACATACAAGCAGAAGACAAAGAAAAGATTATGCCCCCAGTCATCACTCTCTAAATCCTGCAAAGGACATCATCGAAGAGCTTGTGGGAACATAATATGCAAAAATCACAATGCGAATCAGTAAGCATACAAGGAGATAAAAGCATGTAAAACATAGATTGTTTTAATTTTGTGTTTGATGTTTAATTGCGTTGTAGTAGATGCAAAATCCTTTCTTGAGACAAGACTAACTAACTGACTCAAATGAAGCTTCAAAGGACTCTGACTGGATATGATACATCTAAGTTACATTGGAGGCCATAGGATATGACTTTGATTGCCCCCAAGTTTGAACATTGATAGGATGCAAATGCTTGAGCTTGATTGGTGTACATACCGACTTATTGAAAATAGGAAAGCAGAAACAAACCGAGAGATATGTAAAAACTAAAGCAAGACTGAAAGCTGGGAAAGACTAAGATTGTGTTGATAGATGTAGCATTTTGAAACAAGTGGCACCCATTTGCCAGATTTTCACCGTCTTGGCGGAGATTCTATTTTTGCTACCAAGGTACCTGTTTCCAGGTTTTCACCAAGGCACTTTTTTCTTTTTTCTCATTTTTTTTGTATTTTTCATTTTTTTAATTTTTTGATATTTTTGATATTTTTGATTTTTTTTGTGAATCATCAAGGTGCCTATTGCTAGGTTTTCACCTGTGTGTGTGAAAATTATACCTGATCTGTAGACACAACACTTCAGTAAAACATTAGAGGTTAGTTAAAATCAAAATCGTGCAATGAATTGAAAGCTAAACTAACCAGGTGATTTACTGCCTTTTAATAGGTGCGAGTATGATGTTCTCAAATTGTTATCGAGATCAGTGACTTTGACGACACCTAAATGAAGGATTTGAATGCAAAAGATGGATATGGAATATGAATGCAATTAATTTATAATTTTTATTTTATTTTAGATGCAATAAGAATGATAAAAACTTGATATGAATCTATGATATGTAAAAACTGATATGCTATGATATGCTAAATGATCTAACAATAATATGCAATATGAAGCTAAAATGAATGTAAAAACAAGATTGATCTCACAACAATGTTGATTCGCAAGAAGCTTTGATTCTTCCAATTTCAATTCTCCAGCGTGATTATGTAATTCTTGTGGATTTGAGAGATGAATTATGAAGAGCTAAGCCTTGTTTTTATAGAAATTCAAAGCTTTGGAGGTGCATGGAAAAAGTCATAAATCACTTACATTAACTCAGCTTGATTTTTGAGTTATCTGATCATGAAAGATAGTTAATTTTCAAAATTATGCAAAAGTATGCAAAAACAACTTTTTAACTCAAATTAGAGTTTAGATCAGCTTTTTGAACTCCAAAAGGATGTTGAGTTCCAAAAAGTCAACACTTTGCATTGATTTTTTGATTTGAAGTTTAACTGCTCTTTGATTGTGCACATGGATAATTATGAATTAATAAATAAATAAAGTGATTTATTCTCAACTTAATTAATTTTTGAAAATAAATAATTGATTTATAGGTTAATCAATCATTTAATCAAACTTTTATTAAAAACTATATTATTAAATAATGACAACTTGCTTTAATTAATTAAATAAGAATTTAATCAATTATTCATAGGATATTGGATTTATTGTCAAAATTAAATAATACAATTAATAATAGATAGAATTAAATTTAATTAAACAATTAAGTGGCAAATATTAAATCTAATTAATTAAATATGAAAATATTCAATTAATCAAACTTTAGGATAAATGTGATTTATTGTCAAATAATCATTAAATTAAAGATAATTAGATAAATTAGGAATATTACTAGGAATATTCTCCGATGCAGAATTTAAGATAATCAATTAGATTCGATGATGTGCAGATGTGCCTTAAGTTAGGACTTCTATGTCGATTTCATTCGATTTGAGGATGTAGGTGGTTAATGAACATATAGCCCATTTTTGGGGTATTACATTTTGCCCCTCTTTGAATTATTATGTGAAGCGCAGTGGTTCAAAGATAGTCTGTGTATGATAAAGATATGAAACTGATTCGAAAGATATGATGATTGAAATATTTGAAGATATTAGGTCCTGAATGACCAAAGATAATGTTCACTATAGCAGCAATGAACCGATGATTGCGAAAGAGTGTCAAAATGCCTGATTTCGAACCTTAGGATTGCAAAGAAGTGAGTGACCGATTCTAGACTCGATTGTCTTAGCAGAACCACAACGTAGGTATCACATCCAACCCCTTCAGTTACCGAAGAACCAAAGAAATAACACTAATGAACCGATGGTTGCAAAAAGCCGATACAAATTACAAGATTAGGAGGATACCAAATTGATATGGATCGACGAATCTAATATGCCCCAAGCGATGATAGATTTGCCCCAAGCGATGATAGATTTGCCACGAGCGATGAGGAATTCTGATGAATCAGCAACTAGACGTGGTTGTTGTCTTGATTACTGAGGAAAAATATGATTTCAATTTTGATTACAGACTTTGAATGATGTGTAATACCATGCCCCCTTCGGGATTAAAATTGAAATCTGACAAGAAAAGTCAGCGTTGATAGTTTAGAAGCATGTTAATTGATTTGAGAAGTGGTTATACACGTTCGAGAATGCGTTCTGCATCGTTTGGAATTCTAAAAGACCAAGTTTGACTAGGTTTGACCATGAGTTGACCATGGTTGACCAAGTTAAAATTTTGATAGTTTGATGGAAGATAATCAATTAAGTTGAATTCTGGATTTCTGTGATGATTGAAGGTCAATTATGCAAGTAGTTGACAATATGAATGATCTCAGATTTTGATTTTGATCCCGAAAAAGGATTCTACTTGCTATTTCATTAGAGGAACCTTCATGTGGGATTCAGCTCTTGTTAGATTGTAAGAGGTGATTGAAGAATCTTTTAAGTGTTTAAGCAATTTGTGAGATCATGCAAAGTGCAAAAATGCAAAGAAACATGCAGGATGATAATGCAGCCCTAGGACCTAGGACCTACTCACTGATCATGTGTCGATTTGTTATCATCATTGAACTTTTAGGTAACCAGATAAATCAATATAATGCCCACTAGCTATGAAACCATAGACATATGAATATTGATTTGTAAAGCTCAAGAACCAATACAACACCCATTGGTCAAACAACCATGGACATATGAATATTGGTTTTATTTTCAGAATGTCAGATTAGATACAAGCACCAAGGCACAAGTGCCAAGATGACCTGAGTATCATGTCCATTTTGATATAGCAATTTGCATTTAACATACACATCAAACAGTCAAGAGATTATTCTAAATCTAGTGTGAATTACCCGTAGTGACCCTTTATCGTTCACATCCTTAGGTAAGATTACGTTTCACAGTAGGAGAAAGAACTTACTCAAAAAGACAATAGTGAGATCAAAATTCTTTGAATTTTTTGAGTATCAATGTCGAGGTACGTATGGCCATCTAATTTGAGATAGAGGCTCTTATAGTCGAACACCATTTCAATCTAGAATTTTCAAAGACGTTAGATTTTCACATACAAGAAGAAGACAAAGAAAAGATTATGCCCCTAGTCATCACTCTCTAAATCCTATAAAGGACATCATCGAAGAGCTTGAAGGGACACAATATGCAAAAATATCAATGCAAATTAGTAAGCATACAAGGAGATAAAAGCATGTAAAAAGAATAGATTGTTTTCAGTTGAGTTTTAATGTTTGATTGTGTTGTTGATGCAAAATCCTTTCTGGAGACAAGATTGACTCACTCACTCACTCACATGAAGCTTCAAAGGACTCTGACTGGATATGATACGTCTAAGATATACTAGAGACCATAGGATATGACTGTGATTGCCCCCAAGTGTTAAGCATTGATAGGATACAAATGCTTGAGCTGAGTGGTGTATAGACCGACTTATTGAAAATTGGAAATGCAGAAACAAACCAGGAGATATGTACAAACTAAAGAAAAATTGAAAGCTGGGAAAGACCAAGATTGCGTTGATAGATGAAGCATTTTGAAACAAGTGGTGCCCATTTGCTGAGTTTTCACCATCTTGGCAAAGATTCTATTTTTTCTACCAAGGCGCCTGTTTCCAGGTTTTCACCAAGGCACTTTTTCTTTCTCTTTTTTTTTTCATTTTTTTGTACTTTTTATTTTTTTTATTTTTTTGTGAATCATCAAGGCACCTATTGCTAGGTTTTCACCAAGATGTTCATTTTTTCAAGACTTTTTCTGATTTTTATAATTTTTCAGGACATTTTACCATAGACTGAATGCTTTAGGTATAAATTTTTTTCAGATGGAGAACGTTGATTGGTTCTCGGAGCTGTTCTCCTTTAGTCATTGAGAGTTGATAGGCACTAGAGCCAAAAGTAGTAGTGATAACAAAGGGACCCAACCAATTGGGTTCAAACTTCCCCTTGCGTTTTCAATGGGATTGATTTTTAGGATTTTTCTCAAGACTAGATCACCAACCTGAAATTCTTTGTGTCTGACTTTCTTGTTGTAACTTCTAGACATTCTCTTCTGATATACTCTGAGATGATCATACACTGCTTGTCTGTGCTTATCTAGTAGTTCAAGTTCTTGCAACCTAGACACTCTGTAGTCATCATCAGTTACTAGACCATGCATTCTAATTCTGAGTGATGGGATTTCAACCTCAATAGGTAGTACCGCTTCAGACTCATGAACTAAAGCGAAAGGTGTAGCCCCAGTGGGAGTTCTGATACTGGTTTTGCTACTTGTTCTGATACTTGTTCTGATACTGATTCTGATACTGGTTCTGATACTTGATCTGATACTTGTTCTAATACTGGTTCTGATACTGATTCTGATAATTATTTTGATACTTGGTTTTGATACTTGTTCTAATACTTGTTCTGATACTGGTTCTGACACTTGTTCTGATACTTGTTCTGGTACTTATTCTGATACTGGTTCTGATACTGGTTCTGATACTAGTTCTGATACTGGTTTTGATACTTGTTCTAATACCAGTTCTGATACTAGTTATGATACTTGGTGTACTTGATAGCATCTTTTTCCATTGCAAACTCCCAAGCAAGATCATATCGTGTAGTTTCAATGTCTAGCAAGGTGGAGAACAAGAGGGATTGGCAAGCTGGTGGAAGAGATGGAAGATAAGAGAATGAAGGAGAATGAAAGGAAGAAATCCTCAAGGGAAAACTCCTCAAGAATACCCAAGCTAGGGAAAAATTGTCATGTAAAGTGCATTTGGACAAGTAATAAAAGGCCAGCATAGGATAAGTCACAAAAGCATAATGTCAAAGAAGGAAATGATGTAGTCCAAAGGAGTAGACATGTCAAGAGACTTCACAACACCGTGTTTTACTCTTTTTTTTATTAGATCAAGACCAAAGGAGAAAGGATAGTGAAAGGCTAGAATGAATGGAGGAAAATAGACATGAAGGCTAAGCAAGAAGGGAATAAAAGCAAGATCATCATAAGATAGCTCACAAAATAGCCAAATGTTCGTGTATAGATCAACATTGTCAAGATCAAAGAGAGAAGATGGAATGGATGAAATATGTAGAAGAACTACGCATGATGTCTGATTGCCAGGTTTTTATCACGGTACTTATCCAAGGCACCACGAGGGAGTGGTTTTCACCATAGGATAAATTTATTTCTCTTTACTTTTGCTACCAAGGTGCCTATTTCCAAGTTTTCACCAAGGCACATTTTCAAATTTTATTTTATTTTTTTTTCTTGGAAGAATGCAAGCTTTTTAGATAATGCTCCTTGAAAGGATAAACCATGATATGCCAAGGATTCAAAATGATATACTCAAAGATGTTGATAGGGAAAGGAAGATGAAAGAGAAAATGGAGGATAAGATTTTATGTAAAGCAAGTGAGGTTGGAAGATAGGAGGAATAGGCAAATGAGGAAAAAAGATAGAAAGTAGAAAGATAATGAATGGAAGGATTGTGAAAGGGTAGATGGAAAGGAAGGCAAGATCAACATCAACACACACCTTGAAGGGTGGCAAGAGGATGGAAGAAACGTGAATGAAGGAATACGTGAAAGAATATGGTGAATGGATATCAGAGGTTGTGGTTTAGGCGCATGGAATGGAAGAATATTTTTGGAAGAAAATGAAGTGGAAGTCTTTGAAAGCTTGAATGTCAACTTCACTTTTTGCTCAACACCAGACTCTTTCAAGAGAGACTTTGGAATCCATATAGTTGTAGGCTTTTCATTTCTTTTTGATGATCTAGAGAGAATATCTTTAATGATAGATTTTGGAACCCATACTTGTCTTGTAGTTTTTTTTTTAGATATCTCTTTTGACTTTATGCCTCCATGTCAATTAAAAGAGACATGGTGATCTTTTTTTTTTATGAATTCTTGTATTGCTTCTTTTCCTTGTATTGAACATTCAAGTTACTTCCAAAAGACTTGGGACTTGTGGAAGAAGAAGGAGGATATGACTGGTTTAAATGGGTGGGTGGATGAAAAGGATTCAAGGGTATGCATCTATGTTGATCTTGAGGAAAGATGGGAGATGGAGGGACGTAAGGACCCAAGATGGATGGCGAATTAGGAGAGTTAGGAGGGGAAAGTGAAGGAACATAAGGACCCAAGATGGAAGGAAGACATGAAGCCCTTTGTAATGGCAGAAGAGGTCCCAAGATGAAAGTGGAAGATATAAAAGGATAATCAATAAGTTCATCAGCATCTATATGACAACCAAGGATATCAACATCTTTAGAGTGAGCATTATAATTTTTAATAGAATCATGGACATCTTGAATATGAGCACCTTCTTTGATAAGATTGTTCAAAGCTTGCAAAGACTTAGGAAGAGTAGAAAGTGGAAGCGAACATGGAGTGGTAGAACAAGAAGATGAAAGACTTTGATCTTGACAAGGATCTTTGGATAGTATATGCGCATAATTTTTCTCTTGATTTTCAATAGGCTTAACATTAGAAGTAACAACAGTATTTTTAATAACCTTAATGGAAGTATCATCTTTGGAAATTGGAAGTAGGGTAAGGTTATTTTAATTTTCAATAAGCTCAACAGTGTAAGTAGTAGCCTGATCTTGCTTAGGAGAAGACTTAAGACATGGTGGAATGCATGAAAAAGGGTGTGCAGGATCAAAAGAACCCTGAAGCAGATAAGAGACATCATGAAAAAGAGTGGATGACATGGAGGTTTCTTGATCTTGATCTTTTTTTATGTTTTTTTCTTTATCATTTTTAGAGTTCTCTTGACATGGAGCCACTTCTAAAGACAAAGAAGCATGTTGGAATGGTATGGAAGACTTTGGAAGAGATGGTGAAGGACTAGCTGAAGTAGGCATTGTAGTGTATAAAGGCTTAGGCTTTTTAGGTTTATCATTATTGAAATTATTTGTAGTCAAGTGAAGGTTAGCTTGAGTATCTTTAAGAGGTAGCCCTTGATGATAACTATAGGAAACCGCATGAAACGTATTAAGACCTTTGGTGGATGAAGGACTTGTGAAAGATTTGGAAGACTCGAAAGTTTTAAGAAATGTACGGGTATTGGAGGAAGTAGGGGATGGAAGGGAACCATCACAAGATAAAGGTCCAACATTAACATGATCTTTCTTGAGAAGATAATCTTTATTTGTAGTAGGAGAGTCCTTAGGAGAAGGATTCTTATAATATTGATGCTTCAAGCTAGCACGATGCATTTTATAGTCCTCAACAGTAGTAGATGGATCATAATCAAGGTATTGTTCACAAAAATCATCAAAGTCTTTTTCAAAATTAGAATCATATGGATCACCATTGCGATCTATCCAATGTGACATCCCATTTCTAGTAAGCAGGAACACATGATGAGGAGGACTCTTAGGAACAGAGGTGTCATAGGTATCATTATATTGTCCATCATCATAGTCTCCAAAAATGGATGTGTCACTCTCTGTGGAAGAGGTATCATAAAATTATCACATTGCTCACATTCTATCCAGGGGCATGGTGACATGTACAAGTCTTTATCAATTAGAAAAGGGCATAGAGCTTCCATGGAGAACTCCTTGGGTTCCTTCTCTTTCTTAAGATTGTTAAGTTCAACTTGCATAGCATGCATCTGTTTCATCATAGCAATGATTAGAGCTTCTTCCTCATGTGTACTGATTCTTTGAGACATGTGTATTGATTCTCAATAGCTACTGCTCTATTCCTGACAGTGATTTGATCGACAGATTTTGGAAATAGGCTGAAAAAGCTAAATATCTAGCAATTCTAACAATTTTTTGACAACTTTCAAAAATTTCTCAAACGACACTTTGCAGACTCGTACGACAGTGGGTAGGCAACGAAACAACATTTGCAAAACTCGTACGACAGTTGCTAGGTAATGAAATGACAGTTGAAAATATCATATGACAGTTGTAAATAAGATTTTGACTTTTGAATTTTCTGGCATAAAAACTCGTACGACACTAGGTACTTCACCATACGACAGTTGGGTAGTACTGAAATGACATTTGACAAAAACTCGTATGACTTTCTGACCTCCTGAGATGACTTTTGACTCTAGAAAAGAATTTCACTTCAGATTTTGCAAATTTTGAGTTTTCAGATTTAGATTGTTTGCAAATTTTAATGTCCAAATTTGAGGATTGTAATAGATTTGTTCATTTTCAATAACCAAATAGATAAACAAGCACACAAAATAGTGAGCAAGTGATTTCAAGCATGTCTGAAAATAATGAACAAGGGCAAAAGCAACCTTACAGATGAACAATCAAGTGACTTATTCATTCTAATCCTCAGAAGCGATAATTGTGTATGTTCCAAAATGTTTTGCAATAACACACATATACCCTAAAAAATGAAAATTTGGCCTCACTAGGGTTTTTAGTAATGGTTTGACTCTGCAACTTTTATGATCCAAAGGGGTGAACTCCAATCCTGATGCACCAGGGTTTTGACACAGTCCAAGAACTTAATCTTCAGGAGCTACTAGAGAGATCTGACAACCCAACAATGAACCACACCTATGAAGATTTATTCCACAAGGACATTTATATAGCGGCTGTCACTACCACGGTGAAAATGACTATTACCGCTTGAGGTTCCATCAATGCAATTTTCCCTATGAAGGGAATGTCTGCTATGGTTAACCCTCTCTAAAGATGACTCATAGTATTGTACCATAAGGGGACTTGGCTCCAGATCCAAGGTTTTTGACGCCTTTTCACTTTTAACCCAAACAAAGCAGACAGATAAATTCGACACGTTAAGACAAAGTTTTGCTTTACCAAGGTCTATGATGTCAACTCCACGTGATCTATCAACCTCTCCGGGGAGAGAATGTATCGATCAATAAGAGAAGACACACTAACTAATTTTGATTCACCAAAGCTCGTGATGTCAACCCCACGTGATCTATCAACCTCTCTTAGGAGAGAATGTATCGATCAATAAGAGAAGATGCACTAACCAAGTTGAATGTGAAACACACTAAGTATCCTCCCTACCTACAAGGATTCTATCATCAAGAAGGATTTCGTTGGAAATCCAATCTCTCAAGAATCATGAATAGTGTTCATAGGGCCTAATTACTATGTGAGCATAGATGTATGTTTTCAAAAAGCAAATCTACCAAAAATATCCAAAAAGCAGAAAGAGGAACACTTAACGCTTAAAGTGAATATGAGATGAGTCCACAAGGTGGAACACTTAACACCTCACACAAGTTGAAAATGAGTCCCCAAATTAGAAAATAAGTGAGTTCCTAAAAGCATAAATGGGTTGCCAAGTGGAACACTTAACGCTTCTGTCTTGTTGACCCCTCCCCTTTAATGTGGCGCTGACCTTGCAACCACGGGGTGGAACAAGGGGTCAATAGATTAGCGAGTCCAATAACCCAAGATAGCAATCAAGATCAATCACAAGTATCTAAGACTACTTAATGAATCCTTAAGGGGTCACAACCTAGTATCAATTATGCAAGTGTGTAAAAATAGACAAAAGCATGAAAAGCTGCACACAAGCTAGATACATAAGAGATTTATTTTAAGTCCAAATCAAAATTTTATTAGATGAAGGAGAATACCTAGGATCCTCGCAATGTGCTTAGTAGATTTTACCTGATTTTTAGCAATTCTTGTTGAGCTTTTCCATGCAAGCAAGTGATGAACTCTCCAACAAGCAAACAAGCAAACAAGATATGCAACATATATTCAACTTATGAAAACCATAGGGTTAGCTCTAAAAATAATTATTATCAGTAATAATAACTAGAAATTAACCCAAATGACAACTCATATCATTCATTGAACCATGTAAAAAAAAAGTGCATACCCATCACAAAACTTTATTTTTTTTGCTGCATTTGACCTAGTCAACAAGATCTAATTTTTTTTTAACGATTTTGGCCACAAAAATAGAAATTCAAAATAGAGATCCCTACCTAAAAATAGAGAGCTTTCCAAAAATGTAAAATTTTTTAAAAAATCTTTTCATTTGTGTCCTAAAGACCCATTTTATCAAAACAAACTAGTTTTTGTAAATTGACTATTTGAGCTATTATATTGCATCCAAATTTAAAACACAAAGAATGGACCCCCTATAGAATTTAAAGAGCTTTCCGAAAATATTATTTTTTTAAAAAAATATGCTGATTTGCGTTAGATATTAATTTTTTCTAGAATTTCAAGAAAAAATTATTAAAAATTCAAAACATCTCAGAAAATTTTGAATTTTTTACTGTAGCTTCTTTGATATGTGTCCAACCTACAAAAAAATTTCAAAGAAAAACTCCAAGCCGTTTGAGAGATAAAATTAAATCTTTGAAACTTTAGGGCTTTAGCTCCAAAAAAAAAATCAAAACCAGCATGTAAAGGTGGGTTGCCCCACGGTGGGCGCCAAAAATGTGTGTAAAAATTGTACCTAATCTGTAGACACAACACTTTATTAAAACATTAGAGGTTAGTTAAAATCAAAATCGTGCAATGAATTGAAAGCTAAACTAACCAGGCGATTTACTGCCTTCTAATAGGTGCGAGTATGATGTTCTCAGATTGTTATCGAGATCAATGACCTTGACGACACCTAAATGAAGGATTTGAATGCAAAAGATGGATATGGAATATGAATGCAATTAATCTATATTTTTTATTGATTTTAGATGCAATAAGAATGATAAAAATTTGATATGAATCTATGATATGTAAAAACTGATATGCTATGATATGCTAAATGATCTAACAATAATATGAAATATGAAGCTAAAATGAATGTAAAAACAAGATTGATCTCACAACAATGTTGATTCGCAAGAAGCTTTGATTCTTCCAATTTCAATTCTCCAGCGTGATTATGCAATTCTTGTGGATTTGAGAGATGAATTATGAAGAGCCGAGCCTTATTTTTATAGAAATCCAAGGCTTTGGAGGTGCATGAAAAAAGCCATAAATCACTTAGATTAACTCAGCTTGATTTTTGAGTTATTTGATCATGAAAGATAGTTAATTCTCAAAATTATGCAAAAGCATGCAAAAATAATTTTTTAAACTCAAATTAGAGTTTAGATTAGCTTTTTGAACTCCAAAAGGATGTTGAGTTCCAAAAAGTCAACACTTTGCATTGATTTTCTAATTTGAAGTTTAACTGCTCTTTAATTGTGCACATGGATAATTATGAATTAATAAGTAAATAAAGTGATTTATTCTAAACTAACTAATTTTTTAAAATAAATAATTGATTTATGGGTTAATCAATCATTTAATCAAACTTTTATTAAAAACTATATTATTAAATAATGACAACTTGCTTTAATTAATTAAATAAGAATTTAATCAATTATTCATAGGATATTAGATATATTGTCAAAATTAAATAATACAATTAATAATAGATAGAATTAAATTTAATTAAATAATTAAGTGGCAAATATTAAATCTAATTAATTAAATATGAAAATATTTAATTAATCAAACTTTAGGATAAATGTGATTTATCGCCAAATAATCATTAAATTAAAGATAATTAGATAAATTAGGAATATTACTAGGAATATTCCCCGATGCAAAATTTAAGATAATCAATTAGATTCGATGATGTGCAGATGTGCCTTAGGTTAGGACTTCTATGTTGATTTCGTTCGATTTGAGGATGTAGGAGGTTAATGAACATATAGCCCATTTTTGGGGTATTACATCACTGAGATGTTCATTTTTTTTTTTGAGAATTTTTTAACATTTTAAAGATTTTTTCAGGGCATTTTACCATAGACTGAATGCCTTAGGCATAGAATTTCTTCAGATGGAGAACGTTGATTAGTTTTCAGAGCTGTTCTCCTTTAGTTGTTGAGATTTGATAGGCACCAGAGCCAAAAGTAGCAGTGATAACAAAGGGACCCAGCCAATTGGGTTCAAACTTCCCCTTACGTTCTTGATGTGATTGATTTTTAAGATTCTCTCTCAAAACTAGATCACCAACCTGAAATTCTTTGTGTCTGACTTTCTTGTTGTAACATCTAGACATTCTCTTCTGATATACTCTGAGATGATCATACGCTGCTTGTCTGCACTCATCTAGTAGTTCAAGTTCTTGAAACCTAGACACTCTGTAGTCATCATCAGTTACTAGACCATGTATTCTGATTCTTAGTGATGAGATTTCAACCTCAATAGGCAGTACTGCTTCAGACCCATAAACTAAAGCGAGAGGTGTAGCCCCAGTAGGTGTTCTGATACTTGTTTTGTAGGCCCAGAGAGCTGGATTGATCATGAGATGCCAGTCTCTTCCTATTTTATTAACTGTACGATGTAAGATTTTCAATAGATTCTTGTTAGAAGCCTTTGCTTGTCCATTCCTTTGAGGATAGTAGATAGATGACCAATGTTGTGTAATCTTGAATTTAGCACATAAATCATCTAGATCTTTGTTCTTGAATTATCCACCATTATCTGTGATTATGGAATGAGGTATCCCATATTTGCATACAATATAGTTCAATATGAACATAGATATTTGTTTTCCAGTTGCTTGCATCAAAGGGACTGCTTCTACCCATTTGGTAAAATAATCTATAGCTGTGATTATATGGGTATGTCCATTAGAAGAATGAGGATGTATAGCTCCTATAAGATCAAAAGCCCATTGATGAAAAGGCCATTGTGTAGTAAAGGGAATTAGGTCTCTCCTTGGAGCATGAATTAAGTTGCCATGCACTTGGCACTTTTGACAATTCTTAGCAAACTTGATAGACTCTTTCTCCATTTCAGGCTAATAATACCCAACCCTAATAATTTTTTGAGCTAATGTTAAACTGTTCAAGTGTAACCCACAAATACCTTCGTGGACTTCCTCTAATGCACGTTGAGACTCTTCTCGTTCTAAACATCTAAGTAGTGTACCATCTAGACCTCATTTGTATAGATTGTGACCAATGATGACATATTGGGATGCATTATGGATAAGGTATCTCTTCTCATGGCGGTTGAAGGTATTGAGAATGATTTGGTCTTGGAGATACGAAAATAAGTTTTTGTATTTGGATGAATCATGACCAACAATAGTGCAGATCATGTGGGTGTTAGGAGAATCATATGCATGATAAGATAGTGCTTCCACTAGGAACTCATAGCATAGCTCATGTTCAGGCTGTTGTAATAAAGTAGATAGCGTTGCCATTGCATCAGCAGCCTTATTCTCTGTTCTAGGTATGTGCTCAAATGTGATAGATATGAAATACTTATTTAGATCATATACCATTCTCTTGTATGGGATGAGATTTTCATCTTTTGTTTGGTACACATCATTGACTTGATGGATAACAAGTTGGGAGTCTCCATGAATGTGTATCTCTGTTACTCTCCACTCAATTGCTAGTTTCATGCCATTAAGAAGGGCTTCATATTCTGCAATATTGTTTGTGCATGCGAACTTTAATCTGAATGCTTTAGGTATGGAGTATCTTTGAGGAGTTACAAATAATATGCCTGCTCCTGATCCATTCTGTGTATAGGAGCCATCAAAGAATAATTGTCATTCTCTAGAAGAAAGAGTCATGATAGAGGAATCTGAAAATTCCATTTGCATTGGTGTATCATCAATCATAGGTGCATCTACTAATTGATTAGCAATAACCTATCCTTTTATAGCTTTTCTTTCCACATATTCAATGTCAAATTCACTTAAGAGCATGACCCATTTAGCTAATATACCTGTGAGGGCAGCTTTGCTTAGTAGATATTTGAGTGGATCAATTTTAGCTACCAAATGGGTGGTATGAGGTAACATATAATGTCTCAGTTTCTGTGATGCAAAGATCATAGCTAGACAAGCCTTCTCAATCATAGAATAATTCTTTTCGTATGCCACCAATGTCCTACTGATATAGTACATAGCTCTTTCCTTTTTGTTCTCATCATGTTGTGCAAGCAATGCCCCCTATGATGTATCTGTAGCGGAGACATATAAGATCAAAGGCTTCCCTAGAATGGGAGGCATCAAGATAGGAGGATTTGATAGATACTTCTTGATATGGTTAAAGTTGTTCTCACATTCTTCATTCCACGCAAATGTCACACCTTTATGTAATGTTTTTGTAAAAGGCTGTGATATGTCTGCTAGCTGAGATATGAAATGTCTGATAGATTGAACTCTTCCTTGCAATGTCCTCATTTGACTAATATTCTTGGGAGGTTGCATCTCCATGATAGCCTTCACTTTAGCTAGATCAACTTCAATGCCCTTCTTTGAAACTATGTATCCTAAGAGCTTTCCAGAAGTGACACCAAAAGCACACTTCTTAGGATTTAGTCTGAGACTAAATTTTTCCATTTTGTCTAGTATCTTGCTCAAGTCATTCAGATGTTCAGTTCTAATCATAGATTTTGCTAAAGTATCATCCACATAATCCTCCATAGTCTTATGCATCATGTCATGGAAAATAGATGTCATGACTCTCTGATATGTAGCACCAACATTCTTAAGCCCAAATGGCATGACATTCCAATAAAAGGTACCCCATGCACATGTAAAAGTCATTTTCTCTTGATCCTCTAGAGCAATTTTTATTTGATTATATCCAGAAAAACCATCCATTAAGGAATACATCTCAAAGCCCACAGTCATGTCCACTATCATATCAATGTTAGGTAGTGGAAAATCATCCTTAGGGCATGCTCTATTTATATCTCTAAAGTTTGTACACACTCTGATTGATTTGTCGGGTTTAGAAATAGGTACAATATTAGAGATCCATTCTGCATAATCAATAACTCGGATGAATCCGGCTTTCAGGAGCTTCTCTAATTCATCTTTTACCAAGAGTGCAACATGAGGATGCATCTTCCTTAATTTTTGCTTAACAGGTTTAACGTTTGGAGCTATAGATAGATGATGCATTATAATATTAGGATCCAACCCTAGCATATCTGAATATTTCCATGCAAAGTTGATCTTCTCTATTAGGAATGTTGTAAATTTGTGCTTCTCTTCTTTTAATAAAGATTGTGCTACATGGATCAATTATGGTTCCTCTGTTGTTCCCAAATTGATAGATTGAGTGGGCTCAATTAGAACTGGAGATTTGTCCTATAAATGACTTAGAAGGACATCAAATATCTCATCCTTAGGCACCTCAAAGAGGTTTTCACCTTCGGATATGTCTTTTATTTTTACTTTTGTAGGTTCTGAGACTGCCACAAAGTGGTTTTCACCCTCATAACTCCTTTTCTTTTTATTCTTATTCTTATTTTTTTGACTAAGATACTTGATGTCTGACTCCATCATGCTAACGCTCGGTTCACTGATGGAAGTCCTCATAGGCTCAACTACATTGAGGTAGCAAGCAAGGGCATAGTCATTGGGGAAGGTATAAATACCATGGCTCGGATTTGTGGAGGTTTAATCAAGAAATTCAAGATGTTGGATAGTCAAAATGGGGAAAGATTGGGAGATAGTGTTTACGAATATGGATTTGTCATCATTGGTCCTAACCTGACATTCGAGTTCAAAGGTGATATTACAACTTAAGACATTCAATTCATGAATAGGCTCAATGTCATTGTGGGAGTCCAATTCAGCCATAGGTGGACCAAACTCGTTAAGTTCATTACTTCTCTCTAGACTTACATTGAGTTTAGGTGCATATTGGTGAATAACATCAACATGTTTCTCTGTAATAAGTTCATCTTCTTCTGGAATGGCTCCCCATTCATAGTCATTAGATTCTTCATCTATGCCTCTAGGAAATCTAAGAACATGAGTAAAGTCAGGATGAATACCCCAAGAAGGGTTACCCTCAAATTCTGATTTGAATTCATACTCATGAGGATCTATCTCAGAATAACTACCACCTGCCTCTTTGTCTATTTGATTGTTTTCGAGATTAGCTAGTTCTTGTGTTGCAACTATCTCTTGCTCTATAGTAGGTTCTTGTGTTTCTACTACATTGATTATTTTTATTGGATCATCTTCAGCTTCAAGGAGGTCTTTGATTTCCTTAGGAAAATGCTCATAAGGAATAAGTTCTGAGCTGTCTAAATCACTATCTGATGGCTCAGTTTCTTCCTTCTTAAGAAGGGGTTCTCCTGGTGCAATCTACTCTATGACATGAGAATAATTACCTTTGAGATGGAAGGGTTTCTTTTTAAATCCTAAGCCAATAGTATCTTTGTTTGCCCTACCAGTATGTGAAATAGGTGTTATAAGACCTTCTCCTCTGACTCCTAGAGGTCCTTTATCTGGATATCCCATCTTAGCTATCAGTTTATCCCCTAGGCCATATGACTTAGAAGGAACCTTTGATACTTTAGAGTCACTAGGTGGAACACTTGGGATTCCGGTTCATCTTTGTAAAGCCATGCAAGCACAGCTTCATCTTCTTCAAATTCTTTCTTGGAGATTTGTTCTGCCACAAAATTTCTTTTATATGCCTCAAGAGGTTCTTTAGAGTCTGGTTTGGACTATTTTAAAGATTGTCCATAAGACTTAGGTGAGATAGGTAGAGATGTCAAAGATAAGACTGGTTCTATAGCATATTCTCCCATACCATTTTCTTTGATATTGAGCTCTTTTGCAACGTCTTCCATTTTAGATGTGGATGCTTCTTTTGTTGGCTTAATGGAAGATTCTCTATTATTAGGCACAAGTTTATCCGCACTTTTCTTCAATGTATTGCAAGTGGTGGATATGTCTGCTGGAACAGTGACCTCTACTCCTTCATAAGGAAATTTCAAGCATTGATGGTATGTAGAAGGAATAGCTTGCATTTCATGTATCCATGGCCTCCCTAGAAGAATGTTGTAAGCCAAAGGTAGATCAAGAACTTGACATGTAGTATCCCTGATAACCGGACCTGCTCTGATAGGTAAGACAATGGTGTCTTTAGAAGATCTTTCTTGTTCATCATAGGCTTTTATATTTATTTTCTTTCTAGGATTAATAGCCAATTCTGAAAATCCCATTTGTGTGACCAAGCTGTAAGAACAAATGTTTAAGCCAGCGCCCCCATTTATCAACACGCGTTTGACTCTACAGTTCTGGATCAAGACTTCTATATGAAAGGGCTAGTTATGCGGGTGACTCGAGGATTTTTCATCTTCCTCTAAAAAGGAGATATATTGCGGAGATGTAAGATGTCCAACCATAGTCTGGAACCTGTCTAAATCAAGGTCATCAGGAACATTGGATCAGAGCAAAGCTTTGTCTAGAATAGCTCTATGAGCTGGAGATATTCGAAGCAACTCAAACATGGAGATTTTTGCATTAGTGTGTTGGAGTTGTTGAACAATGCTATAAGATGTTGGCCTTGTATCTTTAGGATTGGAAGATTTTGAAGCAGCCTTATGTTTGGAAGCAGAAGAAAGATTAAAGGGCATCTGTTAAAGTATGTAGCTTCGCTCAGATAAAATTCATTGTTATCTTAGAACATTGAATGATTATTTATATCAATATATATATATATATGTAATAGTTATATGCATTAATATTACTATATATATTATTAATATAAATGAATATATAAGTTATATTAATCTTATAGTAACTAATTATTAATAGACATGTCCCTTGAAATGAATAGACATGTCTTCTTGTCTTTGCCTTGTATAAAAGCAAGAGATCGATGCATTTGGAAAATATAGAAAGATAATAATATTACTACATTTGTAATCGATCCTAAAACTTAACATGGTATCAGAGCCAGGTTAAAAATGTAAAGGAAGAAACAATCATCGCAGCATTGTCGGGTCAAAGAAAGGTAGAAGATGACAGGGAAATATGCATCATCAATTTATATAGCAGTAATTAAAGTAAGTTTGAATAGCAACTATATTAATATGACTGGCGAGAGTCATCATTGGCTCTTACTACAGATTGCACACACTGAAAATAAAGGACAAATAAATAAAATTATCTATTCAAAGAGGACTCTGCCACATCAAACGCATGGTCTACAAAGAGAGCGAATAGGAAAATAGAATGGTAGCAGATTAGAATGGGAATCAACATCAAATGTGGGAAAGGAAAATGTATGCCATTACCATTGAAATAGGGCATGACATGGGTGCCAAACCAAGCAATTAGGGGATTTAAAAGGGGACACTTATCATTGGCTCTTGGAGCAGTTCATAAACCAAGGTGGATGTTATATCCCTTATGATATGCATATCGACATTCAAAACAATATAGCTATCCACAAAAAATTGGGAAGAGACACTTTATATGTATGATACCTTCAAATAAGCAAGGTGTGAATGAGAGTGGTGTGACTCAGGTGTTATCTACAAAAGGATTCATTGAGGATGGTTGTCGTTCTTGTGAAGAACTCGTCAAAGGATTATTTTTGGCGGTAATCCCATCAACACATATCGAAGTAATCCATCCTCCAAGTGATCATTGCTTGTTGAGTCTGGTTGGCATCATATTATCACATCTATTGGGGCGGAACTAGAAGCCGAACTGTAATCAATACACTTTGGATACCCATGTGGATTAGGAGGTGGAGGCACCAGTAAGATATATTCAAAGTCATAACAAACACATAATACAAGGATTACCTTCTTCCATAGACCGCGTACATAGGGGTTGAAGAAGTTAAGGTAATGTTGGAGGTAAGTATTAATTGTTTATTTCTTATGAATATAAGTGAATATAGATTGGGAAATTGGTCACCTTAGATTATTATGTGGCATTAATAAGGAAATAATATGTTGAAAATATAGATTAAAGTAGATATATATAAGATGGAACAAATGCATATATGTGCAAAGTTAGATATTTATCTATATTATATTGGAATGATCTTATATTATTATCCTTGCATATTATATTAGTCTCTCTCTTATTTTTAATAAGTACTATAAGAGCTCTTTATCTTTAGAGGGAGCAGATGGTTCAGTCAAGTTGTGACAATCTTGATCATGTTGATTGAGAGGGAGTTCACTATTGATGGTGAAGCACTTCTGAGGTAAACTTGATATAATTGATTATTATACTAATGAATCATGAATATTTTAATGGGCCTACCCCCATTGTAAATCATGAGGAAGTGACGACTTCCAAGTGATTATCACTTGTATTTTTTGATGTTATTGAAAGATGATGATCTTACAATAACTATCTTTTATCATGATAGACCTCATGTGATGGCTGAAACAGATCATGATAAATGAATTATTACATGGTGGATTGAGTTCCTTAAAATGAACTGTGATAGTCATCATGTGATGCTGAAACAGATCACAATACTAAAGGTGATAGTCATCATGTGACGTTGAATCAGATCACCGGTACCTAGCTATTGTGATAGTCATCATGTGATGCTGAAACAGATCACAAATATTGAAGGTGATAGTCATCGTGTGACACTGAAACAGATCACCGATACTTATATTGTGATAGTCATCATGTGACGCTAAAATAGATCACAATTATTGAAAGTGATATACATCATGTGATGTTGAAACAGATCACTAATATTATTTAGTTGATGTTTTGTAAAAACATATTACTAACTTTTGTCTTCCCTAGCTAAGAGGGAGTGTTAAAGTATGTAGCTTCGCTCAGATAAAAGTCATTGTTATCTTAGAACATTGAATGATTATTTATATCAATATATATGTAATAGTTATATGTATTAATATTACTATATATATTATTAATATAAATGAATATATAAGTTATATTAATCTTATAGTAACTAATTATTAATAGACATGTCCCTTGAAATGAATAGACATGTCTTCTTGTCTTTGCCTTGTATAAAACCAAGAGATCGATGCATTTGGAAAATATAGAAAGACAATAATATTACTACATTTGTAATCGATCCTAAAACTTAACAGCATCTTAGGGACAATTGATGAATCTGGGATTTGTCCGTTCAGATGTGCCTGAGCCTGTGATCGAATTACTGCATTAGCTGAAGTATGATCTCTATCTCTTCGCACAATTGTGATGACATTGCAATTCTCAGAGAGATAAGGTTCAACCATATTGATAACAACATTATTTCTAGGGTAAGCATAATTGACCTTTGCCCCCATATTAGGCTGAGAAGATGAAACTTCTTGACCATGTTTCAGAACTGGTTCTGTGAATGCTGTATGATCATTATTGCTCTTATGCTTGTCAATCGTGATGTCTCCCTTATCAATGAGATCTTGAATAGTATGTTTCAAGCATAAGCAGTTATTAGTTTTGTGACCTTTACCCTAATGGAAATCACATAATTCATTCTCTCTCCACCATTTTGGCTTAGGATCAGGATCAAATTGTTAGATCTCAGGCAAAGAGATGATGTTACTAGCCAACAGAGTTCTCATAGCTGATTCCAAAGATTCTCCAAGAGGAGTGAACTTTCGTTTATTATCAGCGGACCAAGATTTGTATTCTTGCTTCTTTTGAGATGGTTCAGACACCTTTTTCTCTGAAGCTTTGATGGCTTGAGTACCAATAGTTAGATTGAAAGCTGGTGCCTTTGATGGGGCACAGATAGTATTAATAATGCCATCTGTGATGATGCCTTTATTCTTGTTCCAATTTTTGTTCTTGTCTTTAGAATTGGATCCTGATTCATACTTGTCCTTTTGAAGTATGATGTCTCCTTTTTTCACAAGTACCTTTTTAATTTTGATTGCATTATCTACCATCTTGTCAAAAGATGTACGATCTTGCATTTGTAAAGGGTCGTTGATCTCTAGAACAAGATTATTGATGAAGATTTCTAGTTTCTCAGTTTCTGGAATAGGCCTACAATATAGAGAGAATTTCTTCCTCCATCTCTTGAGAAATGTCAGGAATGGTTCTCCTGGATATTGTTTGAGATTACAGATATCAATCATGGTGACTGGATGTTGAATGTTGTAGGAGTATTGCTGATAGAAGAATTTGATCAAATCCTCAAAATTTTTGATAGTAGAAGGCAATCTAGAGAACCAATGAATGGCTGATCCTCCCAGAGATCGAGGAAAAAGATGCATCGGATAAGTTGGTTCATGCATGAACTCCATAGATTGGGTACAAAATTCTTTGACATGATCTTGAGGATCAGAGTGTCCATCATACTTATCATATTTAGGCATCTCCACTCTTTTGGGGAATGGTGGCATGTACAAGTCTTTGTCAAATGGGAAAGGACATAGGGCCTCCATGGAGAACTCCTTGGGTTCCTTTTCTTTCTCAAGTTTATTAAGTTTGACTTGCATGGCATGCATCTGTTTCATCATAGCTGTGAGTGGAGTTTCTTCCTCATGCATAATGATATATTCAACATTAAAGTTGGGAGGAAGTTTAGCTCTTTGATGAGCTAATTGTAAAAAGTATGCCTCTCTATCTTCTTTCAAGAAATGCTTCATCATTCTTTTGAAGTTATCATCATTTTGATATTGAGCAATTTCAGAAGGTGTAGGTTCTTGATCTGCACCATGTTGAGATTGAGCTCTTTGAGAGCCAAAGTTTGTCCCTGCTTGAGACATGGTAGGAGTTCTCCCTGGGATAGATCAAGGAGGAGTTTGTTGATTACCTTCGTGAGTTGATGAAGGAGGAATGTAACTAGTTTTCAATCAAAAATTGCCAAGACCGTCATCTTCGTAAAGACCAGAATTATAGAGTTGCTCAAGAGTTGGAGCTTGGAGAGTATTCAGAGGTATGAGATGGGATACTTCTCCATATTTCTTGTGAGAGGAAGCTTTAGTTTCCACCATTAACCTTGGGTGAAACAAAAGAATATGATGAAGACAACTAAAGAAAGATCTGATTCAAGAAGATCAAATGACACAACCTTGTCAAGGTTTGATTGATTGAAGCTTAGATTAGATGTAAATGAAGGATATTGTGTCCTGGATGTATGGGTAGATGCCCAAAAGATAGCGGACACGAGTTCACAACACTTAGCCGTTTTGAAGATGGATTGAAGATTGATAGTTATGACAAGGTTTTGACACAAGATAAAAATGACTCAAATCGATTAAACAGAAGGCTAAATCAGATTCAAAAGGACACTTTAGGAAAATGATTGGATTCTCAGTAGTTGTTGCTCTGTTCCTGACATAGTGATTTTCTTGACAGATTTTGGAAATAGGCTGGAAAAGCTAGGTCTCTGACAGTTTTGACAACTTTATGACAATTTTTCAAAACTTCTCAAATGACTTTCTATAGGCTCGTACGACAGTGGGTATAGCATGAAACAACAATTGACAAACTCATACGACTATTGCAAAACTCGCACGATAGTTGATGGCAGGGTTTTTGACTTTTTTGAATTGACTAGCAGCAAAACTTGTACGACAATATACCAACTACCATACGACAATATGGGGGTTCCAGAATGACAATAGCTAAAAGTCGTACGACTTTTTGACTTTACAAGATGAATTTTGACTTCAAAAATGTGTTTGACATCAGATTTTGCAATTTTTTTAGATTTTCTATTTCAGATTGTTCACAAAATTTTTTATCCAGATTTGAAGATTGTATCGAATTAATTTGTTCTTAGTAACCAAATAGATAAATAGGCACGCAAAATAGCAAGCAAGTGATTTCAAGCACGTCTGGAAATAATGAAAAGGGGACAAAGCAACCCTGTGCATGAATAATCAAGTGACTGAATTGTACTAATTCCTAGGAGTGCTAACATTGTATGTTCCAAAAAGTTTTGCAATAACGCACATATTCCTAGAAAATGAAAAATTTGGCCTCACTAGGGTTTTTAGTAATGGTCTGACTCTACAACTTTTGTGATCTCAAGAGGGTGAACTCCAATCCAAGCGCACCAGGTTTTTGACACAATCCAAGAATTTAATCAATTACGAGCTGCTAGGGAGATCTAATAGCCCAATAAGAGACCACACCTATGAAGATTTCCTCCACAAGGACATTTATATAGCAGCTGCTACTACCACGATGAAAATGGCTATTATCGCTTGAGGTTCCGTCAACATGGTTGACCCAATTAAGGGAATGTCCACTATGGTTAACCCTCTCTAAAGGTGACTCATAAAAGATACCACATGGAGACTGGTTCCAAATTCAAGGATCTGAGTTTCTGGTACTACCCAAAAATGGAGTAGAGCATAGTCCTCTAGCCTTTTCACTTTTAACCCAAATAAAGCAGACAGATTAATCTGACACGCTAAGACCAAGATTATCTCACAAAGATATATGATGTCAACTACTTATGATCTATCAACCTCTTCAGAGAGAGAATGTATCAATCAGAAGCTGAAGATGCACAAATCTAGTAGAACATGAGACGCTCTCAGTAACCTCCCTACCTACAAGGGTTCCTTCATTGAGAAGAGTTTCACTGGAAACCCACTCTCTCAAGAACCACAAATAGTGTTTATAGGGCCTATTTACTATGTGTAACAAAGATGCTGAAAAGCAAATATATGTTCATTTTTATAGCCCAAATGAAATCTGTGATATGAAAGCAATAAAGGTCACACAAGCTTGACACGCAAGAGTTCTTTTTAATCCAAATCGAAATGTTATCAGCTGAGAAGATTACTTGAATTCCTCACAACACGCTTAGTAGATTCTTACCTATTTTTAGCAATTCTCACATTTTTTCCCAATCAAAATCAGCAGAAATCAATCAGAAACAACAAATTTCAATTGTTAATGTTAGCTGTCAGTCCAAATAAAAAAAAAAAATCTGGAAACTACCTGGAAAAGTGAAATGACAATTGAAACTTGACATTGAAACTCATATGATAGTGGGTCACCTACCAGATGACACTCCAGAAACTCGTACGACAATGGGTATCAGATCATATGACAAAAGAGCTTCAAAACGACACTGTTCTTCTAACGATACAATCCTTGATCAAATAAACTATCGTACGACAATGGGTATCTCTTGATACGAGTTTTTGACAAAACTCATATAAAAATTATACGGACAAAAATTAAAAATCGCAGCTTGGAACAGAAAATGATAAGAAGATGATAGAAATTGAATGGAAACCTGTTTCAGGGCCCCACGGTGGGTGCCAGAAATGTGTGTGTGAATTTTGTACATAGTTGTAGACACAACACTTCAGTAAAACATTAGAGGTTAGCTAAAATCAAAATCATGCAGTGAAATGGAAACTAATCTAACTAGGCAATTTACTACCTTCTAGTAGATGCGAGTATGTATTCTCAAATTGGACCAAGATCAGTGACCTTGACGACACCTAAACGAAGGATTTGAATGCAAAATATAGATATGAAATGAATGCAAATTAATCTATTTTTTTATTTTTTTGTGTAATAAGATGAAATATTGATATGAATCTATTCTAGATGAAAAACTGATATGCAAATTAAGCTACAATGAATTGCAAATAAGAATGATCTCACAAAGTTGTTGATTCACAAAGAAGCTTCAGTTCTTCAGATGTTGATTCACCAGCGTGATTGTGCAAATTCATGGATTGATTTTGGTAGAGTAAGTATGCAAACTTGTGAGATGAATTGCGAAGAGCAGAAGCCTTGATTTTATAGAAATCCGAGGCTTTGGGGATGCATGGAAAAAGCCACAAATCACTCTAGTTGATTTTTGAGTCAACAAGGAATTAAAGATAGTTAACTCACAAAAAATCATGCAAAAACAACTTTTTGATTTAAATCAGAAGTTGAGATCAACTTTCAACTCAAAAGAGAGTTGAGTTTATTTTTAAAACAACTTGAATTGATTTTCTGATTTAAAGTTTAACTATTTTTTGGATGTGCATAATTAATATGAATTAAATAAATAAATAAAGTGATTTATCCTCAACTTAACTGATTTTAAAAATAAAACAATTGATTTGTGGGTTAATCAATTATTAAATCAAACTTTTATTCAAAAACTATATTATTAAATTTGACAATTGACATTGATTAATTAAATAAGAATTTAATCAATTAGACATAGGATATTTGATTTATTGTCAAAATGAAATAATACAATTAAATTTAATTAAATAATTAAGTGGCAGTATTAAACCTAATTAATTAAATATTTAGAATATTCAACTAATCAAACTTTAGGATAAATAGGATTTATTGCCAAATAATCATTAAATTAAAGATAATTAAGATAAATAGGAATATTGCTAGGAATATTCCCCGATGCAAAATTTAGGATAATCAATTAAGATTCGATAATGTTTAGATGTGCCTTAGGTTAGGACTTTGATGTCGATTTCGTTCGATGTGTCGATATAGGAGGTTAATGAACCTATAGCCCATTTTTGGGGTATTATAGGTAGATGGTATTCTGGTTGTAATTCAAATGGAAAATTGTGTTAATATGCATGGTAATATATTTTCTGAGAAGGTATGGGGATATTTCAAGGATTTCTAGACGATAATGCATGAAAGGGAAATAATTTCAACTCATGTTGTTGAGAAATATAAGGATGATATATGTTTAATGGTTGATATTGATACATGTCAGATGGAGGTAGTAGTACCTAGGACATTTTGGGCTATGCTTGATTTAGCTAGTGCTTGATCCTAATGCAAAGAGATTTGGAATATATAGGGATAAATATCTCAAAGTTGTTGATACATTGAATGCATCGGTGATTGAGAAGAAAGTTATAAATAAGATGTAATTTCTCTTACAAATGAAGGATGTAACATAAATGGTGTGGAGGTCACACTAGATAACAATCTTTTGGATGAGCCTAAGTATACTATGGACAACATAGGTGATGTTCCAGTCATGGATATTCCCAAAGAACCCAAGGACACACAAGAACAACAAGAAAAGGAGACATAGAACAGAGGAACCGACCAAGATAGTGATCAAAGATGCATCAGTTGAACAATAAGAGGTACCAATAATGGAAATAATAGGTGGAGATGAAGAAGCTAAAGATGAAGATATACCTACCATTAAAGAGAAAATATATTTGATTTTTATGAGTCCTAAGGAGATGATGAATATTTCTATGGCTATTAAGTCCAAATAAAAGAAGGAGAAAATAAAATAGGAGGGAAAAGTTAGTCTGAACACAAGAGATATCCTATCCAACTTGGTGATTGATGTGAACTATGATGAGAAGGCCACTTTGATTGAACAATTGGGTCAGTTGGTCACAACTACTAGAGAGCAGATGAAAAGTCTAGAGGATGCTGCAATAATGAGAGTCGAGAGAGATTATGAGAGGAAGAGATCAGAAAAGTTGGCTCAAGCAATTTCATTTGATAGAAACACTTTACGAGATACAGTGAACTAGATGAAAAATAATTTAAAGGAAGGTGGTAAGATACTTACCTCTATCTCTGACTTTTCATAATTCTTGACGCACTTAGATAGGAAAATAAGTGAATCTCAATAAGAGCTAAGGTTGTAAATTACAAATTTTGATCCTATCAATGGTTCAGCTACAAATTTTGGAGAACAAGTTAGTGTTGTTAATCATAAGCTCAATATTTACAGTAATGCACAAGAAAAAGAGAGCATCTACTTTGTCAAAGTTACAAAGTCTATTGATTCCTAAGTTGGAGATTTTGCAAAAAGGTGTTAAGGAGGATGAATTAGTGGTAGTCTCACTTGATCCATGTACAATAGAAAGATTGGAGGAACTTGCATATTTTCTACATGGGCAAATACTTATCATGGAGAACCTACTAAACACTTGGGTTAATGATCTACATGTCTTGAAGACTAAATTTGCATATGTATTCAATAAATTGTAAATCGATTATGCTACTCTTATAAATAATTTTTTTATTTCTAGATATACATTGTAATACCTTTATCATTGTTTTCAAAGGGGGAGTAGTAGTGTAGTGAAAAATTTATAAGGTATTAAAAAGGGTGAGTAGATATATTATCTTAAGGAGAGTTATTTTTGTAAGCTTTGAATCTTTGATGTTGATGTTTAGAATGATGTTAATTATATTTTTGTATAGTTGGATACCTAGTCAATTTTTTCTCTAAGTGTTGCCATCAATGCCAAAGGGGGAGATTGTTGGCATTTGATGAATATTTGATAAAGATGACCATGTGATGAATTTTGTAGTGTTTTCATTGCTAGAAACTGATAACCTACAACTGATTGAATATATTGATGGAAAGAATGGACAAGTGAAAGACAGTGATTGATGGTCACCGAGCTACTAAAGTATATATAAGACAATTAAATCAGTCAATGTATTGTCATTGATGTCAACTAGTTTTGACTATACTTATCATGGTGGTTACAAACATTCAAAGAAGGAAAATGGTGAAGGAATGAAGTATCTACATGAAGATGAGCTGGATATGAAATATATGACTATGGTATACATTGGGTAACTTATTGATGAGTCTATGACATCATGTTGATGACTTGATTGTATTACATGATTTTGTTATGTATCGAAGATCATAACTGAATAAGTTTGTGTGGTCGATAAATGAAGATTTTTGTATACACCAAGCTAGTGTAGTGTATACCGAGTATAGTATTAACCGAGTAGGTAATCACCGACACATTTTGGTATTGATCAAGTGAAAGAAATAAATAAAGTTTTATAATAGTAGACCGAAATGATGAGTTGGACAAATGCTTATGATTTCGAGGTAGAAGATAATTTTTGTTATGATGATCTAACGGCTAACAAAATTCAAGATTGATTAGATGAAGGAGAATTAAATGAGTTAATGACACAACTATCGAGGAAGAATAAAGCAACAAAATGAACAATGAAGATTAAGGGGCAAAATCAACATATGAAAAGAAAACATTTTATGATGTCTATATAAGGAGACATGAAATTCATTATTGAGTCTAGGATTTTTGATACCGCAAGAGAATTCACATGAAAAGGATTATTTTCATGCACCACTGATCAAACTAGTTGAAGATAGAACCGAGTTGAACTGCAGACATTATCGAGCATCAGATAAGCATACACCGAGTGGATTAAAGTTGGAGGATATGAAGGACTGAATTGATTATTGATTAGAGGAGGTATTTTTAGCTTAGCATAGATATGAAAATCTGCAAATCATAGTTGTATTTGAATAAGATCATTACTATATCAGTTTAACCATTGTTACAGATAAATCTCTTAATTGAGTGAGACTTAACAGTCTTTTATATTTCAATATGACATTCAATGAATGTTGATAGTTTTCTAGTTGACCCCACAATGAATGCATGGTCAAAGGAGAACTGTTAGTGATAAATCCTCTAACTATGTCACACCTTACAATGTGTTTTGTAACCTTTAACAGGATTGGCTCTTAAGCGAGGTCACTTTATAAGAGTGAATTATTTTGGGTTACTAGTCCCAGGTGGTTTTTCCCTTAACAAGGTTTCCACATTAAAAATCTATGTGTTATTTATGTGTATGATGTTTTGAATTATTATTTTACTTTACACATTATAACTGGATAGATCGGTGAAAACAATATTTAATTTATTGACAATTGATAGATGAAGAGAATAACACAGTTGATAACTTACCAAGTTGATTATTTGATAAAAAAGTTTCAATATATACATCTGGGAGATTGAGACTATAAGATAACTATACTTAACTGATTCACCCCCCCCCCTCTCAATTATCTAACAATTGGTATCATAACATAGAGTGCTTGGAAATAAAAGTTTGAAGGACTTAAGCTAAAGATCACAAGATGTATAAAAGAGAGGTGCCAAAGTTGAACAAAGATAACTTCTCGACATGGTAAAGCAGAATGAGATTGCATATATCTAGAATTGGAGAATCTACTATATACTAATTTGATAATGATTTTATCCAACTGACTGGACCTTTGACTGTTGATCAAATGAGAGATAAACATGAACATAATGTCACAATGATAGAGATCGTTGTTGCCTTGTTAGATGTTGAATTTGAAGATGTCAAGACATGCACTTCAGCTAAATGAATGTGGGAAAAACTTACACTAGTTCACGGAGGAGATGTAAATGTGCTAAGGGAAAAAGCTGAGAGTCTTAGAGGAAAGTTTGATGACATGAAAATGAAAGAAGGAGAAAACATTCCACAATACATCAACTGAATTAAGGAGATTGTTAATGCTATCTGAGGAGTAGGAGGTATTATTGAAGAAGACACAATTGTAAGTAAAATTCTTAAAACCTTGCTGCCTATTTATGCTATTTGAATCTATGCAATCCATGAAATGAGATCAGCTTCGATTAATCATCTTACACTTGACAGCCTAATCAGTGAAATGACTACTTTTGAGTTGAATAACTATGATAACAATATTGTTCCTAATGTTGAGTCTTCATTTATGTCGTACTTGAAAATTGGTAAATCAAGTAGTAAACACATGATAAGAAATGAGAGTGATAGTGACAGTGATGAGGATGAACTTGATGAACTTGAAGCATTAATGGCTAGAAGACTGCAGAAAGGTAAAGGAAGATATAAAGGGAAATTACCTTTGGTATGCTTTAACTTGTAAAGAAATTGGCCACATTGCAGCTAGATGTCCTACCAAGAAAGGAGATTACAAAGACAATGAATGCTCCGGTGAAAGAAAGTTTGACATAAGAGATAACTAAGAACATAGAGGCAGCTGACAGTATGATAGAAGAAGCAACTGAGACTAAAAAGACAAAGGCAATAAATCATGTTACCTTGTTGAAGATGATGATGACACCGACACTGACACCATCCATAGGATCAGATTATTAGAGACAAGCAAGCTGACACAATGACATGAAGTAAGTTGAGAAACAACTCATGTTTAGTTTGTGAAGTTGAACCTAAAAATGTTAGAGATGCACTTGAAAATGATGAATGGATTAAAGACATGAATAAAGAAATAGATTAGATACTGAAAAACAAAACATGGATATTGGTACCGAGACTGAATGATAAGAATGTAATTGGAACCAAATGATTATTTAAAAACAAGTTGAATGAAATTGGTGAAGTCACTAGGAATAAGACAATACTTGTATGCAAAGAGTATGCACAAGAAGGCATTGATTATGGTGAGACTTTTTCACCAATTGCTAGACTTGAAGGAGTTATAATATTGCTTGCATATGCTACCTACAAAGGATTTAAGTATATCAAATGGATGTCAAATCTACATTTTTGAATGGAATACTTGAGGAAGAGGTATACATTGAACAACCTGAAAGTTTTGTTGATCTAAATCATAAAAACATGGTATGTAAGTTTCACAAAGAACTATATGGATTGAAACAAGCACCGAAAGCATGGTATGAAAGACTGCATTCATATCTTATCAGTATTGGATTTGTTAGAACAAGTGACAACAACAATTTATACTTGAAAGGTGAAATTGATAATAAGATTCTTATTGTTGAAATCTTTTTTGATGATATCATGTTTGGAGGACATGATAATCTATGTAAATCATTTGTTGATGAAATGAGAAAAGAATTTGAAATGTCAATGTTTGGAGAGATTAAATTCCTTTTTGGTTTGCAAATTCTACAACAAAGTAAAGGTATATTCATTACACAATCAAAGTACATCAAAGAAGTGTTGAAGACCTTTGGTATGGAAGATTCAAAACTGGTTGGTACACCTATGATCACAAGATGAAAATTAACAAAAGGATGATTAGTCAACCGAGGTAAATCAAACATTATACAGATCAATGATTGGTAAATTGTTGTATGTTGTGCATAATAGACTAGGTATTGCACATGTACTTGGAATTGTAGCAATATTTTATGCTAATCCTAAAGAATCACATATGACTATTGTTAAAATAATCTTGAGATATTTGAAAAACACATAAAACTATGGTTTATGGTACAAGAAAGAGGGAAATTTTGAACTAACCATTTACACAGATGAAGATTGGATTGGAAAAATTGATGATCGAAAGAGTACTACTGGTGGAGCATTTTTTTTGGGAGAAAGATTAGTCACTTGGATAAGCAAGAAACAAGGATGTATTTCTCAGTCTACTATCGAATCAGAATATGTTGTTGCTCTTGCGAATTGTTCAAACATTGCATGGATAAAACAACTCTTGAAAGGTATGAATGAAGAGATCACTAACCCAGTGGCAATATATTGTGATAACACCAATGCTATAAACATTTCTAAGAATCCAATGATGCATGAAAAGCCAAAGCATATGTTAAGATAATAAGCAGAAAATGCAAATATTAACAAATAAGAGAGAACACAATAACACAAAATTTAACGTGGTTCACCCAATCCCTGGGCTACGTCCACCAACAGCGAGTCCAATATCTTTATTATTATCCAGTGATTACAATCTGAAACCTGCAACTCAATACCACTGCAGGAAGCTACAATAATCCCTCATACATTCAATCTCAAACCCTAAGCCCTTTTACAAGTATTTTTGACATAACGAAATTAGGGCAAAAATACTTCGACTAATAGAAAATAGATGGCCGACACTTTACAATATTATTAAGTCATTCTTAGCGTCGAGGGGCGCTGCCCCTCGACCTCGCAAGGGGTGCTGCCCCAGGACCCCATCAGGGGCTTTGCCCCTTGACCCCGTGGATAAGTCTGATTAGGCTCCACATACATAACATCATATATCTATAAGGTATCACTACTTGAGGGAACAAGTACAAGACATGCAAGTGAAATTAGAGTTTGTAAGATCAAAAGAACAACTTGTAGATATATTTACTAAACCCTTACCTAAGGATACATTTGAGTACTTGAGGACTAGACTAGGGGTTCATCCCATGTCTGTCAGTCACTAAGGGGATCAAGAGGCTCCATCAACCTATACTTTATCATAATATCAAATGATGTTGATGCATATTGCTCACACTTTAGGTTTCCTAAGGTAGTGAAAGCTAGAGATGGAGAACAAACTAACACTACATATCGGTACATGAAAGGTACTTCATCTAAACCAAACACCAAAGATAACATTTTGACTACTGAAGAGTTGTTTACTCTTTTTGGCATTATTGTCAAAGGGAAAGAGAATCAATGAAATATTTATCCAAAGAGAGAGAAGGACAAAATGAGAGAAGACTATAGATACACAAGAAGAAGATCAAATCTGCAGGGAGAGTCTGCTTGGAGGTATTAATGTTGTGTAGTAATTAAACATATTAAACATATAAGCTAGGGAGAGCTTTTTGAGTTACAACATTTACTTATAAGATTTGTTGAATAGATATTTGGTTTTATATGGCATATTTCATATTGTGTTGCCATCAATGCCAAAGGGAGAGATTGATAACCTAAAACTGATTGAATATCTTGATGGAAAGAATGGACAAGTGAAAGACAATGATTGATGGTCATCAAGCTACTAAAGTACATGTAAGACAATTAAATTAGTCAATTTATTGTCATTGATGCCAACTAGTTTTGACAATACTTATCATGATGGTTACAAACATTCAAAGAAGGAAAATGGTGAAGGAATGAAGTATCTACATGAAGATGAGATGGATATGAAAGATATGGCTATGGTATACATTGGGTAACTCATTGATGAGTCTATGCCATCATGTTGATGACTTGATTGTATTACATGATTTTGTTATGTATTGAAGATTAGAATTGAACAAATTTGTGTGGTCGGTAAATGAAGATTTTTGTATACACCGAGCTAGTGTAGTGTAAACTGAGTATAGTATTAACTGAGTAGGTAATCACCAACACATTCTGGTATTGACCGAGTGAAAGAAAGAAATAAAGTTTTATAACAATCGTCTGAATTGATGAGTTGGACAGATTCTTATGATTTCGAGGTAGAAGATAATGTTTGTTATGATGATCTAACGGTTGACAAAATTCAAGATTGATCAGATGAAGGAGAATGAAACGTGTTAGTGACATAACTGTCGAGGAAGGATAAAGTGACAAAATGAACGATGAAGATTAAGAGGCAAAATCAATGGATGAAAAGAAAATGGTTTATGATGTCTATATAAGGAGACATGGGATTCATTATTGAGTCTAGGATTTTTAATACTACAAGAGAATTCATGTGAAAAGGATTATTTTCATGCACCACTGATCAAATTGGTTGAAGATAGAATCGAGTTGAACTGCAGACATTACCGAGCATCAGAGAAGCATACACCGAGTGGAATAAAGTTGGAGGATATGAAGGATTGAATTGATTACTGATCAAAAGAGGTATTTTAAGCTTAGCATAGATCTAAAAAATTAAAAATATACAAATCAGAGTTGTATTTGAATCAGATCATTACTATATCAGTTTAACCATTATTACAGATAAATCTCTTAACCAAGTGAGACTTAACAATCTTTTGTATTTCAATATGACATTCAATGAATGTTGATTATTTTCTTGTTGACCCCGTAGTGAATGCATGGTCAAGGAAAAACTGTTAGTGATAAATCCTCTAACCAGATCATACCTTACAGTGTGTTTTGTAACCTTTAACAGGGTTGGCTCCTAACCAAGCTCACTTCAAAAGAGTGAATTATTTTGGGTTACCAGTCCTAGGTGGTTTTTCCCTTAATAGGGTTTCCACGTTAAAAATTTATGTTATCCGTGTATGATGTGTTGAATTGTTATTTTTCTTTACACATTTTATAAATGGATAGATTGGTGAACACAATATTTAGTTTATTGGCATTCGGTAGATGAAGAGAATGACACAATTGATAACTTACCGAGTTGATTATTTGATAGAAAAGTTTCAATATATACATTTGGGAGATTGGGACTATAGGATAACTGGACTTAACTGATTCACCCCCCTCTCAGTTAGCTAACTGAAACAAAGTCTTCTAGGTTGATTGGATCATTTATACCAGCAGCAAAGTTGATTGCACAAAGAATTCTCTAAGTATCTAGTGTATCGGTGATTACACAATCAGTCATGGTGAATGTGATGTGCAATGATGATTTGGACAGTTATGGTGGTGCGATTGAATATGAGGAATCTACAGATTCATGTCAACCTACATCTATGATTATGTAATTAGATTTGATGTATAGGTGAATATCTAGTGGAAACATCAGTGTTATCGACTAGAACAACCAACAAGTTAAGTCAAGGCGATAAAATCAAGGTAGCGGTTGAATAAGAGTTTATAATTATTTTGTCTTTTAATTATAATATTAAGGGTAGACCTTGAGGATTTTAGTTTACTATGTTGGTGGGATCGCTTATGAAATTTGGATGGATTTTGAAGGATGACATCAGTTACACATTTTAGGTTTGTTCTAGCAACCTAAATATTTGTATAAGAGATGAAATTGATGAATTATAGAGAGAGTGAGATGTTCGGATGATTGCAATTGTTGAAAGGAAAGTGTGTATGATCATAACAATCATTTGAGCAGTACTAAAGCATATTTGTCAGTTCGAGTGTGCTACATTCAGATCATTTATATTGATTTCATTCTCAAGGCAAGTTCTAATAGGCTTGCGGTCAAAATCCTCTAACCAAGTTACTCTTAACAAGGTATGAAAGATCATAACATGTTTGAAGTTTAATCCCTCTAACCATGTGACTCTCAGAAGGAGTTATAAAATTCCCTAATAGGGTAGTTCCTAACAAGACTTTGTAATAGCTTATAATCGGGCTATAGATACTCTTAACTGGGTATACCCTTAGTGGGGTGTTGTAATGCTCCTAACATGGAAAATCTTATTGGTGCACTAGTGAGATCAATGGGTGATAATTCCCACCATGGTTTTTCCATCTAAAAAGGGTTTCCACGCAACAAGATTGGTGTTTTTGTGTTGGTTATGTGTGGATGCTTTATGTGTTATGCTTCTATGTTATAATTACATTTTCATGTTGGATAATATGTAAGTTTATGAAAAAGATTTTGTAGATCTATGGTTGCACTGATTCACCCCCCTCTGAGTGCCTTATAAAATTAACATCAAATTCATATTCAAAGGTCAAATCTCCTCATCCTATTTCAAGGTACATTCATTCATTTCGTTTTTATTGCACTTACTTTCATAGATCATATTTCCTTTCATATCATCATCTCATCTCTCTTTAGAAATATTGAATCCCCCTTGACATAGATCTTGCATTAACACCCTTCCTCCTTTGGTTGTGCTAATCAGATTTGTTTAAGGGTGGATTTGTATTCTAAAGTATTTAAGCTTGCAAATTTGGCGAGTGATCTAAATCCTAAAATTGCTCACCATTTTCTACTATACAGTTGCATATGTAACTACTAGTCAACATAAAGATGAATTACATAGTTGAGTGATATATAAAATGACATTACTAATCAGATTTTTCATTTCTTTAGGCAAGGTCAGAAGAAGCTCTACTAAACCATCTAATATAAATTTTGGGTTTTGTTTTAGATATAAACATACTAAGGCATTCCCATATAGAACATTAGGCTTCTAGTATGCAAGTAAAACCAAAAAAATGGGCTAGCCATATAGAACATCACAACTGCTAGTTAGGGTGGTGCTTGCCAACAAACAATCTCTAGACTGATGCCATTATGGGTTTGAAGCTTTTATCGAAAAGGAAAAAAGTTATAAACCAAGACTAGAACATCATTACAGGACTCCATGCAACTAGAGAAAGAATAAAATCCACAAAAGAAGTGAACAAACTACATATAAAATGAAAATCTACACAACTTACAAGATTGAAATTAAATATTTGATAAACTATTTCAAGAGACTCTAAAACTATAAATATTTGAGAAAACAAAAGCTAGACTAGAAGATGAGAGAACAAAAAAAGTTAAAGGAAATGAGATCATTACCTCAATATTTGCTATGAACCAAATTTTTTTTTTAAAAACACCTTTGTAACTTAGCTCATAAAATAGGCTATTAAAATGGATGACCAAATACAGATGATGAAAGTTCTAGAATGCAGGGTGTTATTAAATTACAAAACCTAATTCCTGACCTTCATTCATTATGCATTGATTTTATTTATTTTTTTGAAGGATGCATTTCATCTAAATGCTAAACAATGCCCAAGCTAAAAAATATCCCCCAATCTATGCTGAAAATAGTCATAATGATGGAACAAGCAAATTTTTAGGACAAATTTAGTTTTACATTAATAACTATAACTTTGACAACTCTCATATAAACCTTTTGCATAACTCTCAATTAATAGATATTTTAGAACTATCCTCCATTATTGATACTCTTTTCAACTATAGAGAAACTGTTGATGCAACTACCATTTGATATTGTCTGAATTTTCTAGGATACAACATTAATGCTATGCCTAATTTTGTCTTCTCGTATAACTATGCACTACAAATTAGGCCACACAATGCCAAAGTTGAAAACAAAAATGGAAAAATTTCTATAACCACAAAGTTTCTTAAAAATTGCAGCCACAATAGTATGCGCTATGAACCAATACTATTGAAGATAAATGTTTGAAGATAAATATGCAAAAAAGTGCTAGCATGCAAAAACATTAAACATGAACAAAACTTTGAAATTTTACAAATGATTGGCTCGAAAAAAAGTTAAAAATAACATCTAATGGATGCTATAGTTTTCTTGCCTATCGACATGAACTAATAAGAAGTCTTGAAAAACCATATATATTGCTTAATTAACTCATTCAATACATTTCCTATTTGTTTTTTTCTTTTGTCACTTTATTGCAAAATAATTACCTTGGTACTTTCCAAGTGATTTTAGGGTATGAAGTACTTAGAGGTAGTTTGGGAGTATAACAAATTGAAATAATCTTTTATATAATAAGAAAATAATTGAACAAGTAAAGGACTCCATCATTTTATGATGTTATGAAGGAATAAAAACAATGCAACAATAATTAATGTCAGATAATGCGTATTTAAACTTTGGAATTTAACTATTGTCTAACCTCCATATGTTTTAATTATAAAATTTCAAAAAAGGAATGTTGCCTCCAAAAGGTAGTTATTAATGATTAGACGAGGATGTTCATGGCAGATGATGTCATGTCAATTATGTTACTTTTCTCCTATTTGTGTGAAGTGAGCTTGAATGAGAGTATAAAGTTAGGCTTTATGGTTATTTTCAAGAAAATCTATGGAGGTGAATTCATTTTAGCCCTTTTCACCTGTTTAATTAAGGTGTTATTATTTCTCACTGAAATGTGAGTTGACTCCTTTCTATAAACACTGAGTTGAGAGGTTAATGCTTAAAAACTCTAAAAATTGTGGGAGGTCAGTGAAGAGTGTTTTTGAGATGAAGAATAGAGGTAAGGGATGGAGGCAACTGCGTTGGTAGACACACGTAAGCAATAAAGTAGGTTCAAGGGATTAGTCGGAAGGGAGAGGCTGTGGGGCCTTCTAAAATATAAAGATGATGCCATCATTGATGCAATTCTTGAAGTTTTAGGGGTGCAATTTATGGAACAAAATCACAAATGGAGAGTTAATGTTGATGTTTTTTCCATGATTTTTGCGGTGGGGACTTGAAATTGGTGAGGAGATTTCATAGGTGAAATGGGTTGTTACTACTCTCTTTTAAAGTGATATATTGGAGGGTGTGGACTCCATTTTGGAATAGGCCATTCTTGGTCTGGTTTTTTATTATGCAGAGTGCTTTGAAGATGAAGAAGATGCAAGGATTTTTGGGTTTGTTCCCATTGTTTGTTGGTGGGGGAAAGTTGACAAGCAAAAATATAAGGGTGATATTGCTACTGCTTGGGGCAAATTGAAATAGGCCATTCATACCCATTAGGTTACAATGGAGGTAAATATGTTTGCATTTTCAATTGATGTGCCATGGAAGATGCGAACTCGTAGTAGTAAGAAGCAACAAGAGTCTATATGAAGATGATCGAGTGCTGAGGAAGTGTTTATTTTTGGTGCATTTTTGGATTTTGGAGTGGTTCATCAAGTGAATTATGTAGGTATGGCCGAAGTGATAAAGGATGCGTGGATAGTGTGGGTCATTTTTGTGCACCTGAATGTGTGAACATAGTAGGCACAATGACAACAAAAATGAATCTTTATTTTGAGTGAAGGATAATTAGGTGCAAGGGATCCTTTAGTGGTTTTCTCTTTTGGTCCTTGTTGAAGAAATGTTTTATCTAGTCGAGAATGAGTTTTGAAGGATATTGTAATTAGCTAATCATGATGCAAAGGGGTTGCAGTGATTTAGCAGTTATCAATAGGTCTAAAGGGGGTAGTGGACTGATAGTAAATAAATGCATAGTAAAGTTATTTTTGATGTAATTGGGATGTATTTTTTTAATGCTAATAAAATATCAATGTTATAGATTAAAAAACAAATAAAAAATTGTTTGGTGTGAGGTACTAAGAAGCCAACTAATGGAGAATTTGTCTAAGACTAGGAAAGACATGAAATAAATCTTCAAGTATAGTACCTTAATCATGTGCTTATTTTTCTACTTCATGAGTAAAGTTTTAGGTATTGGAAGGGTTCACTAGTCAAAGGATAGACCATTAGTTGTGCAGATTAGATATTTTCTTTACATGGGTGACAGTAAGTATCGAAAGAACACTCTTTGGGGTTTCTTTAAAGATTTTTAGAGTAAGATGCAATCCAGGGAAAGGATTCCTAAGTCTATTATTGAGAAGTATGAGGATATGATTTGCTTCATGGTTGAAATTGATCAATGCCTAAAGGAAGTTGGGGATCCAAGGACATCAAGGATCATGCCTATGGGGTATGAGGTTGATGAGACAATTATTGATACATATATACTCAACATCTGCTAAGAAAACTCGTAGATCCATCAAAAGAGAGGTTTGGTACTTTCAAAGAGAAAGACTTGAAATTGCATACTTAATTGCACATACTAGATAGATAAAGGAAGGTTAGGAAGGAAGTTTAGAACTTGGCAAAGAGTATGGGAATTCTAGTGCAAGCAGTGAGGGGAGCTATGAAGAACATAATGGAAGTAGATGAAAAGATATTCAAAGTGGAATCAACTAGTCCATGTGTCTCTTCACCTATACCAAGAAAAACCAGAAGTTTTGCACCCTCCTTTGGCACTCTTAAACCTGTTGCCACCAATAAATCAGTAGTTCAATCATATGGAAAAAAGGAATATATCCAAGGGCATAAGAGTGTATGTTGCTATGGAGGATGATGAAGAGATAGAATCTAATGAGGATGTAAACAAAATGGAGATGCATGGCCCCCAAGCCTCAAAAGTTCCTAAGGCCAAATCATATGGTGAAGAACAAGTAAGTAAGAAGATAAAACTTGAATATGATAAGTTTGGTCTATTAGTCAATAATATTGCAAAGAACCTAGCTGTGCATGATAACTTGAGGCCACTTTACAAATTATTTAACAAGTTTGATGATGATGGTAAGAGGGTACTTGAAGATGCCACCATAAAATACCTAAATAAATATAATAGGGAACTTGTTGAAATAATGTCTGATATTCCTAAAGAATTATATGATCTCTTGGAAACAAGAAGGATGAATGATAAAGTTGAGGATGAGAGAATATACGAGCAGGTATTAACCAATCTTTGTCTTGTCATAGATGTGGATTAAATAAACCGAGTTCCTAAAGAGGCTAAGAAGGAATTAAGAAGGAAAATAAGAATTAACAAGTTAATGATTGGGAAAATTAAAGAAGTTATAAAGGAGATAGAAAAGAATCTAAAGAGTATCCTGTTAAATAATAGTTTTGATATTGTCTCAGAAGAAGCCCATGACGATGTTGATACATTTTCTCCTAAAGTTGAACAACTTGGGATGAATGTTTCCACTCCTCCAGAAGGTAAAGGTGAAGAAGAAAAGAATGAAGACAAAGTTACATAAGAGTTGAGTAAAGATGAAGGAGAAATGAATAAAGGAGAGGAAGATACAATAACAGATACAATTGAGGGTACCAATCCTCCAGATCAAACATTTGAGGAACCTAAGGCTGAAATGAAGGTAGGAACATAAAAAGTGAATATAGAGAAGATAGTAGAAATAAAAGTTGAGGCAAGAGACACTACAAAGACAATGAATTTTTTTAAAGAAGAAGATAAACTGGAATTGGATGATCTAGAACTCATCAAAGGGCTTATCAATCTAGACACTCTATCTCCAATTCATAAATTGAAACTTGCTTCATTTGCATAGGCTAAAGTAAGAGAGGAGATCCTAAGATCTCACATAGAAGATGGTGAATTGCTTGGTCTAATATTTGGCGTGTTGGAGAAGCTAATGACCACGTTTACCAAGAATCCACCTGACACCCCCTTTGGACAACTAAAGAGCCTAATAAACTCAGTAAGTACTCACTTTGAGTCCTCATAAAAGTTTGCAAAAGTTAAGGTACATAATGAGTTTAATGCAACTAGATTCAAGAGATTGAAGAAGATAATTGTAAATGATAGAATAATGTTATATGTCAGGGTAAAGAGTATTCAAAATGTTCTATCTGAAGGAGGAAATATCTACAAATCATGTTGATCACTTTCTAAGTTTGTTGAAGAGATTGAGAAGTAGATAAAAGAGCATGAGAAGCTGTTGGAAAGTATTGCTCAATCTTTATATCCCTTGACTACATCTACATCTAGTCAAGAAGGTCAAGTCATTCATGTGCTTGACAAGATCAAAAGTTTAATACATGACAAAGACAGGGTGATTGGCGGAGTTGGTAAATTTAGGAGTCCAATTGCTCCCAAGTTAGAATCAATGCTCAGAGCTTTGAATGAAGTTAAAAATACCATGGCGACCAATGAATCCAAGGATATTTAAATAAGAGAAATTCAAGCATATCCTTTCAATGGTCATATTACAATTTTGGAGAGTCTCAAGAAAGGTTGGGACAATGATTTGGAGGTAATAATTAATACAATCAAATCTCCCCCCCCAAGTTAGTTCTTGGCCTTTTAGATGTTTAGAAGATCGTTGATAAAATTTAGTTACAAACATCATCGCCATTTGAAGACTTGGAATGTGGGACTTCAATAATCTTTCATCTCCAACCTCAATCTTTTATAATTGAGGTTCTATATCTACTTTACACCATTGTAATTCATAAAGGAAGAGACCCTCTCATGGAATATATGTAACATGCCCATTGATTTTCTTTACATCCTGTTTAAAAAGATTATGTAGTAGAAACACACTATTATGATGGACAATTGAAATAATTTTTTCTCTTCCCATCAAGTACAAATTTCTTGTTGAAGACAATGTATATACAATCCAAACTTAGAGCAATAATTTTGTATATTACACATTTAAAATAACAATACAACCTACTATTGATCAACACATCCACTACAACTTAAACAATACAAATGTTAATCACAAACTTAACACACTATAAGGGTGATTGGTAAGCTTATTTTGGCTAACATCTGCTGCTCAATTTTTTTAGTAGCATTTTGTGGAGCTAATGGCCCCATGATTACAAAATTTGGTTGCTTATTTTATCTTTAATTACATTTTTAATACAATTAGTAACAATATTTTTTTGACAAAAAAAGTCAGAGTAAAAAGAAGACAATAAAAGAGGAGGGAAACTAATTTATGAAGCCACATCAATTTTTTTAAATAAGTAATCAGTGCTTATTTTCAGCCCCCCATATTTTTTCAATGCTTATGCCACTTTTTCTGTTTAAATTTAAGTAGTATAGTGTTCCCATGCAAAATAGAAATTGTGGGAAAAAGAAAATTTAGAATCTTTTCCTATTTTTGCGGAACAACTTTTTTTTAGCAAATGAAAATAAGCTATGGGAAAAGAGGGGGGAGGGGTTAGAAATAAGCAACAACAACTTATTGAAAAAAGAGACACATGTCTTCACCATTTTTTTCATCCTATTTTTATTTGCCTACAATCAAACATTACCATCTATCCAGGGCAACTAGCTCCACAAATTGTGCCACAAAATAATGAGCAATTGGTGCTAGCAAAATCAAGCTAAGCAACAACATTGGGACGTGCTATTACTTTCAATTCCTAAATTATATCCGCTCTAAAATAGGGAAAGATTTCAATTTATCATTTCCCTACACTTCAAAAATTTAATGGGAACGCTCTTTATTTTCAGCCCCCCATATTTTTGCACTTCTTACCCCATGTCCCGGTGCAACTGCTTATATACAATTTAAGCAGTTAGAGTGTTGGCATCACCATTTTTATTCTTTCCTTTTATTTGCTTAAAGTTTGCCTTTGAAAATTATAAATTTTATATAAAAATACTATTTACAAGCACTGCTTAAAAATAAACACCAAATTTTAGCATCTATGGGGACACTTGCTCTACAAATTGCTGAGCTAAGAAACCGCATGGGACGTACCCTTACCCCATGTCCCCATGCGGTTGCTTAAGTCTATTTTTTGCTTCAAAATAAGCTATGCAAGTGTCCTCGATAAAGGAAAATTTGGAATCTTCTCCTATTTTCATGGAGCAGTTACTGCTTATAAAAAATTAATAAGTTGTAAAAAAAAAAGAGGGGTCAAAATAAGTAGCAGCAGGATGGAGGGGTCAAAATTTCCCTCCTTTTTTTCCATTTAATTTCATTATTTTCCCTCCAATTTACATTTACCTCCATTTTTTCCCTCCCAATTTTATCTCCATTTTAAAGCTGCGTATTCATGGGGCCACCCGCTCCACAAAATGCTCCTTAAAATATTAAGCAGTGGGTGCTAGCCAAAGCCGCTCCACTAAAATAGGGAAAGATTCCAATTTATCCTTTTCATACACTTAAACAAATTCATGATAACACTCTTCCATAAATGACATCTAAGCAGCCCTATAAGAACACGAGATAATGCTATTTATATAAAAAAAATAAAAGCAATCTTTAATTCCATAAACACCAAATTTATTATAATCAATTATATTTTAAAATAGTATAAATTTAAACCAAAAGTTAAACGACTTTGGTGATCGGAAAATAGTAGATCTACAATACCTTTTAAAAAAATCGACCGAAACGCATTACCGCTCCGCAATGTTACAAGACAACCAATCAGCCGCCCGATTTTGAAATCCAATGGCTGAGAATTCACGCTTACCTTTGCCACGGATCGCAACCCTGGCATCGCAGATCCGACGGCCAATTACGGCTGCCCGTAGCAAAGCAACTTGCTATAAGAAAGAGTAAAGGCTTTTAGCTTAACAGTCAAGGTAGTCGAATTTGCAAATATTTGATTCCCCTTCTCCGAGTTCAAAATGTCTGGTCGTGGAAAGGGCGGCAAGGGTTTGGGAAAGGGAGGCGCCAAGAGGCACAGGAAGGTTCTTCGCGATAACATCCAGGGCATCACCAAGCCCGCCATTAGGCGTTTGGCCAGGAGAGGAGGTGTCAAGCGTATCAGTGGCTTGATCTATGAAGAAACCAGGGGTGTTTTGAAGATTTTCTTGGAGAATGTCATCAGAGATGCTGTTACTTACACTGAACACGCCCGCCGAAAGACAGTGACGGCCATGGATGTGGTCTATGCCCTCAAGAGGCAGGGCAGGACTCTATATGGTTTCGGCGGGTAGATCTGTTTTGAAAGCCCAAGGTATTTTTGTGTTGTCGTTTCTTTATTGGTGTTTTTGAACACCACTTCTGTTATGGGAATGGCTGTTCGACTTCTTTTATGATTAGGATAGGGATTTGGGACTGTAACCGAAGACAAACTGAATTGTTTATTTGGAAAATGGATTCTTTTTATGGTAGATGTTATGAATTTATTTTTTCTTTTTGATTTATTGAATCAAAGGATGGTTATACTTTACTGTAGTTTTTGGGTTGGAAATACTCAGTCAGAGTTGAAATTTGCACTGCAAGTTATTTGGGGAATTTATTCGTTTTTCGGGCTTTTGTAATTTTAAAGATGATTGAGAGAGATGGAATTTGAATCCTAATGGGATATTAGGTAAGAATAGTTCATTCTATCTGAATCAGTGGCGATAGAAATGTGACAAGATTTTGAGGAACAAGCCTCTGTTGTTTTCCGAGACGCTATAAATCAAATTGAGTAGATAGATTCGTTACTTTATTGAATCCTTGAACATAAAAAATAAGCTAATCGATTCTGCAGTGTTTTGTGCATTCTTACGTCAGAATATGTCAGAATATGATGGCTTTAAAAAGCAGATTCATAGACACCAGTTTCACAAAATGGTACTGATATTCTGAATTAAAAAACAGCTGAAGAAGCAACAATGTGGAAATATGCATTTTCTTATCCAGAAATTATATTTGAAGATGAGGGATGATGCTTATGTAAAAATGCAAAAAATGATGCTTATGTAAAAATGAAATTAGTCTCATAGATTTATAGCAATGAACAGAACTGAAATTTTTTCAAAGATCGAAAATCTCAATTTATTCTCAAACCCTTCCTTCAGTAATAGAAAGGCAGAATCAAAACCTACAATTTAGAGATTGTTTACATTAAAGAGTTCAAATACCAAATTCACATTAACAGTAAAAGAAGATTGAAGGTAGCTGCTAAGGTTGGCTGCCATAGCGCTGCTAAATGATCTTTGTATGGTCACTGTTCAATTTTCACATGGCTGAGAACATGATCTTAGCGTTCAAACATTTTTATGATGTAGACGAGGGTAACACAGTAAGGGCCCGTTCGCTTTGAAATTGAACATGGATCGCTCCCTGTGACACAAATTGTCCATCCTGATGAGAAGCTGTTGTGAATTGGTGCGTAGTGGAAGAATGAGCAGGCGGCAAGGCCTCTTCTTTGGCGGCTCTCATCTTATGGAGAAGAGTGTCTAGGGCTTTTGCATAATTGGCAAAGCCAAGGGAGTGGAAGGCGAGAACGACCTCCTCGCCGTTGATGGACTTTCTTTTACCCTGCTTACAGATGTCTGCTGCCTCCTCTGCCACAAAGCGTATGAATTCAGAGGCGCATTCCTGCACTGCTTGCTTCGCCTCATTCGACAGTCTGGTGTTGGGAGGAAGACGTTCGCGCATTATCCTCCCTACATTGGCCAGTGGTAATAACTCTGCATCTCCTCTGCCATTTCCATTTGTGCCGCTACTCTCGCCAGGGTTCCAATTCTGTGCACCCTCCATTTCTTGATTATGATTATCTTGCTCTCAACTCCTCCTTTCTCTCCTCTCTTTCTATGTAGATATTATGCTAAAACCTTGTGTATTATGATTTCGTCGACCTTGGGTAACTCATTTACATTAGTTAATATATATATATAGCACTGCATGCATATGCTTTTTTGTTTTTATTTTGTTTTTGTGTTATGGTAAAAACTGTGAGAGAAAGCAATTGTAGGCACCAAATTAACACTAATTTGCTGATACAAGACATACAACATACATAGACCGGTATCAGTCCAGTCTTGTAGAATTGTTGACTAGAATGACATACAACATTAACATAGACTAGCATCAGTCCCGAAGAAGAGTTTAGACGCCAGATGAACAATAAACATGATATACAATATGTAGTAAACATAGACATCAGTATCAGTCCTCGAGAAGAGCCTACCAGTTCTGTCCATATTGACTTTTATTTACAAGCAACTGTGTAACTTGAGCTTTAATGACTTGAATTTGAAAATCTAATTCAAATTCTTTTCTACCTCAACTTGTAGTTGAGAAAATAAAGATGTAAGAGAGTTTCCTCTAGTGTCTCTATTACAATTATGACTTTTTGATCTGAAATGATGTTAGTTTTTGCAGGAGAAACATGACCAAAAATAATTGGTTTTATATTACAATCCTTACTTTCCTTAAGCTCTAGTGACCACAAGGTCATGTCATAGTTAAGATTTTCTTTAATCCAAATCCATTCATATCTAAGATACATTTTGGAGATGTTTCAATCCATTTTAATACAACAACAATAATATGCTAATTTTACAATTGAATTCAAATTAACGCTCATTATTGTTTAGTTAGTATTGGAGTTTCTTTTAAGGCTAAATGTAAGGATATGTTTAGATCTGAAAGAAAAGTACACTTCTCACTTTATTTTTTAGGCTCCATTTGTTTGCCGAATTGGAATTTGAGTCAAAATTTGATTATCTTAAAATCAGGTTTTGAAATTCTGGTTGTGTATTTGGAAAATAGTTTGGATTGTTTGGTTGACTCGGAAGATGGTTGAGACAATTCATATTTTGTGTTTGGTTGCCATTTTTGAAATTGGAATTGGAAGTGAAAAATTCTTATTTATGTGTTTGGTTTGCAAATTTTAAATTGGAATTGAAATTATATTATTTATTTTTTGTGTTTGGTTCTACATTTTCAATTGGAATTAGAATTTGACGAGAAAATTTAAGTTTTTATAATTATTATATAATGTTTTAATTTAATATTTTATTTTTTTGTCCATTTTTTATTTATAACTTTTTTTATTAATTTATATTTTTATATAGTAAATCATAAACAAAATTTAATATATATTTTTTAATATTGCGAATAGTAAATTTAATTTTTTCAATAATTTTATATATTATCATAAACAATATTATAACAAGAAGATAATTATAGCATTGTTCGATATCATATCAAAATATAAATAAATCATTTAGTCCACATATATATCGATTTCTGCATAATGACCCAACTAAATAGTACGAATGTTGCACAAAGTAAACATCATAAAAACATGACATCGGCTATATAGGTAGCCTCCGCTTTTGCAATAGCTTTCTCAAGTGCTTTGCAAGACTTGCACTTGTCATCCACAACAGGTATATGTGGAGAACATGCAAATAATGTAGATAGCGATGGGGTGTCATTGGCCCACCGAAAGTACTCACATCCACCGCTATTCTACAATGCAAATCTAAGTTAGTCTCGCTAGAATGACTAATATTTATTTTTTGTAAACATTTAAATATTGTGCAATGAACAACCTTTTTCTTATTTTTGCAACTCCAAAATTTACGGTTTGGATTTTCCTGTGTGTGTGATGTCCTCAACACGTAGTGATCCATCACCACAGTCACACATAGGGACATTTATCATAGCCATCAGCATTGTATCAAACAAATTTTTGTTTATTCATACTATTTTTGTTCATTCATATAACAACATGACTATATCCTATGAGTACAAATTGAAAAAGTTTCATTTATGTTGATATTACAAATTTATAGAAAAAATATAATGACACAACTATAGCATCAGATAGAAGTTTTGGGGAAGAACAATATCCATAAACTAAATGGTGGTGTGAAAACACACCATTAAATAAGAAAATGCAAGGAAATCCACACTCTACACTCTTATGCCCCACATTCGATGAGCAATCATCTCATATCCTGCTCATTCTTTCCATTATTTTCCGTATTGTTAGATGGTCGATTTTGCATTTACAAAGTAAACATGATAGAAAAACTAAAACTTGTTTATTTTTAAATGGAATACACCAAGGAGTACCATCAGAAATATTGACCGTTTACAAACATGAACAATAAACAATCATCAAATAGCTCATTTTTTTATCAGCATATGTGGATATTTTTGACATCAATGTTTCAAATAGCTTTTGGATTCGATTGTGTAGATATTTTTGGATTACACTCTGTGATCCATCATCAGGATGAAAGATACCAAAATGATTGCAATAGACCAAAATGAATGACTTTTCTTTCAATCATTTTTCTCTTTTCCATCCTGATGAAGGATCACAGAGTGTGATCGTAAACGTTGATGCCAAAAATATTTACAAAATCGAATTTAGAAGCTATTTCAAACATATTTAATGTCAGCATATGTGTAGTCTCACTTTATCATCATATGTGAAGTCTCAGAACTATCCATTTTTATTTCTGTACCTATCACGTGGTTTTTAAAAATGAATGAAAAAGAAAAGAAATTGAAGATGAAATAGAGCATTGAACAAAGTAGAATTATTCCACTTAATTTCGTAATGCAACAATAATAACAATATGGTTAGGGTATATACATACAGAATCATGAACAATATAGTCGTCTACTAAAACACATTTATAAAATCATGTTTGAAGAACTAGAAATGGATAGTTATGAGACTACACCTTAACAATGCATTAAATGAAGCATTCATCATGTGGTACTCCTTCGTGTATTCCATTTAAATATGTTAAAATCAACAACACTAACAAATGCAAGCTAATATGTCTATAAAAGCACATTTAATGAAAACAATGGTCAAGGGAGGGCATGCTTGTTTGTCCATTAATTCAACTTAAATGGATTGGACACCTTGCATGTATATCACTGGAGATTGAAGGATGGAAACCCCCTAATTTCCACAACTGGCTAGTTGAAAAAAAAACCTTGAATTTAGCTGTTAGATAATGCCCTAATTGTCACAAAACCATAATTTAATTGAATAGAAGATAAACTCTACATAATTTTTCTTTGAACTGAGGTGTCCATAATGACAAAAAATAGATTAAACCTAGTTGGGAAGATTCAAGTGTTATCTGCAACAGGGGAACAGAGCAATATTTCTAATATACTAGAGCCCAATTGAATTTCTTAGAAAACCACTGTATACCAGTGTATACTTGTGTTGATGTCTCAAAAAATTGTGCAAAATGCAATACCAGGGTATCAGATAAATCTACCTTATGAAGAATAATTCACCTAGTGTTTTCTACAGAGATCAAACCGCAAGCTTCAGAATGAGCAATTTAATTTCTTAATTGAAAATTCATTACTTGGCAAGCACAAGTGATTTTGAATCAAAGTCCGAAGTGTTCTTGTAGTGCACATTATCATGCAAGTTTCATTCTAGGGATCATTAAGCTTTGGAAAACGTGCTTCATTGTACACAAGCAGTGTTCTCACATTTTTGCAAAGTTTGACTGAAGTGGGCACTTAGCTTAGCTAAAGCAGTCGTTCCCTTTTAGATGTTGAAAGGGATTTTGTATACAAACAATCAAGCGATCCTAAAATTTCCAAAGCCCAATATAATAAGCAGTAAGGTTAACTTTTACATTAACACTGGATTACAAGTTTGGCCAAAAAAATATAATGGTGTTATGAATACGACGTGTGATTCAGGTGATGATAATGCGTGGAGGATAGACAAAGAGTTCGCTCGTCAAACACTTGCAAGGATTAATCCTATGGTTATTAAACGTTTGGAGGTATGTATATATCACAATTGACTCAATAAACTAGAAATATGTCCCGAGTAAGTAAATAAGTAGACTGCTGCAAAGGACAGGACCGACAAATAGACTCATCAAAAGCCACATATAGGCTACAATTCAGAAACAATCAATAGATAAGGATGCCCAAGTGTGGAACCTCAATAGATCTGAGTGCAGGCATTGTTGTCACAATTTTGCGTTGACCCAGAAATCACAAACAAATCAAATTGCCATGAGTTATCTCTATGCTAGTTGCCTTGTCTTTCTCAACAAAAGTAGGACGTCAAAATGCTCCATCTGTGCTTCTTGTATTGTAACCATACTATATGAATAACTATAAGATGATTGTCCTGTATGTGAAAAGTTTCAAATAACTCCTCTATGCATTTGTAGTTAATGCAAGGCCAAAGTGTTTTGAATCAAAGTCCAAAGTGTTCTCAAAGATCTTGTTAATACACATTATCTGGGGTAATAGAAAGCAAGCTGGAAAAGAAACGATACTTTGTGATTGATGTTCACAGCCACTGGCATATAGTCCAATCAGTGGATAAACTTAACATCTTGAACATGCAATGCATCTTTAGAACATCAATCACAAAGTATCGTTTCTTACAGATGAATCAACATCATAAAAATATAGACAAGCTGGAAAAGAAACGATACTTTGTGATTGATGTTCACAACCATTGGCATACAGTCCAATCAGTGGATAAACTTAACAACATCTTGAACATGCAATGCATCTTTAGAACATCAATCACAAAGTATCGTTTCTTACAGATGAATCAACATCATAAAAATACAGACAAGGTTGGATGGCTGTACCCTTACGGGTAGTGACGGGGTCTTTAGGAAACCAATTTCCTTTCTCAAAACCAACTCAAATTGTTAGTCCACCTATTAAGAGAACTTTGTTTGTAAATTATGAATCATTGCAAATTGCCACTGTATACCAATGGGTACTTTAATTTTATTGAATACCACTGTATACCACCGTATTCATTCAAATAATCTCATATAAATTGCCATAACCTAGAGAAAGCCATCTACCACTGTATCCATATATTGATAACCTTGTTAAATCAAATGCACAAAGTAGATTAATGATCAAATGCACTGTCGAAAGAAAAACACTTAAATATACTACAATCCTCAAACAATTAATAAGGTAAGATCTGGTAACATCTTGAACATGCAATGCAGTCACAACGAGAAATAGTCCAATGCAGTCACAACAATGAGCAATAGTTCTCAACAACAGATACATGGTCTTTAGGAAACTATCCTTACAACTTCATTATCTCAGAATATATTTGATAAACAAAAACTATGTTTGATAAACAATCATCAACGAAAACACAATTGTATCAGTGTATGTGAACAAGTATGATAATGTTTCAACTCATGATAAAGTTTGATAAAGTATGTAGAAAAGAACTATAATCCACCATATGTGGCTACAATCCAGTCCACTCTCTCGTCCTCAATCATCAACAAGAACCATTTGGCTCTTTCACGTTCACCCACGAAGGTTTCGTATACCCTTAGGAATACACCTCGACTCAATCCAGGGATGGATTTGAGAGCGTTATATGCATCCGTCAAAGCATTGTCATGAGTAGATTCATCAATTTTGACAAGGTGAACATTGCTCATGCCCTCTTTTATTTTCTTCATTGTTTCACACATGGAATCCAAGGAAGCAGCCATACTTGCCTTACTCCTCTTTCCCACCTTTTTGACTGATGATGTAGGAGTCCCTCTAGTACTTGCTATTGTAGTGGACTGATTGGAATGATAAGGGTCTTCGTCCAAATCAACAACACTATCAAGATGTATATTGAAACCAAGGTCCTCTTCATCATGCACATTGAATGGCTCTTCCATAGGGTTCCCTTCTTCAGTCTCAAGGGCCGTTGTAGCTGCATTACCTTTAGCAATGTCATTACCCACAATTGCACCCAATTCATTGAAGTATTGGAAGCGCTGCCTCTTATACACTTTGGTGTTTTTGAAATCTCTTCTCTGCATGTTGGCATAAATAAATGGATTAGGTTCTTTGTCTTTGATTATTAACTTTAAAAGAAGGCAATATTATTTCCATCAAAATAGTAGAGAGATCACCCTACCTTCAGAAGCTCATCCCACACGCTATCCTCAGCATCCATGCACTGAATTGCCTCGTTCCAAGCGAAACCACTTGTATTCCTTAGCTCTTTCATCACTCTATATGCAAGCTTCTAGGTTTTCAACTTATTTTTGAAGTTGTCCTTTGATAGATTGAGGTTCATATCAGTGTTGAACCACCTCTCAATGGCGGACCACGCTTCTTTTTTTAAGCCTCCGTCACATTTTTTTCCTAGCTGTACTTGCTCGAGGAGCAAGTCTAGAAACTTGCATTCCATTTCCTTTGTCCACATTATTTTCTTTGAGGAAGGAGATATTTGGCTTGTGTTACCAATTTCATCCATGCTGCTCATTAATTTTGTGTATGCCATGTTGTGTATACAAATTGTTGTTAATGGTATAAACATTGACCCATAAAAGACCAATACTTACAGATAGAAACAGAAGAAAAAAGAAACCATCATGTATATCAAAGTATCTTCATACATCAATTTACTCAAATAAAACACATTGACCCATAAAAGTCCAATACTTCCCAATAGAAATAGAAGAAAAATGAAACCATCATGTATATCAAAGTATCTTCATACATCAGTTTATTCAAATAAAACACATTGACCCATACAAGTCCAATACTTGCAGATAGAAACAAAAGAAAAAGGAAACCATCATGTATATCAACATATCTTCATACATCAATTTACTCAAATAAAACACACTGACCCATACAAGTCCAATACTTGCAGAGAAAAACATAAGAAAAAGGAAACCATCATGTAGTCTTGACTCATAAAAGAACAACTATTCTCAGGATCTGTACTCTTCCCACCTTCTACTTGCTATATCGTCTCGGAATTGTGCCCATTGGTCTCTATCATGCTAAGACAACCCATATGTCTCCAGCATTGGTACATCTATCCCATCACGATCATCTTCCTCTTCGGTGACAATTTTTGATGGAATGTCGTCCTCTAACGTAATGTAGTTGTGTAGTATGCAACATGCTAATACAATATGGGCTTGTGTCATGATAGGATAAGACGTGGCATGCCTCAGGATTGGAAAACACTGCTTGAGAATACCAAATGTACGCTCTACTGAGTTTCTAAAAGATGAGTGTCTATGGTTGAACAACTCTTCTCGAGAGTTTATTGGATTCTGTATACAAATAAATGTATCTTCATAGAATTAATGTTAATCATCAACAATAAATGAAATAGTAACTAAATTACAACCATAATTGAACAACTATTAGCTAATATCAATGACTAATTCAACATCTTATGGCTCTCTAACTAGAATGTTAATGAAGTAAGCTCTCAGCAAGCTCTCACTAATGACAGTTCTAGAATGAGAATTGATTGAAATAAACAATGCTAAAGCTAACAATTATCAATGTAAATGCTAAAATGCTCTTAAATGCTCTTCTAAACTCAAATTGCAAGAGGTTTGATGCAATTCTCAAATAAGTGGTTGATGAATTATGAAGGATTTTAGCCTTCCTTTTATAGATTTTCCCAATGTGAGGGGGTGTAGTTGTGTTTGATCATGGTTGAGTTGGGGTTAAGTCTTTGGTTCCACCCTTTGAAGACAAAGCAAAGTTTGTGTCCTCAAAGTTTGGGACAAGTAGACAAGATGGATGGTCAAGATTCCTTTTCACTTTGAGTGAATGAGATTCAATTTGGCTTGATCCATGTGAATGCCTTTCCTTTAATCTCATTGGTTGATTGATTTTCTCTCCTTTTGGGTTGTTGAGAGTAATTGATTTTTATTAATTGATTTATTTTAGCCATGTACCCCTTGAATGGGTTGAATTTAATTTAATCCAAGACTATACAATTAATTAAATTAATTATATTTTGATTTGATTTCACTTGATTAAAGTGCTCTCAATTTTGATTGATATTGAATTAAGATTTGATTTTTGTTTTGATTGGCTAATTGTGCATTGTGATTCAATTGATTCAATTATTTCCTTGATTTGCTTTGATTTCACTTAATTTGCTTTGAATTATCGTTAAATTGTCTTTGTCCATTTTTAGGTGATTACAAATGCCCCTCTTTGAGTTGACGTGAGAAGCATGTTGATTCAAAGAATACTTTGATCTTGCTTGATTGATAGGTCCTGATTCGTTGATAGTCGATTTCTGATGTCGTTTGATGTTCTTTCGATGGTCGATCCTTTAATTCTCGATATGAAATTGATGTTAGTATGATTGATATGAAACTCTTGATTGATATGGTTCTCTGATGATCGTTCTTGATATGATGATTTGATTTGTTGATTTGATCCTGATATGATGTTTAATCTCGATATGATGTTTGATTTAATGATTAATTCTAATATTATACTTGCTTTGATGATTGATTTTGATGCGATGACCCATTCGTTTGATTACGAAAAATTTTCTGATAACAACTTTTTGATTTGATTTGATGATCAATCTCTCATTTCCGTTGATGTTACTGATGATGTTGATATGATTATCTGATGGTATGCCCCCTCAGAAATGAAACATATAGTTCTTTTCTTGATAGATAGATCAAAATGATTAATTGATTGATATGTTTTCATTTCTGAAAAACACTTTATGATATGCCCCAGTGAATGCAATAGGTTAATATATGTCAAGGTCAATTTTCTTCTCAAAATTAGGTTAGAAATAACTTAAATAGGTTGAAAAACTTAGATTTACTATTCATTTTCACTTTTGACTTCTGTGATTTTGCTCTGATTCTGCTTGGATTGTCGAGATGGTTGTACCTATTCGCGAGCATCGATTCGAGCAAGGTCGTAGATACGCGAGACCACCTGATTATGGAGCTCCAGTATGTACTTTTCAAACCTTAGTATTGCATTTATTGCTCTTTAATTAGCATTTATTGCTCTTTAATTAGCGTTTATTGCATTTCCCATTTTAAACACTGCTTTGAAATATTTCATTCACGCGTAAGATAATTTTAATGTCGCGTAGGACTTTTAAATGTCACATCCGCGGTTTTTAATGTCGCGTATGATCATTTTGCTATCGCTTATCAATTTTCTATTGTCGCCTGTGTATGAAATACTCACGCGTAGACCTAGGTTAAAAAAACCTAATTCCATGTATTTTACCGCCTGTGAAACCCTCTCTTTTTGATGTCGCGTATGAGGAATTAGCTGTTGCTTAGGCTATTTCAGTGTCGCCTATGATTATTCTGTCGCGTAAGACAAAAGTAATGTCGCTTGCGATGATGAAAATCATGCCTACGGTATTTTTCTCAAAATGTTCTTTTGTACTTGACTTTTTCTGTGAAAAATTTAATACGTCAAAATGATTGATTTGCATAATTTGATTAGGTCAGTTATGTTTGTCCAAAACAATCGATTAGGATATCCGAAGAGTAATACCAATGAATTTTAATTGTCAATCTGTTACGATAGGTTGATGGTTTTAATATTTTATTCTCAAGATCTAGAGAAATAAAACAACGATTTTCCTTCCTCATGATATAGAGTTAGGAGTGTTGATATGCTCATGATGAGCAAATGAGCTTTTAACATAACTTGATCGATTTTAGATGTTCCTTGATATACTATGTTGATATAATTCTTTTGTTTTCGTGCCAAACATGCTCACCTTGATGTTTTATATGTCCGATCAATTGCATCCTGGGTGATTGATCTTGGACATGCACTGATTGATGCTGAGCTATGGGTCACTGAGACTTGTGGTTTAGGTTTCCTTCTCGATCTTCCTCGGTTCCAGTGGAACCGTGGACTATTGACAACTGTGGCAGAGCGTTGACACTCTGACCACAATACTTTCCATCTTCCTCATGGTGAGATGACGATCACGTCCGAGGACGTGTATCATTTGCTTTGGATTCCTTGTCATGGAGAGATTGTTTACTATGATTCTATTTATGATTCTACTATTTGCCGACGAGTATTCGGGGACAATCTGATTGATGATGATACTATCACATGGCCACATTTTGCCTCCTTTCCTACATTGCCTGCAGTTCTGGGTGCCTTGATTGGTGGTCTACTCCTTCCTAACCGACGAGGTCGTGGTTTTTCCGTTGGTTGGGGTAGGATTCTGGAGGATTTACTAGCACAACCTCAACATTTCGATTGGGGTTCTTGTGTACTAGCGCAGTTATATCGAGATCTTCATGAGGTGGTATACAGAGAAAGTTCTTATTTATTTGCTGGTGCTATCGTCCTTCAGTTATGGATTTGGGAGCATCTTCCTATTACCAGGCCTATTTTTGATAGGAGATGACCACATGGATTTTCTTATGCTTACTTATATACTGGTATGGTGATTCAACATCATTTAGGTCATCTGGATTTTTGGAGACGACAGATAGATGATCTCGATCAGGTGATATGGCGTCCGTACCTGGGTTGTGAGGGTTGGTGGGAGGATGACAATGAGTTGCCGTATATGTTTGCTCCTCGTTGGATGATTGGCCGGTCTGATACAGTTATTGAGAGGTTTTGTTTTGGTCGAGTTTCCAGACAGTATGGTAGGACTCAAGACATGCCTCAAGGCAATGCTTTGTATGCATGTGTACAGGCCAAGAGATCTATGTGGGGCCCTTGTATTGATTTCCAGTTTACCTGGGTCATATTACTGGGATGGATTTTTGTAGATGGGAGATGTTACCAGGTATGGTTGATGCCAGGATGTCTCATGAGTATGTAGACTGGTGGGCTCGGAACAGGTTTATTCATTTCACAGATCCAGTTGAGCCTATTCCAGCATGACGTGGTGGTGGCGGTGGTGGTGATGATGGGCATGGTGGTGGTGGAGGTAGACATTGGAGATGTAGAGGATGGGTGAGGGATGGACATGATTGAGGTAGAGCCAGAGATATATAGGCTGATGTGGTCCAGATAGTTCCTCCTAGAGCTGCTAGACAGGATAGAGCTCACTTATAGCAGAGAGCTCAGAGACAGGCTCATGTTGATGCTGCTAGGTAGGTTCCTAGGGGTTTAGATCCTTTAGTGCAGTTACAGAGAGTTGCCTTGGCACAGCAGGATGATGATGCTCAGCAGGATCAGGCACCGTAGATTCCAGCACAACAGATTTCGCACCCAGCTCAACAGCCACAGGATCAGGGACAGGGTCCACAGGATGCTCCCACTATTGGTAATTTAGCCCGAGATATGCAGTCTATGAGGACAAAGATATCTACTGTTGTGGGGCGTTTAGATTAGGTTGCTGCCTTGATGCAACAGTTTCTTTCAGCAGTGATTGTTCAGAGACCGAGTGGAGCGAGCACTTCTCAAGCTCCTCCTCCACAGGATGATAGAGATTCGGGTGATTCTGGTGCTACAAGATCGTGATTGATTTATGACAGATTATCATTGTTGTTCTTTGTTGTGCATTTCCTATTTCTTGATTGATTAGATCTTTTGATGTACTATTTTCATGATATTGTATCTGGATATACTTTGATGTATTGGATCCTTTGAGACACATCTTTTGATGATATATGATGATTTATTCCTTCGTCTTTATTGATGAGTTGATTTATGAGATTATCTTTATATGCAGCTATATGATGTTTTCTGATGCATTTATCTTTAATTATGCTATGGATGCAATGTATCTTATTTTTATGATATAGATAGATGGATGCATTGATGTATGAATATTATGAGATCTCTATTTTTCAATGTATGGATGCAAATTATTTTAAGATCATATGAATATGGATGCTCCTATGTTTTTGTTTTTTTAATGTATGCCATTCTATCCGTAACTACATGTATGCAAATGATGTATGAGTTATGATTTCTTTTCTTTTCTTTTCCAGATATTTATGTATAATGACTAATGATTAATGATATGCATGTATGCAAAAGATAATCTCATTTTCATTGTTTTGGATCTTAGATCAAAGTGTATGAATTGAACCCTCCCCTTTCATTTTCCCCTCTTGCAATTTTAAGCTAAGAAAAGCAAACAAATATATACAATGCACTTAATCTAACATGTATGTAGCTAACTGTCATTATTCAAGATTTAGAGCTTATTATCATCATTGAGCGTTTTTAGATCCCGTTCTTAAGTACAATCATCACTAGTTCAACTATGATGATATGCATACTTTTGCCTTTTTCCTTGCTTTCCCATCAGTGTCTTCGGTATGACTATCATTGACTGAAGCCAATCATGAGAGTGCGAATACCGATTTTGTCAGATTCTATGTTGCAAGTGGATGTTGGTATTATGATATTGAAGATCAAAATATCTAAGGTATCCGTTTGCGTAAACAAGCAGAAATCTCCATTTTATCCTATGTACAAGTCCTCGATGATTCTTTGATGATCACGTCCTTAGACAAATAATACATGATTTAAAATTTTGATTTTAAGACAGTCATTCAGAAATCAAGAAAATATCATCCTTTCATCATATCTTGTTTAGTCTAAAACTTTCATCGATTCACTAGAAAGAAATGATTTCATCAATTGAGTCAACACTTAGAAAAGTTTGGCCATGTTTTTCAAATCCATAGTTCAAATGTAGTTCCATCCATTTCAAATTTTTAATCCTGATAAAAGATAAGGTCATTTAAGTTCTTGGATCAAATGTTCATTTTTGGCTCAGATTGGATTGGGATGTAGATTTGATTAAGTGTTCCTCTTTTAAGTATGATGAATTGATTCTCCGATTGAATAAAGCTTGTTGATGAATCCTTTCTCCTTGAGAGTAGATTGCCCCCAATTTGATATTGATTTCATTTATGGGATTTAGGACAATTTTTCGATTAGGTGACCAAAATCTTAAGGTACTTGCAAATGCGACTGTGGGGGTTTATTATGCAATATATACAAATGCTGGCGAATACAATATTAACAAGGTGACCTTCTAAGTATGCAACCGACTTGGACTTTCAATGGTGCCTATTTACCAGGTTTTCACCGATTGAATAGGTCAAGCTTTTTTTTTTAAATTTCAAAAGCTTTTCTCTTTTTTTGCTACCAAGGTGCCTATTTGCTAGATTTTCACCAAGGCACTTTTCTTCTTTTTCGATTTTTTTGTATTTTTCTTTTTTTCAATTTTTTTTTTCTTCATATTATCAAGGCGCCTATTTGCTAGGTTTTCACCAAGACAACATCTTTTTGAGAATCATATTTGGATGTTTTTCTTTTTTTCATGCTCAAATTTTCACTGTTTTTGATCTTTTGTGCTTTTCAAATGTTTTTGATAGTTTCAAATGTTTTCAATGTTTTTAAGATCTCTTTTGAATTATGTACAATAAATATGATGCTTTCCATCTGATACTCTTTATACTCTTTCGTCTACCCTAGGTATAGAACCTCTTAAGATGTATGCTGTTTATGGGCTCTTGAAGCTCTTCACCATCACAATCTGATAACTTGTATGTGCCGGTCCCAAAATCTTCAACAATGAGAAATGGTCCTAACCAATTTGCTTCCCACTTTCCTTTTTTCTCTCTTTCTGCTTGGTTCTTGGGATTTTCACGCAACACTAGGTCACCTATTTGGAATGTTCTTGGCTTAATGTGTTTATTGTAAGATCTTAACATTCTATTCTGGTACACCTTTAAGTGATCAAAGGCCTCTTTCTATTTTTCATCCAAGAGTTCTAGTTCTTGTAGCCTAGCCACCCTATAGTCTTCCTCATTTATCAATCCATGCATAGATATCCTTAAGGATGAAAGTTCTACCTCTAAAGGAAAAATTGCTTCTGTTCCAAAGACTAAGGAGAAGGGTGTAACCCCTGTTGGTGTCCTTATGCTTGTCCTATAAGCCCACAAGGTCAGGTTTATCTTGATATGCCAATCTCTACCAGAATTATCCACCGTTCTCTTCAAGATTTTCAATATGTTTTTGTTTGTTGCTTCGGCTTGTCCATTACCTTGAGGGTAATAGATTGAAGATGAATGATGTATCATGTGAAATTTGGTGCACAATTTCGTTACGTCTTTGTTCTTAAAATGCCTTGCGTTATCCGTTATAATGGCATGAGGTATACCATATCTACAAATTATATGATTCAGGATAAACAAGGATATCTGTTTGCCTGTTGAAGTTGATAGGGGTACAACTTCCACCCACTTAGTAAAGTATTCCGTGGCCGTTATGATGAATTTATGCCCATTCGAAGATGGTGGATGAATCATTCCTATTAGATCTAGACCCCACTGATAGAATGGCCAAGGTGTGGTCATTGGATGAAGTTCTTGCGTCGTCGCATGTATCAAATTTCCGTGAAATTGACACTTCTTACAAGTTTTTGCAAAGTTACAAGAATCTTTTTCCATGGTAGGCCAAAAATATCCTATCCTAAGAAGTTTCTTAGCTAAAGATAATCCCTTTGAGTGTGATCCACAAATTCCTTCATGAATTTCTCATAAGGCTAATTTTGATTCTTCCTCCTCTAAACACCTAAGGAGCATTCCGTCAAGACTTTTTCGATATAATGTTTTAACAATTATAGTATATTTAGTGGCTTGTCTAATGAAACTCTTCTTTTGGTTTCTGGTTTGATTGATAGGAAGTGTTTGGTCTTTCAAATAGGTGAAAATGGATCCATACCAAGGCGAGTCGGTTGTAGTAAGTAGGCAACTGGTGTAAGGATGTGTTGGGTCATACACGGGTTGAATTGCGTCTTCTACCAAGAACTCGTATCTATCACTCTGATTAGGCATCTGCAAAAGTGATGCTAAGGTTGCCATGGCGTCTGTTGCCTTGTTCTTTTCTCTCAGCACTTGTTCAAATGTGATGATTATGAAATACTTCTTGAGATTATCTACCATGGTTTTGTAAGGTACCAATTTGTCATCTTTAGTCTGACATTCTTCATTGACTTGATTTATGACTAATTGTGAATCTCCATATACCTTTAATTCTGTCACCTTCCATTCTAATGCCAACTTGATTCCAATAACCAAGGCTTCATATTCTGCTATGTTGTTTGTACATGGAAATAAAAATTTATATGACTTAGGGATAGTGGAGCCTTGAGGCGTGATTACAAGTATGCCTGCTCCTGACCCATGGTGAGTGTAGGAACCATCAAAATAGAGCTGCCATGTTTTTGCCTCAACATTCACAATTTCTGCATCTGGGAATTCAACTTGTATAGGATGATCATCATTAAGTGGTGCCTCTGCTAATTGGTCTGCAATAACTTGTCCTTTAATTGCTTTTTTGTCAACATATTCTATATCAAATTCGCTTAGGATCATCACCCACTTTGCTAATCTTCCATTTAATGCTGTTTTGCTTAATAGATACTTCAAAGGGTCAATTTTAGCAATGAGTCTTATCTTGTGGGCTAGCATATAATGGCGTAAATTTTGTGAAGCAAAAACTATAGCCAAGCATGCCCTTTCCATGAAAGTATAATTCAGCTCATATTTGACTAAGGTTCTACTAATGTAGTAAATTGCTTTCTCTTTTCCATTCTCATCCTCTTGTGCTAGAAGTGCCCCCAATGAATTTTCTGTTGCTGAAATGTACAAAATTAAGGGCTTGCCTCTGATAGGTGGCATCAATATTGGTGGATTCATGAGGTATTTCTTTAATAGATTGAAAGCCTCTTCACATTTTTCATCCCACTTGAATATTGCATATTTATGCAAAAGTTGATTGAAATTATGACATTTTTCTGCCAATTGAGAGATGAATCTCCTAATGGATTGGATCCTTCCTTGTAAAGATCTCATTTGACTAATGGTTTAGGCGCTTCCATTTCCATTATGGCCTTCACTTTAGCTGGATCAACCTTTATCCCTTTGGCAGATACAATGTAACCTAGAAGTTTACCAGATTGAACTTCAAAAGCACACTTCTTTGGGTTAAGCCTTACTTTGAACTCCTCTAACCTTTCAAAAATTTTTGCCAAAATAGGTAGATGTTCTTTTCTTGAATGTGACTTAGCTAGTATGTCATCCACATAATCTTCCATAAATTTATGCATCATATCATGGAATATTGTAGTCATGGCTCTTTGATAGGTCGCTCTGGCATTTTTCAAGCCAAAAGGCATGACATTCCAACAAAATGTACCCCATGCACATGTAAAGGCAATTTTATCTTGGTCTTCGGGTGCTATCTTGATCTGATTATAGCCACTAAATCCATCCATTAGTGAAAACATGGAGTGTCCCGCTGTTAAGTCTACAATAGCATCAATGCTCGGAAGTGGGAAATCGTCTTTAGGACATGCCAAGTTTAAGTCCCTAAAGTCAGTGCATATTCTAATTGACTTATCCGCTTTTGATACCGACACTATGTTGGAGATCCATTGTGCATAATCAATGGCTCTTATAAACCCCACCTTTAATAGCTTTTCTAGTTCCACTTGGACAAGTAAGGCTATATGAGGGTGCATTTTCCTTAGTTTTTGCTTGACCGGTTTAGCTCCTTCCTTTATATTGAGGTGATGCATTATCAAATTTGGGTCTAACCCCGGCATATCATCATAAGACCACGCGAAGTTAACTTGCTTTTCCTTAAAGAACTTAAAGAACTCTATTCTTTCTTCGCTGGATAGGGATGATGCTAAGTGAATGAAATTTGGCTCTGGTTCTGTTCCAATGTTTATCTTTTTTGTTGGCTCAATTAGAATTGGAGACCTTTCTTCATAGTGATCTAGTAGAACATCCAAACTCCCTTCCATAGGTGCCTCAGTTGGGTTTTCACCTTTGGAAACATCCTTTATTTCTTTATTTTTTTCTTGATCTAATGTTGCCACAAAGTGGTTTTCAACACTCGATTCTTTTCCTTTTCCTTTTCTATTTTTTTTTTCATTTTTTCTCGGATTAAGAGTTTGAATGCTCCCTTTGATCATTTCTTCTTGATAGTCCTTGGTAAAAGAAGGTTCAACCGCGTGGAGGTATTGGGACAACGTATTGTCGTTCAAGAAAGTTGGCAAGGTATTGGGTTCAATGGAGTCCCATTCAATTAAATCCGGCCAAATGAGAGTTAAAGGGTCAACACTTGGGCTTGTCTTGATTGGGCTTAAAGTGTATATCTCATTTTTGGAAGGTTCATACATTGTATCTTGAAGATCTCGGACATGGGCTTCCTCTAAATGCTCTAAAGAGGAAGGATCAAAATCCTCCTCACTAGACTCCACTATGGTTTCTGTTGGATAGAACTCGTGGGGATTAAACCTAGCGTTTGATTCTTCCATAGTGGGTCTCCATGAAGGAACATGTGGTCCACCTACCTATTGATTTATCTCGATTTCTATGCTTGACACATTATTTGGACCCTCTTGACTAGAACTAGATGCTTGATTTGGAGTTAATTCCACCATTAGCCCTTTATTTTTAGTAGAAGCATAAGTATGAATGACGTCAATACCCTTGTCTTGGCATGACTCATTTGATAAGGTCTCCCATTCCCATTCATTAGAATCCTCATCACTATGAGATTCTAATTGTAGTATTTGATCATATAATTTGGGATAGTGTTTTTGTGTATATCCTTCTTCAAGATATCCTAAACCTGTTTTCTGCTTGGAATCTCGCCATGTGGATTCTAGGGGTTCAATTAACCCTTCATTTCTTGTACCTTAAGGTCCTTGACCTTTGTACCCCATCTTTTGCATGATTGCAAAACCTTTGCCATATTGGTGAGTAGGGATGGCTATATTTTGAATGTGCTTGACATGAGCACTTGATTCTTCATCCTTGTATAGCCAGTTCAGAATTTCATTATCCTCTTCACTCATGGCGGATGATGTACTTTCCCTTACAAAGTTTTCATTATATTTATGAGGTAGACTTGGTGGTTTTCCAAAGGACTTTGGTGATAAGGGTAGGTTCATCATGGATAAGGAATATTCACCCACTCCTTGTTGTTTGATTTTGCATTGCTTATCAAAGTTTTTCATCATTGTATCCATCTTTTGATAATGGGCTTCTTTAAGATATCTTGAAATAGCTTTGGTAGATTCTTCTTTTTCTTCTTCACTAATATAATTCTCATTAACCTTCTCTTTTCCTTTAGTCGATGAAGATTGGTTAATGAGTTTGGGAGTTTCTTTAACAACAATTTCTTCTTCCATCTTCTCTTTTCCTTTTAACAAAAGGATGTCTTTAGAACTTTGGCCTTGTTCCATTTGATAGGGTATAGACCCTTCAACATTGTGTGGAACTAATGAATCATTGATAGGTTTGACATTATTACAATACTGGAAGGGATTGAGGTCTCCACTTACCATTATTTCTTGCCCTTGATATGGGAATTTTAGGCATTGATGGTAGGTTGAAGGAACAACCTGCATTTCATGGATCCATGGCCTTTCTAACAAAATGTTATAAGTCAATTTGAGGTCCAATACTTGGAATATGGTCTCTTTTTGCATAGGACCAACTCTTATGGGCAAAACTATGACTCCTCTTGACGCTCTTTCTTCATCATCGTAGGCTTTTATGGTTATCTTTTTCTTTGGGTCAATAGCCTCCTCAGAAAATCCTAAGGCTTTTACCAAGCTAAGGGTACAAATATTTAGGCTAGCACCTCCGTCTATAAGGACTCTTTTCACCCTATGCTTGTGGATCAACACCTCTATGTGTAAGGGCAAATTTTGGGGATGATTAAGAGACATATCATCTTGTTCGGAGAATGATAGGAAATGAGGTGCAATTAAATGTCCCACCATGTTTTGGAATTTGTCTACCTCCAAATTTAGAGGCACATTGGTTTTCAACAAAGCTTTTTCCAATATATCTTTATGGATTGGTGATAGTTTGAGCAGCTCAAGAATAGAGATTTGAGTGGGAGTTCTTTGCAATTGGTCAACCAAGTTGTATTGTTTTGATGATGACGTGGAAGCTTGGTTTGGTATCACCACTTTAGGAGTATTATTAGGTATAACAATTTTTGATGCTTGCCCCCAAGTGACCACATTTGCTGATGCTTCTCTTGATTTTCCTTTTATTACAACAACATTTATGCTTTGATCTTCTTCACTTATAGTATTTATTGTGTTGTCATAAGTATGGGCAAAATTCACTTTATCATTACCCTTTTTATGGTTCTGATTTGTATTGGATGACTCCCCCTTTTCATGATTCAAAAAGGGGTTCTTATAGGCCGTGTGATCCCCATTGTTTCGAGGTCCTTCAATTTGAATGATGTCGTTATTAATCAAATCTTGCACTAAGTGCTTCAATTTCATGCACTCGTTGGTTGGATGACCTCTTTTTCGGTGGTATTCACAATGATGAGATGCATTCTGTACACACTAAAATGGTGCACTTTTATGAACCATTACATGCAAGGTTGCTCAAAAATGAGGCCTCACAAAGCGGCTCATAGCTCTCTATGCATGGAGTTGCAAGGGACTATGATGTGTTTGCTCTCAGCTAGAGCTACAAACTTGTGACCTTGCTAGTCAACCACACAATGAGAGATTCAAGTGAAGACAAGGGCAACAATGCCAATATCTCCAAGAATCACTATGAAATGCAATGCAATGCAACTAAAATGAAGATGCAAATGTGCAAGCTATGCTATGAAAATGGAAGTACAAACTAAGCTATGAAATGGAAATAACAATGTGTTACAACCCTTCCTATTAAGCTAGATGAGTTAAATCTATTGCATAAAAGGAAATCTACACTAAGAATGCCATTATTATGCAACTATGAAAACAAATATGAACTAGATGATGAAAGCAACAAGTCTTCAATGTCTTCAAACTCTAAATGCACCTAAAACCTGCAGCATAACATTAGCATAAAACAAGTGGATATGCAAATGAAGGAGAGAGCTCTCCTTTTATAAGAAATGCAAAGGAATGGACCATGGAGATTAAGAGGCAAAAGATCTTAATCAGCGATGGAGCTTGAAAGAGGAGAAATCCATGTGCACAAGTATCCTCCAATAGGAAAATAAGAGTTGACTTTATGTCCATATGAGACAAAAAGTATTTTTTTTTTCCTTTTTGTAAAATATGAATAATGCTTTATTTGTGCAACTTAGGATAAGAGAAAAGTGGGGGCTTTTTATTTAATCAAAAGGGGAGGAAATATTCCTTTTAATCAAATAAAGACTTAGGATAAATGGTTAGCCCAAAGATAAAAATCTAATATATGATCGAAATTAAGACTTGATCAAGAGATTGATAACGTTGAAAATATTGATTATTGATAAAAATGATTCAGAATTGATAAATCAAATAAATGGGGCCCAAAGTCTAGCGACCATTTTTGGGTGCATACATTTGCCCCTCTTTGACTAATGTGTGATTGATTTGGGAACACATGTAGTCAAAGAATGAAATTAAAATGTGAGATCGATTTGGGATCACAAAACAACTCAGATATGAGGTCGATTCGGGATCATATCCGGACAAAGCATAAACAAAAGGCCTTTGAACATGAGGTCGATTCGGGATCACATTCAAAGTAAGAGATAAGAATCTCAAATTTGAGCAAAAGCTCACAAAAGATGTCTGAATCAAGAGAATCAAGCAATCGGGGATGAGAATCCCATAAATACTGCCCCCTCGGAATCGAAATTGAAATCAAGTAGAGGAGAGACAGAAAATCAATAAGGTTGATCAAATCATAATAAAATCACAATCGAAGGTAAGGGTCAATAGGTTAAGCATTAGGCAATGAAACATGCCCCAGTGAGGAAGTAGAAGAATAGAAATAGAAGACTAGAAATAGAGTGGATGAAAAACTAGAAAATTTGAGAGACATGGAAGGAAGAAATTCCACCGAAAATCAAATTATGCCTCAAAAGGTCAGTCAACTGCTCAGAAGAAGGGGAAAAAAATTTGAAACACGATTTGGATTTCAATTTCGAGTCCAAAAATGGATAGAAAATGATGTGATATGAAAGATCAGAAATGAAAGATATGATCAAGAAGAATAAAAAAATGAGCACAGTTGACCAACTAGTCCATAGATGATAAAAAGGAGAGCTCTCTCCATATGCAAGATGCAAAAATTAAACTATGATGAACCTAAGAATGCAAGCTACTATGAAAGTGGTTGACTTGCAAGGTCACAACGCTTATAGACATCTAATTATCATCATCGAGCATTATTGGTAGCGTCGCAAGATCATACAATGCACACTAGCATAACTTATATGTGGATATGAATATGATCTTTATCAGATAGAAATGTGGAAATCTCACCTAGGCATCAAAGACATGTAGGTCAAGATGACTAATGCAGTGAGATTACCTAAATTTGATATGGCAGGATTATGCTTGTATCAAGACACATGAAAGTCAGGATAACTAGAAGCATGCACTCGCAAAACAGTCAAGGATAATACCTTGTCAATCCATAGGGTCAAGTAAGACCAGCATAAATGCTCATGACAATTAGGACCAACAAAATATACCCACAAGCAGATAAAGAAATAAAACATGTTCTCATACCCTCAGTCTTCTAGCTATGCATCATCGAAAACTTCTCAGGGAGAGACCACTCATCAAAGAAATCCTCATAGACAGCACACAAAGAGAAAATAAAGTCATCATATCATCAGCGAGTTGATTATTTAAGTGCGTGTGTGTTGGTCATAGAGTCAAACTCTGGTTATCACATCTGCAAATGAGAAATATCACATCATACTTAGACTATTTGGGAAAGACATCTGATAAGTGTTAAGAAACACTCGACGCAAGGGTAGTGTTGAAAAACACTGTTTGGGGTGGTGTTGAAAAATACCTGTTTATGAAATGCCCCAAGAGACAAATGCACCGAAAAGACCTATGCTAACAGGTATTCCCCTTAGACAAAGGTAAAGACCAATTCCAGACTAAGCCAAATAAGGTCAAGGCATGATGGAAAGGCTCAGTGTCGAGAGCGCATGCTAACAAATAGGGGTGCAAAGGCCTCAAGTAGCGCCTGTTTCCAGGTTTTCACCACTTGGATTTATTGCAATTTTTTTTTTTATAAATTTTTGCTACCAAGGCGCCTGTTTCCAGGTTTTCACCAAGGCACTTTTTTCTATTTTTTTGAATTTTTGAATATTTGATTTTTTTGTATTTTTTCAGGGCTTTTTATGCTTTTTAGGATTTTTTCAGCATCATATATCAATTTTTTTGGTATTTTTTTCAGGATCATAAGATATGCACAAAGGATGCCCCCAGACAGAACGGGCATCAAGGATAGAACTTCTTGAGGTGCACAATATTGATGGGATTAGGGAGCTGTTCTCCATCAGGATCTGACAGTAAATACGCACCAATACCAAAAGCAGCTGTGATAACATATGGTCCAAGCCAGTTAGGTTCAAACTTGCCCTTTTGCTCTTTGTGTTGTTGGTTCTTAGGGTTCTCTCGCAAAACAAGATCACCTATTTGAAATTCTCTAGGGTGAACTTTCTTGTTGAATGCTTTGGACATACGCTTCTGATACACTCTCATATGATCAAAAGAAGCCTTACGCTTCTCATCTAGAAGTTCTAACTCCTGTAACCTCATGGCGCGATAATCCTCATTTGTAATCAAACTTTTGAGTGAGACTCTAAGTGATGGTATCTCGACTTCTAAAGGAAATACTGCTTCAGCGCCATAGGTGAGAGAAAAAGGAGTGGCTCTTGTAGGTGTGCGAATGCTTGTTCTGTAAGCCCATAGTGCTGGATTGATTTGTAAGTGCCAATCCCTACCATTCTTGTGTACTGTCCTATGAAGAATTTTAAGAATGGTTTTGTTAGAGGCTTCTGCCTGTCCGTTTCCCTGTGGAAAATAGATGGGGGACCAATGTTGCTTGATTTTAAACTTTTTGCATAGGTGCTTTAGGTCCTTATTCTTAAATTGACCTCCATTGTCAGTAATGATCTCAGAAGGCACTCCAAATCGGCAAATGATATGATTCAAGATGAACAAAGAAATGGTCCTTCCTGAAGCAACATAAAGTGGCACAGCTTCCACCCATTTTGTGAAGTAGTCAGTGGTAGTAATAATGAACTTGTGTCCACCTGATGAGTTGGGATGAATCTGCCCAACCAGATCAAAGGCCCAACGCTGAAATGGCCAATGAGAAATAGAAGGGATCAGCTCCCTACTTGGAGCATGAATCAGGTTGCCATGTTTCTGACATTTTTCACATGACTTAGCAAAGGTGACTGCGTCTATCTGCATTGTGGGCCAATAATATCCCGCCCTAAGCAACCTTCAGGCCATGGCAAGACCATTAGAATGTCCACCACAAATGCCCTCGTGGATGTCGGCTAACGCTTGGTTGGATTCCTCCTTTTCCAAGCACCTAAGGAGCGTCCCATCTAAACCCCTCCTATATAAATCACCAGAGATGAGGGTGTGTCGAGAGGCATTACAGATGAGGTTTCAGCGTTCAGAGCGGTTGAATGTGTCGGGAATGATGCCATCACGAAGATATGAATAGATAACACCATATCGGGAAGACTCGTGTGTGACAATGGTACAAATGACATGGCTTTCAGATGAGTCAAAGATGGGATGGTGTAGCTCTTCCACCACGAATTCAAATCTGGATTCATGTGTCTCCAACTGAAGAAGTGAAGCTAATGTGGCCATGGCGTCTGCAACTTTGTTCTCTGTCCTAGGGATCTGTTGAAACGTCACAAAGGTGAAATAGTGTCTCAAAGAATCAACCATCTTTTTATAGGGTATCAATTTGTCATCCTTGGTTTGATACTCTTCATTGACTTGGTTGATGATTAACTGGGAATCCCCAAAGACATGTAACTCTGTGATGTTCCATTCTATAGCCATTTTCAAGCCATTAGTTAAAGCTTCATATTCTGCAATATTATTGGTACATGAGAATAATAGTTTGTAAGACTTCAGAATGTTGTACCCATGTGGAGAAACAAATAACACTCCAGCACCTGATCCATTTTGCATGCGGGAACCATCAAAGAACATTGTCCAAGTACAAGTAGTTGTATACAAGATGTGTTCGTTTGGAAATTCCACTTGGACTGGCATACTATCTTGAATTGGGAAATCAGCTAATTGGTCAGTAATAGCTTGTCCTTTTATTGCGTTCCTTTCAACGTACTCTATGTCGAATTCAGTGAGGACCATCATCCATTTAGCAAGTCTACCCGTGAGGGCAGCTTTACTAAGCAAGTATTTAAGAGGATCAATTTTGGAAACCAAATGTATGGTATGAGCAAGCATGTAGTGGTGCAACTTTTGAGAAGCAAACACCACCACGAGACAAGACTTCTCAATATTATTGTAATTGATCTCATAGGAGATTAGAGTACGGCTGATATAGTATATGGCTCGTTCTTTCCCAGTATCATCTGATTGAGCCAATAATGCCCCCAGGGAAGTGTCTGTAGCTGAAATATATAGGATCAATGGTTTCCCTGGAATAGGAGGCATTAGAATCGGAGGATTAGCCAAGTATTGTTTGATCTGATCTTGGCTCTTTTGACAATCCTCGTTCCAAACACAAGAAGCACCTTTATGCAATGTCTTGTTAAAGGGTTGTGCCCTATCTGCAAGTTGAGAAATAAACCTCCTAATTGATTGAAGACGTCCCTGAAGATTTATCATTTGGCTGATATTTCGAGGAGGCGGCATATCTAGAATTGCTTGGACCTTTTCGGGGTCAACCTCGATACCTTTTGCTGATATTATGAATCCTAAAAGTTTGCCTGAGGTGACGCCAAATGCGCACTTCTTTGGATTCAATCTGAGTTGAAATTGTTCCATACGATCTAGAATTACTTCCAGATCATTGAGGTGTGTGTCCCTTTTTCTTGATTTTGCCAAGGTATCATCCACATAATCTTCCATGTTTTTGTGCATCATATCATGAAAGATAGTCGTCATAGCTCTTTGGTAGGTTGATCCTGCATTCTTTAATCCGAATGGCATGACATTCCAGCAATAGGTTCCCCATGCACATGTGAATGCTATTTTCTCTTGGTCTTCAGGAGCTATTTTGATTTGATTATACCCTGAGAAACCATCCATTAGAGAGTATATGTCATAGCCCGCCGTCATGTCCACTATCATGTCAATGTTTGGAAGTGGAAAATCGTCCTTTGGGCATGCTTTGTTTAAATCTCTAAAATCTATGCAGACATGAATGGACCCATCATGTTTGGAGACAGGTACTATGTTTGAGATCCATTCTGCATAATCGATGGCTCTAATAAATCCAGCTCTCAAAAGTTTTTCTAATTCCCCTTTGACAAGTAGAGCTACATGTGGATGCATTTTTCTTAATCTTTGTTTTACTGGCTTGACTCCTGGAGCTATGGATAAGTGATCCATTATGAGATTCGTGTCAAGCCCTGGCATGTCTGAGTAGGTCCATGCAAAATTAATTTTCTTTTTCTGTAAAAACTGTACATATGCCTTGGTCTCTTCCTCTGATAAAGACTGAGCAAGATGGACTATCTGAGAATTTTCTTCTGTGTTTAAATTGACTGGCTTTGTTGGTTCAATCAATATTGATGATCTATCCTGGAAATAACTCGGCAAGTTATTAAGTACCCCATCCTTAGGTGCCTCAAAGAGGTTTTCACCCTCGGATGCGTCATTTCTTTTTACTATTTTTGGTTCTGACACCGCCACAAAGTGGTTTTCGCCATCAGACCTATTTTCTTTTTTTCTTTTATTTTAAGACTGAGATACTTAATATCAGGCTCTGTCATGTTGGTTGTTGGTTCACTGGTGGAAGCAGCTACGGGTTCAAGAGCATTCAGATAGTAGGCAATTTCGTAATCATTGTGGAAGGTGAGGAATGTGGGCTCTTGATGGCGCTGAGACCAGTCAATTAGGTCAAAGTGAACAAGGGGTAAGTCAATGGCGGGTTCGATGTTGTTTATGCAAAAGGTGTCATCTCTGGTGACCATATAATCGGAGTTCATCAAGTCTTCTCCTAAGATACCCAAATTAGGACTCATCCTATCAAATGAAGCGTCGTCCACTAAGGCGATTTGAGGAGTGCAATCCTCTAGTCCTACACTAGGATCGTTAGTCGCATCGGGTTGGGTACTATAAGCATGGACAATATCTACGTCCAGATCAACTGTTGCATCTGAAAGTGAGTCCCATTCATATTCATGGGAGTCTATCTCTGAGTCATCATTTAGGACTCGTGATGTAGAAGCCTCAAGGTTAGGAAGGGTTTCCCCCTCTCTAGTGCTAGTATTGGTACTATCCGTCGCAGCTAGGACAGTAACACTTTCCTTTGTCGATCTAGCAGTCACACAGTCACTATCCATCGCAGCTGGGATAGTAGGACTATCAAGTATCAAATCTATGGAATCTCCCCAAAGGAGATGCGTTGAGGGCACCCAATCATCATACACATCTTGTTGATTGGAAAGATCAGGCGTATAATCTGAGTCACTGTCACTGTCCGTCACAGCTGGGACAGGGACACCTTTCTTCTTCTCATTCTCAAAACCTAAGCCAACCGTGGACTTATTCTTTCGTCCAAAAAGAGCATGATCAAGAGGCTCAGCTTTAGCGTCCAGCCTATGACTAAGGGGACCATATCCCGAATATCCCATATTTTTAACCAGTGTATACCCTTTCCCATAAGCTTCAGGTGAAGGAGCAAAATTCTCGTTATGTTTGTATTTCTCCTCGTGATAGATCCAGTCCCTTACAACAACTTCCTCTTTCTCTTCTTGAATGGGGACCGAAGACTCAACAAATTTCCCAAATAATGTCATTGCTGATGACGAAGGCTTCACATTTGGGGATGGTCTCCCATAAGACCTAGGAGAGATTGGCATGTTTGTAAAAGAATCCATTTTATAATCTCCCATCCCAAGATCGATGGTCTTGAACTTCTGCTTGTATTGTTCAAGTGAACTACTAGTACTGTCAGCTTCCCTATTCAAAGGTACATGTGATCCCGCAGAAATGTTATTAACTGATAAAGCACTATCTCCAGGGATGCAAATTTCTACACCGTTATGGGGAAACTTAACACACTGGTGATATGTTGATGGGACTGCTTGCATTTCATGAATCCATGGCCTACCTAGCAAAATGTTGTAGGCTAGAGGTCCAACATCAACAATTTGAAATAATATATCTTTTTCTACGGGAGCAATGCGAATAGGCAAAACAACCAATCCCTTAGAACTTCTTTCTGCTTCATCATATGCTTTGATTGTGATCCTTTTCCTTGTGTCAATGACATTCTCAGAATATCCTAGAGCCAGCAACAAACTCAGGGTACAAATATTGAGCCCCGCACCCCCATCCATCAGTACACGCCTAACACGGGTTTTATGAATCATGACTTCGATGTGTAAGGCCAAGTTATGTGGGTGACTGATGGATTTGTCATCTTCTTCGGAGAAGGTGAGGTAATGAGGGCTAGCCAAATGGTTGACCATGTTTTGGAATTGATCAATATCTAAGTTGTTAGGGACGTTGGCTACTCGCAAAGCGTCTTCAAGGACGCGCTTGTGCTTAGGAGACAATTCTAAAAGCTCAAAGATGGATATCTGCGCGGGTGTACATTGTAGCTGGTCAATAAGATTGTAATTGGAATCAGGACCAATGACAGATTTGGGAGGAGCACCTTTGGACATGGGCTGCTTAGACTTGCTAGTGCTAGGACCTCTAATGATAATGGGCTCTTGCGCCTGTCCCCTAGTGACAGCATTGAGGGACTGGGGCATTCTTTGTGAGTGAGGACCTCTTATCACCACAGCGGGTCTTTCATTAGTCATAGGAGTTGAGTCCACATTATGTCCATAGGGATCTTTCCCTCTCATCATGTTGACACTATCATCCACAACTTCAAGCATGTTAATAAAGTTCTCCGCGTTTGTGTAGGTGTAGTTGATAGCCGCCTTGCCATTCTTATTGTTAGAATTATCTCCTTTCTCATATTTAGGCAAGGGCTCTTTAAAGGCTTTATGATCTGCATTAGTAGTTAACCCATCCACTTGTAATTGTCCTTTCTCAATAAGGTCTTGGACAAGATGCTTGAGTTTAAAACAATTTTCTATGTCGTGTCCAATCCCATTATGGAAAACGCAAAAAGCCTTAGCATCCCACCAATGAGGTAAAGGATCCGGTATGCGATGTTTTGTAGGATCCTGTGGGTGTGCCAAATTATGAGCAACTAATGTCTTAAAAATGTCTGCATAAGATTCTCCCAATTTGGTAAATTGTCTTTTCTCCATTTTAGATCTCTTTTGATACTTAGGTTTGTCTTGTTGTGTTGAAGACGTTTGCAGCTTCATAGCTTGAACTACATGAGAGAGGTTAAGAACTCCTTCATTTTTTACCTGAGATGAGTCAACAACTCCGTCGTTGACCACTTGCTTGTTTTTGTTCCAATAGGAGTTCTTTTTGTCCTTGTTATCATTAGTATTGTTATTTTGGCTATTGTTGTTATTTGTTGGTTTAGCCAAAATTCCTTGTTCTTTTAGGACATCCTCAATGTGACATGCCACCTCTACCATAGTATCAAAGGAATTAAATGGGATTTTCTTGACTTCATATCTGAGTTCTGGTATTAGATTGCTCACAATGATATCAATTCTCTCCTCTTCAGGGATTGTCCTTGGGTATTTCAAACACAATCGCCTCCATCATTGTAAAAATGTGACAAAAGATTCCCCTTGATTTTGCTTAAGTTTACACAAATCAAGCATTGTGACCGACCTCGATAAGTTGTAAGCAAAATGCTAAACAAATCTTTGGACAAGCTCTTTAAATGTCTTTACTGGAGGGGAAAGGTTGGTGAACCACTCTATGGCTTGACCTTTTAAACTCCTTGGGAATAATCTCATCAAGTAGGAGTCTTCATGGTGAAAGAAAAAGATCATTATGTAGAACTGTCGAACATGGTCGTGAGGGTCACCAGTGCCATCATATTTGTCGTATGTTGGGAACTCAACTTTCTTAGGGAATTCTACCATCACCACACTTTTGTCAATGGGGTTAGGACATATGGAGTCCAAATGAAACGTGCTCTTGGGAGCCTTCATCCTGTCTATATCCTTTTGCATTTGTAAGATCACCTCATCAGTTGAAGGGCTCTGTTTCTTGATCTTTTGGTGAACATCAAAATTATATGGAACTTTAGCACCTTTGTTGATAAGACTTTCCAAGAATTGGTTTTTGTTTTGTTCCACATATTGCTCCACATATGCTTGAAAGGATGGTTTTTGTTGCATAGTCATGAAGTCCATATGATCAAATTTAGCATAACTTCTTCCATGTTGTGAGCCATGATGTGCTCGTTGGGAGGGTTGCTTTGAATGTCTATGAGACGACTGTCTCCTATGATGGTCATATCTTGAAGCCCTTCTTCCTCTAGGGCTTGGGGATCGTGAGGGTGTCCTTGATCTTCTTCTAGGGCTAGGGGAAGGGGTGGATGGGTGTGAGTTGGTCCCACTATTGGCTCCCCTCCCATTAAATCGGCTTTGGAGTTATTGTGCATAGAGTCTATCTTCTTCTTCTTGGGCGACTCTTTTCTGTATATCCAATAATGCACGTTCTTCTTCCTCTGGTTGTCTGAATTTTTCCTTTTTAGCAGCTTGTTCATCCAAGTAGACTTGTTTCTCTCTCTCAATGCTTCTCAATCTGGTATTTGCATATCGAGAGGTGTCTTTAAGTGGGGAGGATTGTCTTGAATGCCTTATTGCATTAGCTGTGTTTATGTGGTGATCACTAGATTCGTTGTTCTGGTCTTTGTGTTGTGACCCTGAATCTGAGTGAGCTTGCTTATGATGTCTCTCGGCTCGTTGGTGAGCATCAAAATACCTCGCATTGTTGGGAGGTGACCCGGGTGGACTAGCATAAGAAGAACCACCATACTCTCTTCTATGTCGTTGGAAGATATCCTCAAGAGTTTGATTCATGGCTTCTCTTTGTTGTCGGGTAAAAGTGTAACTCATGTCCATGCTTGATGAGAGTGGTATGAAAGAGGTGCTCACTTCACTAGGATTAGCTCCCGGATTAAAACAAACCTCAGATTCACTCTTATGAGATTGATAAAAAAGGGGACTTTTTCCCTTAGGTTGTCGACGAGTCTTGACAGGTGGTAACTGGCTAAAGGCAACAGGGGGTCGCTTCCCTTGATTGACTTGGTACCTTGTCGTAACTGACATGAAAGAAAGATACTCTCAATGAAAAGGTGACCTCTCAAAGTGTCAATGCCAAACTAGGATAATCAAAGTCCTCTATTGTCCAAAAAAAGAAATGAAAAGAAAAAGGGGCTTTACCAACACTGTCAAAGAGGTGCTTCAAATCAAAGGGTGACTACCATTGCACTTTTGAATCAGGAGGTTGGACTAGGCCAAAAGATAATTGAAATTGAGATGAAAATTATTTGGACAATAAGAGTACTAAAATTTTTCAAGAATGTAGCTAACAATCTTAGAGATGAACCTTGGCACCAAGAATGACCTTCTAATTTGGCAATTATTTCAAGGTGATTTCGTAAATCAAATGATGCTATCCCGGAGGACTAAAACCAAAAATTTAGAGTCAAGAAAGGCCTCAAACGTCAGGGTGAGAAGCCTACTCTAAGACCTAGCCTGATTAACAGCAACTGAAACTGACCAAAATTTAAGCACGACAGAAATAAATCAGGCGATATACTCCAGGCTACTGGGGTGATAAACCTATAACCGCGCGATACTTCGCCCGAAGCCAGGCGATATACCTCAACACTGGCGGGCGATATACTCCAGGCAGGTCGGGTGATAGTCTGTCAGGGGTGAACTATCGCGCGATATTTCTCTTCAAAGCGTGCGATATTTCTAGCAAGAGCGAAGTATCGCGCAATACTTCGCTTTACAAGGCGCGATACTGTTGCAGAATTGTTTAACTCTTGACCAGAATTGTGTAAAATTTGCATTTTTGGGTCTGTTTGGTCAAAGTTTCCAGTCTGAGGGTTGATGTTTTCGATTTCAGTCACAATATCAGCAGAATTTCGGCAGGTTTGCAAACAGTAAGGGATCAAAACATGGTCTCAAACACTTGAAACAAGAGCAAAAGCAACCTTGCCAAGACAAACACTTGTGATATCAGAATTGAAACAACACCCTATGAATGCTACCGATTGTTTGTATGTAAGAATGTTTGCACTGGTATCACACAACCGAAGACAATTCAAGAAAATCTATCCTAAAAAGTCAAGGCTCAATACTTACCAACTTAGCCCACAACTTGATGCCCCCTCGCCTCACACCAAGTGGTTACCCACAAGAGATGTTGGCTTTGTCATGGAAATGTCAAATGACACAACCAAAGGGACACATATGGTGAGTATCTTAAGGTGATCCGGGTAAACCACTTGGATCAATCCTTGCACTAAGAAGATAAGCGGCTAAAATAAGGTGGCTTCTATCTAATGGTTCTTAATAAAGATTTCCGTTCACAACACCCCTCTTGCTCCTCATAAAGGACTAGGACCTCACGGCCTCAAGAGTACCTTAAGCATTCTTGTTCAATGTTTTCCCCATGGTCGCAATCCCATGAGCTACTCACATCAAACGAAGACAAGTGTTATGTCTACCAAAGTTTTTGGTGTCCTTGATAGCCTTGAGATTATAGTGAGTTGGAATCACTTGCCACCAAGGAAAATGATGACAAGGTTGTCCCCACGTGAGTCGTTCCTCTTGATTTCTCAAGAGCAGACCCGCTAAAGGATTCCTAAACTAAACAAAAATGGATAATTTATGAGGTTCAAGGTTTTTGATTCACCACAAGGGTGAAGAGCATACTCCCCTATCTCAAAAATCTCTCCCAAACACACCAAGCAAAGAGATTCAATTACTCCCTTGCTTCCAAAACCTTAAGATGGGTCAAGATTTTCTAATTCACCTAAAGGTGAAGAGCATACTTCTCCTACCACCTCAAGATCCCTTTCACAAGGTTTTAAGATTCCTACTACAATTAGTGAATGCCACACTTGAAAAGAAAGCAAACAAACAAGCAAATTTTTTTTTTTTTTTTTTTATGCTTGGGCAGCCCTGCAAAAATTGTTAGTAGCCCTCTTTGACATGCGTTTTTAGCAATCTTCAAGCAAATGAGAGCACCTACAAACACAACTTGTTAGACCCACAAGGTTAGCAAAATCAAAATTCAAATGTAAACATGCAATAAACTGCTAGATTTAAGCTAAAAGATGCAGGTTAGACCTATCTAAACACAGCAAAACAAAACAGCAAGCTAAAATAATCAAATTTGGATGAGAAAATTGGAAATGCAAGTCTTTTTCAGACTAGGCGATATTTCTCAGACTTCACCAGTATCGCGTGATACAGTTTCCTATAGTCGTGCGATATTTCTCAGTCGCGCGATACTTCTCACTATGGGCGGGCGATACTTCACCCGATAACAGGCGATATTTCTCAGTACTGACAGGCGATTCTTCTCTCGTGCGAAGTGTCGCACCGCTATACAAAGGTATATCACGCGATATTTCTGAGAAGTATCGCGCGATACTCTGAGACAGAAAACCAGAGACTGAAAATCAAGCCAAAAATTGATGAAAATTTTGACAGAAAATACATAATTAAAAAGACAAAGCTAATCTACTCGGCCCCACGGTGGGCGCTAGAAATGTACACACTAAAATGGTGCACTTCTATGAACCATTACATGTAAGGTTGCTCAAGCATGAGGCCTCACAAAGTGGCTCATAGCTCTCTATGCATGGAGTTGCAAGGGACTATGATGTGTTTGCTCTCAGCTAGAGCTACAAACTTGTGACCTTGCTAGTCAACCACACAATGAGAGATTCAAGTGAAGACAAGGGCAACAATGCCAATATCTCCAAGAATCACTATGAAATGCAATGCAATGCAACTAAAATGAAGATGCAAATGTGCAAGCTATGCTATGAAAATGGAAGTACAAACTAAGCTATGAAATGAAAATAACAATGTGTTACAACCCTTCCTATTAAGCTAGATGAGTTAAATCTATTGCATAAAAGGAAATCTACACTAAGAATGCCATTATTATGCAACTATGAAAGCAAATATGAACTAGATGATGAAAGCAACAAGTCTTCAATGTCTTCAAACTCTAAATGCACCTAAAACCTGCAGCATAACATTAGCATAAAACAAGTGGATATGCAAATGAAGGAGAGAGCTCTCCTTTTATAAGAAATGCAAAGGAATGGACCATGGAGATTAAGAGGCAAAAGATCTTAATCAGTGGTGGAGCTTGAAAGAGGAGCAATCCATGTGCACAAGTATCCTCCAATAGGAAAATAAGAGTTGACTTTATGTCCATATGAGACAAAAAGTGCTTTTTTTCCTTTTTGTAAAATATGAATAATGCTTTATTTGTGCAACTTAGGATAAGAGGAAAGTGGGGGTTTTTTATTTAATCAAAAGGGAAGGAAATATTCCTTTTAATCAAATAAAGACTTAGGATAAATGGTTAGCCCAAGGATAAAAATCCAATATATGATCGAAATTAAGACTTGATCAAGAGATTGATAACGTTGAAAATATTGATTATTGATAAAAATGATTCAGAATTGATAAATCAAATAAATGGGGCCCAAAGTCTAGGCGACCATTTTTGGGTGCATACACATTCCACCAATGAGGTTTAACTTCGGGTTCATAATTTGATATGTCGGGTAGCGTGATAACTTGATTAGCCAACAAGGTTCTTAGTACATTCTCCAAAGGTTCACCCAAGGGAGTGAATTTCATTTTATTATAGTTGGAGTTTGATTTTGACTTATCCCAAGTCTTATTGTTGGAAGTGTTGGAATTGTTGTTGTTATAATTATTGGAATTATATGGAGCTTTACTTGTTTGATTGACATTGTTTGAAGTATTCACTCCATAAGGTAAAATAAAAGGGGTAGACTTCAAGTTGTGTGACTCCACAACCCCATCATTCACAAGATTTTTATTGTTACTTTTGTTCCATGATTTTGATTTATCATTGTGATTGTTGGCCCCTTGATTAAAATATTTAGGAACATAATTATTATTATTGCTGCTGTTATTGTTGTTGTTGTTGGATTTGTTGTCTTTAAATAATTTAATCTCACCTCTTTTGACCAAGACATCTTCAATCTTAATTCCATTTTCAATAAGTTTCTCAAATGTTGGAGGACATTGAAGTTGTAATTGATAGTTCATTTCAGCGGTCAAGTTATTGGTGAAGATCTCCATCTTCTCTTTCTCCGGGATACTCCGTGGGTACCTTGCGAAAATGGTCCTCCACCTTTGTAGGAATCCTAAAAAGGACTCCCCATCTTTTTGCTTAGTATCGCATAACTTGATCATAGTGATCTCATGCTCAATGTTGTAAGAGTAATGGGTTATGAATTTGGAGGCTAGCTCCTCAAAAGATTTTATTCCGGGAGTTAGTTTTGAAAACCACTCCATTGCTGGCCCTCCTAAGCTTCTAGGAAAGAGTCTCATTAGATAAGTGTCATTGTGCATGAACTCTATGCTTAGGGTACAAAATTTCCTTAAATGATCTTGGGGGTCTGTTTTACCCATGTATTTATCGTATTCGGGAAAGATGGTATTAAAGGGAAAAGATACCATTGCTAAGCTCTTGTCGAAAGGAAAAGGACACAAAACTTCTATGGAAAAGGCCTTAGGTTCAGCTGCCTTCTTCATGGTATCTATTTGTTCTTGAAATGCCTTAATCTACCTAGTCATGACATTCATAGGATCATCTTGGTGTTGATCCTTCCTAAGTTGGTCAATGTCAAAATCGTAGGGCAGCTTTACCCCTTTTTGTGCTAAGCTTAGGAAGAAGTTCTCCCTATCTTTGTCTATTAATTTTTCCATGACCTCTAGAAAGTCATTATCTTGGGCAGTTTTTTCAACCCTTTCCTCAAGTGTCTCCTTAGTGTTATAGTTGGCATTATTGATATTATGATAGGTTGAATTCATATCACCCATCTTTTCAATTCTTGGTTCAAATAGATTTGTGAAGATTTCTTCTTGGTTAGGGTCTTTGAACTCACTTTGACACTCTACTTCTTGCCTTGGGTTTGCAAAGATAGTGCTATCGCCTAGTAATGATCCTCTATATGTTTGTGACCGCGTGGAAATCGACATCCAACAAGGGTTCATTTTGGAATTAATCCTTGATATGAGAGTTGTTGTTTTTATTATTGAGAAGATTTAAAAATATAAGATTCTTTTCAATGGATATCTCTCACTTGTTTATGTATTTGCAAACACAACAACCACGCATTCACTTGTTTCTTTTACCCACTTAAACACAAAATGTTTCATTTGTAGAACGTTGTCACTGGTATTTCACAAGAAAACACTTCAAGCACCTACCTTAGCACAAAATTTGGTTCGTAAACATGACTCTACAAGGTGGTCTTTGCTACTTTATCAAGGTTTCAGTATATATTCTGTTCAAATAGACTTCAATCTCTCATCCTCCAAGGAGGCTTCCCACATGCACTGAAGTACGATTTTGCGCAATCTGTGAGGACTACTAGAGGAAGGTTGAAAAATTAAAATCCGTTTGTCATGACCCCATTAAGGATACATGCATTTCATTTTAGAGTGGGTTGGATTCCTGCGGCAAAAGTGAGCATATCCCACTTTGGGTTGTCCTTCTCACTGGCCTCGTTAAGGCAAACTTGGGAGGCGAGCCCACTATTGCTCTAGCATGTATATGAAAACAAGAAATGAACTTAGGCCGATAAGTTTGGGAGTTTGGTTCACTCAAAGAGTGAAGAGCATATCCCTATTGTCTTTCTTTGTTCCACACACTTGAAACACGTTTGTTCTTTCCCAATCTCTTAACAAGGAGATTCTTAGAATTGAAGTGTGAAATTCATTTCCTATCTTATTTCCAGCTTATATCCAAATGAAATGCCACAATTTAATCAAATGCAAGCTTGATTAGGAGAATACCTTTTTCTTGTAGCTAGCATAAAGCTAAGGGCATTTTTGAGAGTAGTTTGTCATTTTTCTTTACTCACCTTGGTAATAGCTCCTTCTAATGTGCTTATCCTCCAACAAGTTAGTCAACACTAACAATCAAAGTGAGGGGAAACCAAAATCGAAATTGACAACACAAAGATTTATAAATTAAATTTTGAGCACTCTAATTGCAAACTCTCAAACAAAAATTTGAATTAAGGGCTAAAGATCCAATTCAAAGATACAAATTTATGCTTATAAGCTTCAATTATAGCAAGATATTTTTGATATAATTGACTATCTTCATCTTGTGTTAGCTCAAGGATAGCTTTGATGTGTGCTTTGTTCTCCCTTTTGATTTTATTGGCAAATGCTTTCTCCTCTTGATTAAATCGAGCTTCTGGCTTATGTACCTTTGGATGCCTATTCATTTATTGTCAAAACATGAAAATAGAGAATTAGATAAACAAATTTATCAACCTAAGAACAAATTATGACAGAAAACTTTAAGCGACATTGTCTAGCAAATACGCGATAGTAAATTGCTCGTAGGCGTAACTTTGACGTTAGCAGGTGACACTTAACAGTGTACCAGGCGACAGAAAATTATATAGGCATAGGCAAATTATTTAGAAGCGTAAATAGTATTTTTCAAAGCGATAATGAATTAACTCAAAGCGATAATGAATTAATGCAAAGCGTAAGAAGGAAGATCGTAAGCGTGATTGGTTAGATCAATTGTGGAGCAAAGCTTTCTGATAGGCGATAACAAATTGTCAATCCGTGACACTTCTTAGTTGGAAGGCGTGATTCGATGACGTAAAGGCAATACCACTTTGTCTTAGATGCATGAATTCTTTTCTTCTAGGCGACAACAAAAGATTTAAGATAGAAATAGAATTGTCGACTAGGCGTGAGTAATCAGCAAATAGGCATCGATACAGAGCTGGTAGGCGTCATCAGATTGGTCACAGGCGTGACTGAATGTGCTGTAGGCGACACTTGACCTGATTCCTACAAATTAAACACGAAAAATAGCAAATAAAAGCATACAAGATGATCCAAATGCTAAATTTGATGAAATGAGGCTTACTGCCCCACGGTGGGTGCTATTTTGTATACAAATAAATGTATCTTCATAGAATTAATGTTAATCATCAACAATAAATGAAATAGTAACTAAATTACAACCACAATTGAGCAACTATTAGCTAATATCAATGACTAATTCAACATCCTATGGCTCTCTAACTAGAATGTTAATGAAGTAAGCTCTCAGCAAGCTCTCACTAATGACAGTTCTAGAATGAGAATTGATTGAAATAAACAATGCTAAAGCTAACAATTATTAATGTAAATGCTAAAATGCTCTTAAATGCTCTTCTAAAATTAAATTGCAAGAGGTTTGATGCAATTCTCAGATAAGTGGTTGATGAATTATGAAGGATTTTAGCCTTCCTTTTATAGATTTTCCCAATGTGAGTGGGTGTAGTTGTGTTTGATCATGGTTGAGTTGGGGTTAAGTCTTTGGTTCCACCCTTTGAAGACAAAGCAAAGTTTGTGTCCTCAAAGCTTGGGACAAGTAGACAAGATGGATGGTCAAGATTCCTTTTCACTTTGAGTGAATGAGATTCAATTTGGCTTGATCCATGTGAATGCCTTTCCTTTAATCTCATTGGTTGATTGATTTTCTCTCCCTTTGGGTTGTTGAGAGTAATTGATTTTTATTAATTGATTTAATTGATTTATTTTAGCCATGTACCCCTTGAATGGGTTGAATTTAATTTAATCCAAGACTATACAATTAATTGAATTAATTGTATTTTGATTTGATTTCACTTGATTAAAGTGCTCTCGATTTTGATTGATATTGAATTAAGATTTGATTTTCGTTTTGATTGGCTAATTGTGCATTGTGATTCGATTGATTCAATTATTTCCTTGATTTGCTTTGATTTCACTTAATTTGCTTTGAATTATCGTTAAATTGTCTTTGTCCATTTTTAGGTGATTATAGATTCTCTCTTGAAAACTCTTTCAGGTCATAGCGTGTACACCAATAAGGAGCAAGAAATCTAGGTGCATTGTGATATCCAACATCCACTAGAAAATATTTTCCTACATAAATAAAGTATATTATTAAAACGTGAAACATTGATTGTACCCTTGAGTATATTAAACTATGATTTGGCTTATTGGGGGGAACAACAAGAGGATCTGCTCTTGACAGAGCTGAAGCTAGAACATGACTATCCACGTTAGACCCTTCCCAACCAGCAAGGCAGTACTGAAACTTATGATCGAAGGAACACACACCCATAATATTTTGTGATAGGTTGCCTTTTCTATCATGATATTTACCCTACATGTTGACCTCGACGGTGACTGGTATATGGGTTCCATCGATAGCTCCAACACAATCCTAAATGATATGATACAGTCATCAATTCTACGATCAACCAATACTATGATAAGGATAAAAATCCATACAAGAAATTTATAACAACACAAGAATTACCTTGAAGAATGGATCAAAATGTTCGTTCCCACTAATTTTAGGAGTGTTTGGACTAGGTGGTAGAAAGCAATCCTTGTGGAGTCCTAAGATAGCCCTTAACGCCTTGTGGAAGTATCGGCTGATTGTCTCTCCTGAGTGCCCAAAGTTGTGGGCAATCTTGCGGTTCCTCAGATTGTGGCCAAGGGTGTGGAGGAACATCACAAGTTGCTCTTCTAACGTCAAGTGTATCGTATCTATCAAGGTTCCTTTCAGCCTTAGGATAGTAGCTAGACGAAAGAAGGCTTCCCTACTCATGCAAATTTGATCATGACAATCCACATTGTTGGAATGAATAACCATTCTATAAAAAGAATTTCCTTTTCTTTTTCGTTTACCCATTTGTGCACTGCCTTCTCAGGCCACCACAACTATGGCTACGACAACACAAGAAATAAGAGCTATGAGAAGATGAGAGTATGTGGTCTCCACAGCTACCCATCCTAGAACGTCAATATTCTGAATAGGATCCATCAATGTCCTGAAATGTGGACAAACACAACGAATTGAGCTAGGAGATATTGGTAGCATGCTGTTGATGTTCTAGAAATTGAAAGTATTATACAAATAAAAGTGATTTTAAGACATTTTAGAATCAATGTTCAACATGTGATTCATCATATAAGCAATGTATCAAGATAGGAGGCAAACTGTTTGACAATGTTGGACAAAATACACAAGAAAAAATGGATGAACTAATAGGTTTGGTTAGACCAGCCAATCTCTTCAAATTAAAATCATCAATTAAGTAACATGTTGTAGTAGTTGACAGTGGAGCTTTTGAACTAATAGGTGCTAATTAGGTTTTAAATTCCAAACCCTCATACTTAAGGTGAGGTTATATGAGAGGGCTTTAAAAAAAATCTGATAAACCTATACAATAATAAAAGTAGTATTGACTCTTATTCTGTTTCCTTTCCAAAATTTACATCATGGCCAGATTCTGGTGCATTTATTGTTGTTGAGTCTCTTGAATAATCATGGTTTCCTTTCACATCCAAAATAAATATTAATTGACATTTGAACTCCAACAAAAGGAGGACTTGGAACTGTCACCTACCTTCTTCATTAATCATTTTTATTTAAAGATCCATCAACTATTCACTTTGGTTTATATACCTGTTTACTCCAGGTGGGCTTCTTTCTAGGTGGTAACTCGGTAAGATTCCATATCTTGTTATTTAAGAGGAAATGATAGTCAACATGCATAACCCTTTTACTCATTTCAGATTTGAGACATGAGCAAGAGGTTGTTAGCAGATCATGAGAAAGGTTTATATTGAATAAGTTACTTGGAGATGCAAATACATTGCTTGGCAAAAGATAACTTATTCAAGCATTCCACATGGGATTTTCAAAAAAATTATCTAGAGAAGCAACAATTATATCATGTTCTAAAGCATACATGCGAATGGAAAAGTGGCAGCATTTATGAATTGGATATATTTCTCTTCAATATGTGGGTAGAAGAATTTGATCAATCTGACCTTCCAACAACCTTATACATCCAGGTTGGGAAATGAGGCACTATAAGCCATCGACAATAAAAAGGTTGGGGTAGATGAAAATGTGTATATGTGTGCCTATTATATGGCGTCCTGAGACACAACCTTATACAATGACTATTACCCCATTTGTATTGGACGAGATGGCATAAGTTGATGATATAAGTCAAAACACAGAGTCCGAGGCTGATAAATTTAGCTAGATTTTTGTGTAGTAAGCATCATGAGCTTTGGAGCCCATCTTTTATTTCCCTCCACTCCAATGGTGGCATGAAATTGTAAAACTTTAACATGCCAGAGGCTGGCGTCCATTTTGTTGGACATAATAAATGTTAGGTCAAAAAAGCCTAGAAAACTTGTTAATGGTTTCTTCATGACCTTTTTGCATGTATTGCTGGCCGTTAAATGCATTGGCAGCAAAGAGATCAAAGTATTCAAGCACTATTTTGGAAGCCATCTTGAGAACACTTTTGGTCATGAGTGGTTTGGCTTCCATCTACTGTAATTATGAGGTTTTTACAAGTTTCCTAATCTTTGGAGTGAGATTATCCAGAGAATGTCCAACTCATCATTCCCAAAAATGTAGCAACTTCATTGGGTTGCCTGATTCCATATTTCTCAACTTCCTTACTTTATTTAACTTGACTTATATGCATAATTAATTGGAGATTCACTACAATTTGAGATTTACTTTTTTAAGCTTCATTGCCATTCTTAGCCCCTAGAGCACATAAAATCTAAATTACATTTCATATCTTTCTCTAATTAAATATATGGGCATTCTCTCAAGTTTTCCTTAGTAATCCCTCTATAGTTTCACATATGAGTTTACTACTCGGTAACCTTATTCTCACCCTTTCTAACACTTTCTTTCAATAATTTAGTTGCTACTTTCTTCTTCCATCCCAATTCCAAAACGTCAGAGAACTCAGAATAACAAATCTGCAAAATGCAATCTCACTTAAGCTATTGGTGTACATAGTTCCTATGCCATATGGATTAATCAGGAGCTAAATCATGGTCACTTTCCTGGTCTCATTTACTCCTTTCTTGTCCCACACAATCTCTCACTTTGGAGGAGAAACAATTCTACTTTCCATTAAATGATTATTTTTTCTCCTCTACAAAGTACACCAATCTTATATTTGGGAGCTCATAAAAATAGGTGTGGGTAAATTTTATTAATCAAATCAGCTCCATTATTAAAAAAATAAAATCCGCCTCTTGGTTTTCTGTCCACGCACATGACCCAATCTTAGGCTCTAGGATTCTTCTTTATAGAGGTTCAGTCTCCAGAAGGGTAAATGCTAAAGTTCAACTATGGTATTGAATTTGATTAAAATGATTGGCAATGATAGCAGAATCTCTTAAAATAATTAAATTTTATCTGTAGTGATAGCATACTCTGACTTCTTATCCATACTAGTGGTTAGATCAAGCTTTTGTTGTCCCTGAGAACTCCACCTCCCTCTAGCCCAGGACTGCTCTTTCTGGCAACATCAGGATTTGGTTGTTTGAAGTTTAATGGTGTTGGAACCCATATTCTCATTATGAGTGTAAACCCTCTTCTCCTCTTAGCAGAGAATTGGTGAAATTATTGTGCTATTCCAACAATACTCCATGGAATCAATTGGTTTGTTTAAGAAAGAAAACCATTGTAGGGTGCTATATTGCCTGATGATCAACTTATTGATGGTTATAATTTATTGTGGTTGCTCTTTTGTACTCTTATGTTCACACAATCTTTGTCTCCATCTGTAAATTGCTTTTATTTAAACTTATTTAATGTAAATTATTGCTTTAGTTTAGAAAATGAAAACCGGGCAATATGATACTGCAAGTTTCTGAAATTTTTTTATTGTAGCTAGGTTCCTTAAAGAAGTGAGATGATTTAGCTTATTAAGATGCTGATCAAGAAGAAGATTTTTTAAAGGCTGTCCTCTCATTCACACTGTTATTCTTTGTATCTTTACTGTAGCATTTTCTTCGGTTAGGAATCCTCACACAATGGGATCTATTTTGGCGGGAGAGAAAGGGTGGCATCCATCCAATGTAAGGCTTATTATATAGCTAGCCCTGGCTTGAGAAAATTTGCAGCATATTTATAAGTTTTTGTGGGGTTTGGCTGCTTGGCTACAAAAAAATTACTTTCCTTTTAATACTAAGGATTGATCAACGTATCCCATCCATGTATCATCACATTGGCCGGTGTTGCTTCAACAACATTGGTGTCAACCATCATATCTCATCTTGATCGTAGACACCATTGCTTGAGCACCCCCCTGTGCTGTTAGTTAAAACACAACAACAATCATAGGCACTACTATTGTAACAACCTCTGTACTATTGATTAAAATACTATTAGACTAAGAACTAAAACTATATCTATTATTTTTTCTTAGTCAATGCTGAATTTGTATTGTAAACAGGGATGCTAAGTACAATATTCTACTTGACAAACTCATATGTACCAAGTCATGTCAACTATTTCTTGTTGGACCTCAAACACATATAGCATTGACAATCTTTATTATTATAAGCTTATGTTTAGAGTGTAAGATCCTTTACAGTTAACATTTTTCTGAGTTTCAAAATATTGTTCTCTGTTTCTTATTAATGAAAAGAATCTTGTTATTATTAACAAAACATGGTGCCGAAATCTCACACCCATCAAATTCAAACCAAGCTTATTTACACACATTGGAATGTCACATCCTTTTATTGTTATGGTAAACTTCGTAGAGAAATCGACAAAATCTATCAATCACCAAATTTCAATTGGGTTTTCTTAAAACTCTTCATGTGGGTGAGATTGGAACACCTCGCGGCATTACAGAATCATAAAATTATTAATTTCATTTTGTCTATATTTTCTTTTCACTATGCACTTCCATTAAAGCCTGCACAACAACAGATATTTATTACAGTTTTGTCTTTGTCTATAGTTTTCACAATGGTTTATTATGGGGAGGATTGTGACTTTCCTTTTAATTTTAAACTCGGGTGAAAACGAGAAGAATTAAACTGGACAAAAATGAGAAGAATTTAAACCTAGCAAAAACCTTGGTAAGGAAAACTTTGATTAAACCCCGGGTGAAAATGAGAAGAATATAACTAGGAATCTCCTTAAATCGTAAAGCCGAGATGATTGTTTTAAAAAACCTAGCAAAAACCTCGGTAAGGCTAGAAAACAAAATTTGGGCAGAGAATTATGGTAAACATAAATAGTAAAAATTAGTATTATAACAGCTTTGCAAACACACTGAAAAAATATTGTGCCCAGTTAAAGAAATTTGCAGACAATAGAGGGCCAAGAGTAATAGAAAAGAAGAAATTCGCGAAGGAGAGAACAATGAACTGGAGTGGAGTTGTTTCCACGTTCAGATGCAATGAAAATGATGTGGCCGCTGGAAAACCCAAACCCTGCAAACGCAAAAATGAGGCGGACGCGAAGACCAAACCCTATTATGCAATGCGCGAAGATCACGGACCCAATGGAGAAATTAAACCAGGCTCATAATTTCGTAAAACCTGGATTTCATTTTGAATTCCACCTATTTTCCCGGAAGATGGTGCCGCCCATTTTAGGGCCTAAACTGGGTTTTGAAGGCTTAAACCGGGTTTGCAACATAGAGTCCCAAACAGTGGATTTCGGGAAAAATCAGAAGTCTCGCACCCAATTTCGGTAAAATTCCTGCAAACAAACGAGGCCTTAAAGATCACTGTGTGCCGAGGAGCTTATCATCTCACACTAAGACCCATGTGCATAAAAGTTTTGAATGGTGTTAAGAGAATTTAATTTTGAATTTTTTAAATAACAATAATTATATTATATATGTATATATTATAATATATACAATATAATTATTCAAGTCAATTTATATATAATTAAAAAATATTTTTTATATTGAAATAGTTTATCAACTGATAATACAACAACTTATATGATACCACAAAAAAAAGCTTAAAGTACAAGCACCCAAGATATTGTGGCACCTTGTTATCGATCAGATATCCTCTATGGAGGCATGGCTTAGATATATAGTTTGCACTTTAGATTATAACATTGTTCAAATATTTATAATAATTATCAAACTTGAAAGAAAGTTTTATGTTAGTTGTGCAAACACTCTTTTCAGTTTTCTTCCCATCCATCATTATTGTTGGCTTTGTATTCTATATTGTCCCAATCATCATTGTTATTGTATATGTATTCTGTATTGTCCTAACCATCATTGTAATTCTCATTATGGTTATCATTTCCATCTCCATCTTCAACATCTTTGATACTATTGTTTTCTTGCTCATCATTTGATTCGAGAATTTTGGTGTTTTGATTCATGTTACCCTTGTCCTCATCAATATCTTTATCTTGGTTGTCATCTAGGTATGTTGAAGTTTGGATATCCTTTTTGAATAAAATCATAGCTCCTTCCTTGACCAAAGATACGAATGTTTCCCTTGGCACTTCTATGATGGTTGTGACCTGTGACACAATGTAAAAATGTATGAGTTTACAATTAAACTCAGCAAGGTTCTATTTCCTGTTTTGGAAAATCACCTCATTTCTCTTCTTCCAAATGATCCATAAAATTTCAGAGGTTAAAGCAAACCATATCTTGTTCATCTTAAGATTGAATTCTTCCACAAAACCAGCAAGGACCTCATGCCATGACAAACAATCATTACAAATCCAAGTAATAGGTTGACCAAAAAATAGAGACCAAATTTTACTGGCAAATTTACACTAAAAAAAAGATTTTCAAAAGACTTTGGATAGTTATAGATGGTGCACAAAATAGTTTGTTTACCACAAGCAGAAAGAAAGGATCCAACAACGAGTTTTTTAAGAAGTAAAATCTATTTGAAATAAATTTTCTTAGGCTCAATAGGTGAATGCCAAAATAAATCAAAGATAAATTGCCATCTAATACTTGGCCAGTTAAAGCCCCAGATTTGATTGATTCTATTAATAATACCCACAACCTCCTTAAACATATTATATATTTGCTTGCTAGAGAAGTCACCCAAGGTTTTACCATCTGACCACTTTAATTGTTCGAGCACCTGACAAGACTTCAAAATTTTACCAGGGAAAGAGTTGCCCACTACTTTGGAGATAAGAGTGTATGTTTTCTTTTGAGATTTATAAATGTTATATTTAGCACTAATATCTTCCCAAGAACCCAATTGCTTGTCAATCATAACATCTTGAATAAGAGAAATGCCTTTATTATGCCAATTTTTTGCAGAACAACGTTGAGTCAAAGCAAGAGGTTTGCCCTTAAGGTATATGCCCCACCAAATTTATTTGTCTAGAATAGAAAATGAGGGATTCATACCAACAACATTTCTTGTGCAGATTAGGGCTCTGACCTAACACCACGCCCTCCAGATAGTAGAGAAAACATTGGAACCAAAGACTTTAACATCAAAATCCCCCAAAACAATGTCTAATAATGGTATATTCTTCCAATGTTTACCCTTTTTAATAGATGAACTGACCACATTGTTTTTGATAAGAACCTTCCAAGGCTCATTGTCATTCAGTGCTTTGAAGATCCATTTGGTTGCTAAGGCAATCCCTTGTATCTTCAAGTCTCTTAGCCCAAGTCCCCCATCATTTTTGGAGTACAACACCACTCCCTCTTGACACAATGTCTCTTCCTATTACAAAGACCATATGACCACAAAAACTCTCTTAGGATCCTTTCAAGTTTATTAGAGTGACAATTAGACAAAAGCCAAGATGATGCATAGTACACAACACATGAGGGGAGAACTTTTTGAACCACTTGAGCCTTGCTTGCAAGAGATACCGTATGGGTTTACCATTTAAGATGTTTATTCTTTATTTTATTGTATATCCAAGATCACATGTCTTTGATAGAAGGGTTTATAGCAAAGGGAATTCCCAAGTACCTCACAATAGTAGAGGGACTAGACCATTGCCATTCTCTGCCACTCTTTAAGGAGGAGATTTTGACCATCCTAGTAGTGTAGATTTATGAGGAGCAATTTTGGCTCCTAATGCTCGATAGAATAATTGCAACCTCCTAAGAACACTATCAAAATTATCTTCATCCAATTCCACAAACAAAGAAGTGTCATCAACAAATTATTCTATCAAGAGTTCATCCTTATTAGGCAATGCTCAATAACTTTTTTAGGAGGGATTGGCTTTTAAAATATACGAAAGAGCATAAACAACCACTACAAATAGTGCAGGTGCAAGTGGGCAACCCTTCCTAACAGACCTACCAAGTGGGATAGGTTCTGAGTATTCACCATTAAGTTCAATCACAGTTGAGGAATCTTTAAATAGAATACTGACCCATTTGCAGAAATACTTTGGAAACCCAACTGTCTCTAGCATTTTAAGCACAAATTTATATTCAATTATATCATAGGCCTTTTCAAAGTCAAGTAACATCATAACTACATGTTGTTCCTCCATTTTTTCCCAATGCATACCCTTCCAACTTGTAATAAGATTATCTAGTATGTATCTCCCTTTGAAAAAACCTATTTGAGTAATTGATACAATGTCATTGAGCATATCTCTAATTCTTCTATCCATAATCTTTGCAATTATCTTATAAGACATATTTAACAGCGTGATAGGTCTCCATTTTTTCACTTGGTATCTATCATCATCCTTAGGGAGTAATATGACATCCCTTTGTTAATTCTCTCCTAGTGATCCTGATTCAAAAGCCTCATTATAGAGTTCTAACAACTCATATGTAATCCATTCTTTATTCTTTTTATAAACTCCGCGAGTAGTCTATCAATGCCTAATGATTTTCCATTTGATAATAACCTAATAGCCTCATCTATTTCATTCAAATCAATCTTTTGATTGAGGGTCTTGGCTTGAGATTTTGTCACTTTCTTGGGGATTAGTTTGATACATTGGTTCATGGCTTCTTGATTCTCAATTCCATGTTATGAGGAAAACAATTGTTTATAAAAGTTAACAAATGCATTCATTATCTTTTTATTATTGGTAGTGAATCTATTTTCTACCTGAATACCACTAATCTCTTCTCTGAGCTATGTTTGGCTCTTTCAAGATTAAAGAAGTATTTAGATCCTTTGTCACCCTCTTTGACCCACCTAGCTTTAGCTCTAGTTTTTTGACCTTGAATTTTATAATCCTAAACTTTCCTCAATTGCATTTTTGTCTTAATAAGTTCTTGTTACAATTATTGATTATTACCTTTGTCTTGTAGTACTTTTTCTACTTCATTGAGTTTCATTTGATAATAATTCTCCTCTTGTTTTTTGTCCATGGCTCCCTTAGTTCGTATAATTTGAAACATCTTCCTCCACACTTGCAACATCTAATCCCACTTGGCAGTTGTTGAGGTTTCAGACATACAATATTTGGAAAGGGCAGTTACAGTTTGGATAGCCACTAATGTGTCTTCATCCTAGAGAAGGGAAGTTCTGAGCTTAAACATATTGTTCGTCCTATGGATTTTGGGCTAGGAGATGAGGCTTTTAAGTACAATGCAAGAATACATGGGAGAATGATATGAAATACTAACAGGGGATACACTGATGAGGGATTGGTTTGGATTGTGAGAAAACCCAAGCATGGCAGTGTTTACAGAAATTCTATCCAATCTACAATATATTCTATTCTTACTGGCTTGATTATTACACCAAGTGTACCAAATGTTATTGTACTCATTTTTCATCTTATCCAATGGGTCATTGATATTAAACCTCCTTTTGAATTTGGCCCAAAAAAAAAATTCATTGCCCTTCCATCAATGTGTATTCCCCCCAGATTTATCCTGTCCACTCTCAATCATATTAAAGTCACCAATGAATGTCCACTTTGCATTAGGAAGGCTATTTGAGAACTAGTCCCACAGATTGGCCCTATCTCTATAGTCATTTGGGGCATATATGTTACAAACTCCTATAATTTGATCATTGAATTTAAAAAGAATCCTTAAGGCTCTTTGACATGGAGATACACTATTGTTTGTCATCTTATCAGCTCAATTTGGCCCGACTAGAGTATCATAAGTTTTCCTCTTCTTTTTTCTTGCTTACTACTTCTATGAATTCACCCTCTCCCATTTCTTGGTCAGTCTGCTCTAAAGGACTCATTTGGGCCTCTTTATTGTGTTCTTTTGAAAGGGATTTGGGAAGTATGTTGTCAAAGGATATGGTAATTTCTACTTAATGAAATGCTATTTAGTATTCCTCATATTGTTACCTTTATCCTTAATTTTACCTAGAGCTATTTGCTAAGCATTAAGATTAGGGGTGTTATCCTCGTTAAATTTCTCTCTAGCCACTGGAGGATATTGTGGTTGACAAGCGAAGCAATTATGGTCTCTTATGCTTTCAACATATTTTGCTTGTTGTAATTTGAACTTATCCTCAAAAAGAGGATTAGTAAGGGAGACAAACTTATCCAGGTGACCATCAAGGGTTTCACCTAGGAGGTGAAACCCTTGATGGTCACATGGATAAGTTTGGTGAAGATCAGAGGGAGGTGAAGATCGGAGGTCAAAGTGTTGGTCTGCAAGTAGGGTGCCCTCTGTTTTTCGTGCCATGTTTGCAGATTGTTGTGGATGTGGTTTGGATTTATGTTGCCCCGTGTCTTGCTTCCCATTTCTTTTTTCTTGGTTTGCATGCAGTGGTTGTGGTCTTATTTTTTCCTTGTTTGATTGTTCTATCATTATATTTCTTGTTTTATTTCCTTTCATTTGCTTCACATGTGTGTGCCTTTATCATTCTCAGGGGAGCGCCATCTAGGGCTTGGCTCGTTCGAGTCTTAGCCATATCATGTTTTGAATGGTCGTATCAAAGGATAATGATGGAATTGAGGGGAAAGAGAAGGGAATTAATGTGCCTAAGGATGGAGATATTTTGAATAAACTTGGGGATACAGTTAAGCCTTCTTACAAGGCAGTTCTTTTAGACCACTTTTCTATCATGCTCCCAGAATCTGCTAGTTTTGAAGGGAAGTTTTTCAAAAAACAAGGGGAAGATGGAGGAAGAGAGCCCAACACCAATGGACATAGATGAGGAGATGATGTCGATTCCTCAACAAAATTTGTTGGTAACATGGAGGAGAAGAAGGTAAGGTCTCGTCACTTGGAGTGAAGACAATCGCTCTCTCACCGAATGATGATATGGTACACATGCTATTAAATCTGAATAAAATAGATTAAAAAGCATTGATGTATTTTTTGTTTGCATAGATGTTAAATTTTTACTTGCTAGGAAATTTTTGGATGACTGGTTCAACAACATTTGGGGGAAGAAACTTGGTATTATTGTTAGTTTTAGTAGAATGATTCAAAAGGGTTTGTTTGTAATCTTCTTAACAAATCATGGAATGCAAGAAAAAGTTTTGAATAAAGGGTATTGGCATGTAGGGAAAATATTGTTTAGAGCCCTTCCTTGGTCCCTGAAAAGTAATGCATAACAAGTTTAGCGAGTTCTTCCCCGTTCTGGGTTAAATTGAAAGATGTTCAACCATAATTTTGGTATGTTATACCTCACATGCTTAAGCCAATGAGATCAATTTTGCAAGTTGAAGAATCCAGAGTGACACTTTCATACCTTAATGCCTGCATATTTATTACATTGTACCCTGATGTTGTGTTCCTTGATGAAATTTCACTTGAAATTGAGGAAGAAATCTTTAGATGGCAAATTGTCAAGCTTGAAAACATAGGGGCTTGCTTCCATTGCAACCTTAATGGTCATAATAGAAAGGAGTGTCCTCTATTGAAAAATATTCAAAGAGATTTCTCAGGGGGAGTCCCAAATAAAAGTAACACTCAAACAGAAGGGGGCAAAAATGATAAAAATGTGAGTCAAAATGATAAATTTAATGAAAGGAATGTTGATAAAGAGGTCCCTAAATGTAACATTGCTACTGATCAAATTGATAATGCTAATGAAAGGAATATTGGACATAACAATAATAATAATGATGGTCAAGATGATATAATTAAAAAATATTGATAATATTATTAAGTTATATATTGGTAACAATGGATATTAGTAATTGAATATATAATATATAAAAAGATTAGCAAATGAAGAAAAACATTATATTAAAATATAATAATATTTGCAAATGAAAAAAGAGAATTTATTAAATAAATAAAATATATCTAATTTTTTATCAATAATATTTTTGTTCAATTTTTATCTTCTTCTATTTTTATATTGTTCTTAATGTTTCTCTTGTTTGGCTAATTTGTATTTTATATTAAAATTTTTATTTTATTTTATCTAATCATAAAAATTATACACATCTAATTATTTAACATAGATTTATTTGTGATTTTATTTATAAAATCTTTGTAAATGCACGGGAAAATACTTCTAGAATCTTAATAATTTTTTTAGTCTCAAGTCTTTTATAAGAGTGATCAGTGCAAACCTAACATGTTCGGAACATGCGTAGATAGTCAAAAATTAGTGAAAGAAGCATATACCTAACATATAGTATAACTATTTGTAAGACACCTCAGATAGAGCTTAAATGGGAGCACCCTGTCACCGTTTGATTTGCTCTTAGAATAGGGATGTGGGTGTGCTCTAAAAACACAAGGAGCATGTCCCCAATGTTGTTTACAAAGGTTTAGGATAATTTAGTAACCATGTATACCCCATAATGACACAAAATCAAGTATGGTGAACCTGATTTTCCCCTAGAGTTTGAAGGAACCAAATGAAGCTAGAATGCAGATTTGAGTTATGAATGCTTATGCTAAGTTGATTTTAACCAAAGATAAGTGTGATATGGATGGAAATTATATGCAAAGCTTGAAAATGAACTATATTAAATCCATTAAGCTAAGCTAGTGTGAGTTATAAAGCTTGAAAGATAAGTAAATCTAACAATTAGGAGATATGCTAAGATAATCTAGAAGTAATTTAACATTATAACAATGCATGAAATGATATGTGAATTGGTTAATTACTCTTGGAAGAGAGACTATTTATAGGATTTGAGGAAGGTCTTGGGTTAGAAAGGGTAGTTAGGGTTAGAGTCAGGGGTAGGGGTAGAGTTTGGGGGTATGGTTAGAGGTATGGTCAAGGGGATAAGGGTTAAAGGTTGCTCACACGTGTGAGAAACATTGGGGAAGTGTGCTTAGGTAACAATGGTGGAAGAGGAGATATAGCTCTCATTTATGGCTGTACAAGCCATTAATGAGGGTGTAAAGGGCCATTAATGAGCATGTAAGGCTCATTAATGAGGGGGTTGACCATAAGTCAAAGGATGAGGTTTTAAACTAAGAGGGTTATGAATCACCCTCTAAGTAGGTTTAGGATGGGATTAGGAGAGTGAGGATAGGTTTAGGGTTTCCTAGAAGATATCTAGGGTTTTAGGCTTTTAAATAAATATTTAATTTATTTAAAGGGTTTTGAGGGATAATTTATTAAATAATTAATAAATTGGAGGGAATATCATTCAAATTGGATTTAAATGCTTTTGGAAGGGATTCTTTAATTAAATGTCTTTAATTAAAATAGGAGAAGGGATAATGACAATAAAAATAAATTAATTAATTAAATAAATTAATAATTAATAAATGATGATGTCATCAAGGATTTTTGCAAAATAAAATATTTTTATTTAGCGAAGGGATTTTAGGTGTCTACATTTTTCCCCTCTTTGATGCGATGCCGCATGTGGCGTGACGTCAAAGACAAGAAAATGAATAGAGGTAAATGAGATTCACCTCTATTAATTGAGATTGAGTATGGATAGGAGGATATGAATAGATAGGGTGTGTGATGGAAAATGTTATGGACATATAAACTAGATGAAACAAAAATACTTATCTCAAAAGAAGGTTGATGAAGAAATCACTGTTTTCTGATGTCTATGCATAGTTTCGAGAAATTCTACAACTTGCTCCGGATTGGAAATGTCAAGACAGAGAAAACCCAAAAAAAATTTATCCTTCTAAGGTTATGTTGACTTTGAACCAAATAACAGGGCAAGGTCTTACCCTAGGGCAGAATCCTACCCCCCACTAAAGGTCATCCCTGACCTGAAACAACTTCGACAAAAATTTGTTTCGCAGATCCCGGAAGTTCGCCGAAAAGGGTATCCAGATCTGTACTTCAATTTTCTATATTGTACTTGTACCTGCAAGAAAAATGGTTTTGTTGTTTGGATGAGGAGTTTGCCTTGGTCAAACCCCAGTTTGGAATCAACCTTAATAATGGAATTGAAATAGAGAATGCTAGCAAGTAGTAGAAGTAGATCTAACAACGAAGCTATGAAATTCAATAGATATGCAATTGTATTTTAAATGTAAACAAATATATTGATATGAAAGCTTGAACATAAAATTAACAAATGTAAATCAAAACCTCCATGATTGCATGCTTGGAATCCACCTTGAGGGAAGAATGAATGGATCTTGAAGATGAACAAAGGATCTTGAAGGAAGATCACACCACCATGATGGCTAGATCTAAGGTTTGAATGATGAATCTTGAATGCTTGAACCAAATCCCTTCAAAGGCTTGAATGCTCAAATCCTTGATCTTCAATGAAGAACTTGAATGGAGAAGAGGACTTGAATGATTCCTTGAAAATTCTTGATGGAATGCTTGCTTGATCTTTCTTGAGAGCTCTTGATGATTGATGGATGAGATGAGATGGAGAAAATGAGAGAGGAAGGCTTCCTTTTATAGTGATCTAGGGCACAAACTCCTAGAGAAGGCCGACATTAGAGAATTAAATCCCAATTAACCTTAACCCCTAGAAATGGACCTAGATTAAATGCAATTTAAGAGTTTACCATTTTGAAACCCGAAACAGCCGACCCGGAGGTGGGAAAATAAAACTTTTTGAAACCCGACATCCCGAAACTTTTAGAAACTGAAATTTGGACCTGGGGTCAGGGACGAGGTAGTCTCTTCCCTAGGTCAAGGTAGAGGTAGGTCAGGGTAGAGGTCATCCTTGACTCTTCAGGTCATCCTTTTCCTAGAAAGTCAAAGTCTTCAGATTCTCAGATAAAGTTATCAGAAAGAGGCTGGAAACAAAGGGGAGAGAAGCAAAATAGGGGGGAAACAACCAGATCCATGCAAAGACCCAATCAAGGAGATTCACATGACCCCAGACTACTTACTCGGAGGGCTAAACACTCTTAACATGGAAGTGCTTCCATTTTAAGACGATACATTAAGCCCCCACTTTAGCAAGAGTATGGACTCAATGCAAACTCATGGTAAAGGAGAAGAAAGAAAATATCTGAGTGGATTCACAATGAGATAAAATAACACTTAGCTAAGGACACAAGCCCCTAGGCTAAGGATTCTAACTCAACATACACACATGAAGGTGCGAAAAGAAAACTAAAAATAACACAAAAGAGGGGTTAGTATAAATAAACCCAAATAAATTAGCATAAGAAACCTTGCTAAGAAATATTTCTCATACTAATATCATATTTGGAAAGCTATCATAAAAACATAATTGATTACATAAGAAAGACAAGAGAAACACTATAAATAACATAGCTTCATGATCCAGTCCCACTAGCATGAAAGCAAAAAGAAAGAAAGGAGAAAGTGATTACCTCGCCCAGTAAGATGCCCACCTTACCGTGAATCACCCTGGAGGGAGAGCCCAACAGGTGGCCAAACTTGATAGTTCACCCATAAACTGTGCTTGCAATTGTAATGCATCTTCTAACGGCTTCTGGAATACCCATAGATCCACCTTCTTGTATCACTATGAATATGAAATGCATGTCTCCTCAAGATTTAGCAACTTATGTGCGTTACCTTCAGAAGATTTAGCATATTGGAAATGCGTGTCTCTTCAAGATTTAGCAACTTATGTGCGTTATCTTCCAAGATTTAGCATATTGAAAATTGAAAAATGTGTGGCTTCAGGATTTAGCAACTTATGTGCGTTACCTTCCAAGATTTAGCATATAAAATAAATAAAAACTATAGTACAAGGGAGACCCTATATATGCCCCCCTCCTTATCATGGTAGTCTACTATACAGGATAAGGAAGAGGAAGAGGATACCTACTTCACAATACAAGGAGATATCCTGTTTACATCAATGTACACCATATTCTTAGCGAGGGATATTGACCCCTACATCCAAGAGTATAGATAATCGTGAAAAGGATATGTCACTCATGGAAAAGGATCCTCAATGAAAAAGAGATCTTATCCACAAGACCCCCACCATAGAGGAGTTCTTTTAGATAAAATATCATCTTTCAAAGGCGAGAACAAATATTCAATCATCAAGCCTCCTACAAAGAAGAGGAAAATGAATCTTTGGAGTGAGGGAAACAACTCTAACACCAAAGCCAGGGTAAGTGTTTTATAAAGAACATAATTTTCAAAATAAAGAAGAGGTGATGACCTAGGACAACAACCTCTTATATAAAAAGGTGTTATCCATAGTTAAAACATCTATCAATATGATGAAATAATATTGCAATATAAATAAATACCACTAAGCTAAAGAAAGCAATTCCCTAGCCAAAGAGAAAGAAGGAAGAACCTTGCCCACTAGGGATGAAGGCAAGGGATACCTTTGCAAAAAAAATGTATTAGAAAAGATATCTTGAATAGGATCTATGGATGATTATAAACATAATACAAAACCATAGAGAGATAGGAGAGAAAGAATACCAATTAAGCTGAATAAAAAGCCTAATGGATCCTAAGAGACTGGATGGAAATACACCTCTTGCCCCCTAGTCCAGAGACAAGAGGAGATGGAATTTATATTATATCAGAACGAGGGGAATCCCCTATATCAAAATTATGAAGGAATTGTAAAACTGCACGAGAATGAGATATAATTCCTAAAGCAGCTCTTTCTCTAACATATAACTTGAAATGCTTACAATCAACAAGTAAATGTGTATTACTATAATGAAAAGGACATGTGTACTTGGATAAAGTATTTTTCGGTATAGGATTAAAGATTTCTTTTTTAGAATTCATTAATTGAACATACACCTTCTTAGCTACATATTGACGAGTATCAAGATTATCTATTTTAGGTGTAGGGAGAAGAATATGAAGAGGAGGACGATGATCAACATCACCTACTTGGACTTCAAATTGCGAACAACCAACACCATGCAAATCCTGTTTAGGGGGTATATGAATCGGATACTTGATACCGTGCTCATTAACTCCAAGCCCTAAACCTCTATAAACTTGTTTAGTTATCATATTATATCATGTAGTGTACATATCATGTAAAGCTTCTACAAGAGGTGATTGTTTATCATGCTCATGAGTAAATGTTGTATAAGGTGGAATAATAGGTTTTGAAGAAGTTTCTTTACCCTTTCCTTTAATATCATCATGAATCGGAGGAGAAGGTAAATCAAAGAAATCTGCATCCTGAACTATAGCTTGAATCCCATCATAAGTACGGGAAGAACTAGGGATAGCAGATGGAGAACTAGGCATTGGATTAGAAATAGGAAGATTAGGAATGATAGGATTAGGATTAGGAAGATTAGGAGATGGTGAATCATCTACCAAATTCTTCACATAATCCAAGAGGATAATAAGTCTACCACATGAATTTTTAATGAAAGTTTTGAATGTAGGAATACTAGTATCAGTCAATTTCACAAAAGCATAGGCAAGTGCAAAATGAAGGATCATCAACGTAATGAAGTGAATGATACTCTCATAAAAATCATAGGTATGGTAAAGAGATGCTAAAAGAAGGGTAATAAAGAACATGACCACACATCAAAGCATCTTAAGAATCTTCATAGTAAATGAAATGCAAGCAATATTTTTTAATTTTATTGGATATATAGATTTTTTTGTATTTTTGAGTTTAAAATGCAAGAGCATAAAATAAATCTAATCTTAATGCAAGAAGAGATTAAACCACAAATCTAACACAATAGGGCATCTAAATCCACAAAAGAAAAGGGGTAAGCTTGTCAAGTTCACCAAAATGAATAATGAAGGTGAACACACAAGATAATACGAAGGGAGATCTAACACCAAAAAGAAAGAGTTGTCTATCATCGGGTTCACCAAAATGAATAGAGGTAAATGGGATTCACCTCTATTAATTGATATTGAGTATGGATAGGAGGATATGAAAAGATAGGGTGTGTGATGGAAAATGTTATGGACATATAAACTAGATGAAATAGAAATACTTATCTCGAAAGAAGGCTGATGAATAAATCACTATTTTTGGTGTCTGTGCACAGTTTTGAAAAATTCTGCAACCTGCTCTGGATTGGAAATATCAAGACAGAGAAAACCCTAAAAAAATTTATCGTTCTGAGGTCAGGTCGACTTTGATCCAGATAACAGGGAAAGGTCTTACCCCAGGGCAGAATCCTACCCCCCATTGAAGGTCATCCCTGACCTGAAACAACTCCGATAGAAATTCTATTCGCAGATCCTAGAAGTTTTCCGAAAAGGGTATCCAGATCTATACTTCAATTCACTGTCATGTACCTCTACCTACAAGAAAAATGGTTTTGATGTTTAAATGAGTGGTTTGCCTTGGTCAAACCCCGGCTTGGAATCAACCTTAATAATTGAATTGAAATAGAGAATGCTAGCAAGTAGTAGAAGTAGATCTAACAACGAAGTTGTGAAATTCAATAGATATGCAATTGTATTTCAAATGTAAATAAATATATTGATATGAAAGCTTGAACATAACATTAATAAATGTAAATCAAAACCTCCATGATTGCATGCTTGGAATCCACCTTGAGGGAAGAATGAATGGATCTTGAAGATGAACAAAGGATCTTGAAGGAAGATCACACCACCATGATGGCTAGATCTAGGGTTTGAATGATGAATCTTGAATGCTTGAACCAAATCCCTTCAAAGGCTTGAATGCTGGAATCCTTGATCTTCAATGGAGAACTCGAATGGAGAAGAGGACTTGAATGCTTCCTTGAAAATGCTTGATGGAATGCTTGCTTGATCTTGCTTGAGAGCTCTTGATGATTGATGGATGAGATGAGATGAAGAAAATGAGAGAGGAAAGCTTCCTTTTATAGTGATCTAGGGCACAAACTCCTAGAGAAGGCCAACATTGGAGAATTAAATCTAAATTAACTTTAACCCCTATAAATGGACCTAGATTAAATGCAATTTAAGAGTTTATCGTCCTCAAACCTGAAACAGCCGACTCGGAGGCGGGAAAATAAAACTTTCCGAAACCTGACATCCCAAAACTTCCAGAAATTAAAATTTGGACCTGGGTTCAGGGATGAGGTAGTCTCTGCCCTAGGTAAGGGTCGAGGTCATCCTTGAACCTTTACGTCTTCCTTGACCCAGAAAGTCAAAGTCTTCAGATTCTCAGAGAAAGTTGTCAAAAAGAGGCTGGAAACAAAAGGGAGAGAAGCAGAATAGGGGGGAAACGGCCAGATCCATGCAAAGACCTAATCAAGGCACTTGACATGACCCCATACCACTTACTCGAAGGGATAAGTGCTCTTAACATAGAAGTGATTCCATTTTAAGATGATACATAAAATAAGATGCCCCAGGCTAGAATGGATGGTAAGGGGTTGTGCACCCTCGAGAAAATAACGCAAAGAAGAAACTTTGGGGAATTTTCTCGAAAAGGATGCAAGCGGGAAGGAAACGAAGGAAGTAGAGAGGAAAGAGGATGAATAGACGTCCTTCTAGGATAAAATATGTATGAATGCAAGATGAGGTGAGATGTAGGATGCACGATGAATCTATATGAAGGATGCAAAATGCAAAATTAATCTAGATGATGTAGGATGAGGGGGATTTGGGGAGCTCATTGTGTTGGATATTTTCGAGAGCACAACCTAGTTTGATATAGCAATGCTAGAGACCTGCCAAGGTTACTAGGAACTCAAGGCCTTGTTACTAGCGTTGCATAGGACTGACACAAAAAGACATGTAAGGGTTGCTCCAACATCACACATGAATCCTAGAGGATGCATGGTGGAAACGATGCTGGAAAAAGCACAAACATACAACTGACGTGCAAAATCCAAAGACAGGGAAGCGTCCATTTTGCTAAGAACATGATCTCATATAAATGATTTGCAACCAAGAAGACTGATCTCTACAAATTATAAAACAGTTGAATCATAATTTGATACCTAAAGATTATAAAAGATATCTAAAGAAGGGCCTAAATTTTTTCATAACTTCCCAAATACCTAATCCTTAAATTTTGAAACTCAAGGACAATAATGGTGCTGGAATTAAAATTTAATCACAGTGACTCCAGACATAAAGAATTTGACAGTCTTGAAAATACTCAAAATAGTGACAAGATGAATAAAACCATGACACTGGGGCAGCAAAGAGGTACATTGTCTTAGGGCAATAAGAACAGCGAGGTGTACATCCCAACCATTCATGGTAATTATTTTATGGTGTTATAAAGTCAATCACTTCTAATGTGCCATAATAATGGTTTATATTGTTGGGCGTGGAGTGAATCTTAGGGACATGCTAAAATAGCAGCGGATTTCTGCATAATGTCATAAACCCAAATGTATGAGATAGCAGCAAAGTCGTGAAAAATAATAACAATAAAGAATTGTGCAGAGGTCATCTTGCTTGACTATTGTTGTACACTGGATATCACACATAAAAAAGCGTAGTTTAAAATCAACCGGTTCTTAAAAAAAAATGTTGATTGATAAAACAACAGTCAGTCTGAAGATGTGGGAAAAAAAATCCTATCTACTAACTGGTTGCATGCACACAATCATGCGACTTAAAGTTGTTTGTAAATAAGCTAATAATTGAAGACTAAGTTGTTTGTAAATAAGCTAATAATTGAACACTATCTAGTTATTGCTATAAAGTTTTTGGTTATAATAGCTAGTCTTACAACATATTTATACTTCATGTAATCAAAAATTAGTTCACAAATAAATAATAATAATCTTATGGAAGAAGGCTTCCCCAAAAAATCATAGTAATATTTTAAAGTTGATGGTCCCATAAATTTAGTAGTGCAGTTGAGCTTAGAAGTTTTAAGTCTAAAATTTAAAAATGTTGATAATCTTATAAAAAATAAAAAATAAAAATGCTGTAAATTTTTATTTTTTTAAAAAAAAAATTATTTTCTTTCAATTTCTTTTCTTTTATAAAATATTAGTTAATTCATAAGTGACAAAAAAACCTCTCAAACTGGTGGGATAATTTGGAGCCTCACCCCAATTTCACTCTGAAATATGCATCCTAATAAGTAAGGACTCTTATTTTTTGAAAAAGATTCTAATAACTTTATTGTTTTTTTTTTAAATCATAGAACCTCCGCTCCATCAAAATAAATCTAAAACCCCTCTCACAGAACCTTACCCTAAATGCCGGTCAATTTAAAATCTTTCCAAAAACTATTCAAATGCTTTTAAAAAATTAAATAGGAAAAAAAAAATGTACAATTATAGATCCGCTTTTCAGAATCCAAAGATAGAAGCATCCATTTTGGGAAGACCATTATCTCATATAAATGATTTGAATCCAACAAGATTGATCTCTACAAACTATAAAACAGTTGGATCATAATTTGAAACCTAAGGTTATAAAACAGTTCGATCATAAAGTGAAACATGGAGATTATAAAACAGTTGGATCATAACTTGAACCCTGAATTTTTTCAGAACTTTCGAAATACCTAATCCTTAAATTTTGAAACTCAACTACAGTAATGGAGCTAGAATTAAAATTTACAAAATTTTCCTCTGCCAAATTTTAACAGATGCAAGTAGGCTGGCCACAAAAGCAAAAGCTTAAATAACTAAATTCATTCCAACCTTCGTACGTTGCGCTGAAATTGTATCAGTTAATTTCTTAATACTTATAAGACATTTTTATCTCCCCCCTTTCTAACAGTTAATTTTCTCATTACTAATTCCTTCTATCCAAAGAGATTGTGCGAACCATTGCTTCTGTTGGTTGAGATTTTTATGAGTATTTCACAGGAAATTAGTCTCACAGATTTATAGCAAGGAACAGAACTAAAAAAAATTCAAAGATCGAAAACTTCAATTTATCCTCAAACCCTTCCTTCAGTAATAGAAAGTCAGAATCAAAACCTACATTGTAGAGATCGTTTACATTAAAGAGTTCAAATACCAAATTCACATTAACAGTAAAAGAAGATTGAAGGTAGCTAGCTGCTAAGGTTCGCTGCCATAGCACTGCTAAATGATCTTTCTACAATCACTGTTCAATTTTCACATGGCTGAGAACATGAACTTAGCATTCAAACATTTTTATGATGTAGACGAGGGTAACACAGTGAGGACCTGTTCGCTTTGAATTTGAACATGGCTCGCTCCCTGTGACACAAATTGTGCATCCTGATGAGGATCAGCTGTTGTGAATTGGTGCGCAGTGGAAGAATGAGCAGGCGGCAAGGCCTCTTCTTTGGCGGATCTCATCTTATGGAGAAGAGTGTCTAGGGCTTTTGCATAATTGGCAAAGCCAAGGGAGTGGAAGGCGTGAATTACATCCTCGCCGTTGATGGACTTTCTTTTACCCCACTTACAGATGTCTGCTGCCTCCTCTGCCACAAAGCGTACGAACTCAGACGCGCATTCCTGCACTGCTTGCTTCGCCTCATTCGACAGCCTGGTGTTGGGAGGAAGACGTTCGCGCATTATCCTCCCTACATTGGCCAGTGGTAATAACCGATCTCCTCCTCCAAACTCTGCATCTCTGTCATTTCCATTTGTGCCGCTACTCTCGCCAAGGTTCCAATTCTGTGCACCCTCCATTTCTTGATTATGATTATTTTGCTCCTCTCTCCTCTCTTTCTATGTAGATATTATGTTAAAACCTTGTGTATTATGATTTCGTCGACCTAGGGTAACTCATTTATATTAGTTAATATATATAGAGCACTGCATGCATATGTTTTTTTGTTTTATGTTAAAAACTGTGAGAGAAAGCAATTGTAGACACCAAATTAACACTAATTGCTGATTCAAGACATACAACATATATAGACCAGCATCAGTCCAGTCCTGTAGAATTGTTGACTAGAATGACATACAACATTAACATAGACTGGTATCAGTTCCGAAGAAGAGCTTAGACACTAGATGAACAGTCTGAACACTGATCATGATATACAATATGTAGTAAACATAGACCTCAGTATCAGTCCTGTAGAAGAGCTCCCAGTTCTGTCCATGTTGACTTTTATTTCCAAGCAGCTGTGTAATTTGAGCTTTAATGACTTGAACTTGAAAATCTAATTTCAAGTTCTTTTCTACCTCAACTTGTAGTTGAGAAAATAAAGATGTAAGAGAGTTTCCCCTAGTGTTTGTATTACAATTATGACTTTTTGATCTCAAATGATGTTATTGTCTCCAAGAGAAACATGACGAAAAATAGTTGGTTTCATATTACAATCTTTACTTTCCTTAAGCTCTAGTTACCACAAGGTCATGTCATAGTTAAGATTTTCTTTAATCCAAATCCATTCATATCTGGAGATGTTTCAATCCATTTTAATACATCAACAATAATATGCCAATTTTACAATTGAATTCAAATTAACAGACATTACTGTTCAATTAGTATTGGAGTTTCTTTTAAGGCTAAATGTAAGGATATGTGTACCTAGGAGCTTATTATCTCACACTAAGACCCATGTGCATAAAAGTTTTGAATAGTATTAAGAGAATTTAATTTTAAATTTTTTTAATAACAATAATTATATTGTATATGTATATATTTTTAATATATACAATATAATTATTCAAGTCAATTTATATATAATTAAAAAATATTTTTTATATTGAAATAGTTTATCAACTGATAATACAACAACTTATATGACACCACAAAAAAAAGCTTAAAGTACAAGCACCCGAGATATTGTGGCACCCTGTTATCGATCAGATATCTTCTATGGAGGCATGACTTAGATATATAGTTTACACTTCAGATTATAACATTGTTCAAATATTTATAATAATTATCAAAACTTGAAAGAAAGTATTATGTTAGTTGTGCAAACACTCTTTTCAATTTTCTTCCCATCCATCATTATTGGGCTTTGTATTATATATTGTCCCAATCGTCATTGTTATTGTATCTCTATTTTATATTGTCCTAACCATCATTGTAATTCTCATTACGGTTATCATTTCCATCTCCATCTCCATCTCCATCTTCAAAATATTTGATACTATTGTTTTCTTGCTCATCATTTGATTGGAGAATTTTGGTGGTTTGATTTATGTTACCCTTGTCCTCATCAGTATCTTTATCTTGGTTGTCTTCTAGGTATGTTGAAGTTTGGATATCCTTTTTGAATAAAATCATAGCTCCTTCCTTGACCAAAGATACAAATCTTTCCCTTGGCACTTCTATGGTGGTTGTGACCCATGACACAATGTAAAAATGTATGAGTTTACAATTAAACTCAGCAAGGTTCTATTTCCTATTTTGGAAAATCTCCTCATTTCTCTTCTTCCAGATGATCCATAAAATTTCAGAGGTTAAAGCAAACCATAGCTTGTTCATCTTAAGATTGAATTCTTCCACAAAACCAGCAAGGACCTCATGCCATGACAAATAATCATTACAATTCCAAGTAATAGGTTGACCAAAAAATAGAGACCAAATTTTACTGGCAAATTTACACAAAAAAAGATGTTCAAAAGACTTTGGATAGTTACAGATGGTGCACAAAATAGTTTGTTTACCACAAGCAGAAAGAAAGGATCCAACAACAAGTTTTTTAAGAAGTAAAATCTATCTAAAATAATTTTTCTTAGGCTCAACAAGTGAATGCCAAAATAAGTCAAAGATAAACTACCATCTAGTGCTTGGCCAGTTAAAGCCCCAGATTTGATTGATTCTATTAATAATACCCACAACCTCCTTAAGCATATTATATATTTGCTTGCTAGAGAAGTCACCCAAGATTTTACCATTAGACCACTTCAATTGTTCGAGCACCTGACAAGACTTCAAAATTTTACCAGGGAAAGAGTTGCCCACTACTTTGGAGATAAGAGTGTATGCTTTCTTTTGAGATTTAGAAATGTTATATTTAGCACTAATATCTTCCCAAGAACCAAATTGCTTGTCAATCATAACATCTTGAATAAGAGAAATCCCTTTATTATGCCAAATTTTTGCAGAACAACGTTGAGTCAAAGCAAGAGGTTTGCCCTTAAGGTATATGCCCCACCAAATATATTTGTCTAAAATAGAAAATGAGGGATTCATACCAACAACATTTTTTGAGCAGATTAGGGGTCTGACCTAACACCACGCCCTCTAGATAGTAGATAAAACATTGGAACCAAAGACTTCAACATCAAAATCCCCTAAAACAATATCTAATAATGGTTTATTCTTCTAGTGTTTACCCTTTTTAATGGATGAACTGACCACATTGTTTCTGATAAGAACCTTCCAAGGCTCATTGTCATTCAGTGCTTTGAAGATCCATTTGGCTACTAAGGAAATCCCTTGTATCTTCTAGTATCTTAGCCCAAGTCCCCCCATCATTTTTGGAGCACAACACCACTCCCACAATGTCTCTTCCTATTACCAAGACCATCTGACCAAAAAAACTCTCTTAGGATCCTTTCAAGTTTATTAGAGTGACAATTAGATAGAATCCAAGAGGATGCATAGTATACAACACATGAGGAGAGAACTTTTTGAACCACTTGAGCTCTGCCTACAAGAGATAACATATGGGTTTACCATTTAAGATGTTTATTCTCTATTTTCTTGTATATCCAAGACCACATGTCTTTGATAGAAGGGTTTATAGCAATGGGAATTCCCAAGTACCTTACAATAGTAGAGAGACTAGACCATTTCCATTCTCTGCCACTTAGCCAGTTAGGAGGAGATTCTGACCATCCTAGTAGTGTAGATTTATGAGGAGCAATTTTGGCTCCTAATGCTCGATAGAATAATTGTAACCTCCTAAGAACACTATCAAAATTATCTTCATCCAATTCCACAAACAAAGCAGTGCCATTAGCAAATTATTCTATCAGGAGTTCATCCTAATTAGGCAATGTGATACCTTTTATAGGAGGGCCTATCTCATTGGCTTTTAAAATATATGAAAGAGCATCAACAACCACTACAAATAGTGCAGGTGCAAGTGGGCACCCCTGCCTAATAGACCTGCCAAGTGGGATAGGTTCTGAGTATTCACCATTAAGTTCAATCACAATTGAGGAATCTTTAAATAGAATACTGGCCCATTTGCAAAAATACTTTGGAAACCCAACTATCTCTAGCATTTTAAGCACAAATTTCTATTCAATCATATCATAGGCCTTTTCAAAGTCAAGTAACATCATAGCCTTCCAACTTGTAATAAGATTATCTAGTATGTATCTCTCTTTGAAAAAACCTATTTGAGTAATTGATACAATGTCATTGAGCATATCTCTAATTCTTCTAGCCATAATCTCTGCAATTATCTTATAAGACATATTTAACAGTGTGATAGGTCTCCATTTTTTCACTTGGTATCTATCACCATCTTTAGGGAGTAATATGTCATCCCTTTGTTAATATTCTCTCCTAGTGATCCTAATTCAAAAGCCTCATTATAGAGTTCTAACAACTCAGATGTAATCCATTCTTTATTCTTTTTATAAAACTCTGCTAGTAGTCCATCAATGCCTAATGATTTGCCATTTCATAATATCCCAATAGCCTCATCTATTTCATTTAAGTCAATATTTTGATTGAGGCTCTTGGCTTGACATTTTGTCACTTTCTTGGGGATTAGTTTGATGCATTGATTCATGGCTTCTTGATTCTCAATTCCATGTTATGAGGAAAACAATTGTTTATAAAAGTTAACAAATGCATTCATTATCTCTTTATTATTGCTAGTGAATCTATTTTCTACCTGAATACCATTGATCTCTTCTCTGAGTTATGTTTGGCTCTTCTGAGATTAAAGAAGTATTTAGACCCTTTGTCCCCATCTTTGAGCCACCTAGCTTCAGCTCTGGTTTTTTTACCTTGAACTTTCTTCAATTGCATTTTTGTCTTAATCAGTTCTTGTTCCAATTATTGATCATTACCTTTGTCCTGTATTACTTTTTCTACTTCATTAAGTTTCATTTTATAATAATTCTCCTCTTATTTTTTGTCCATGGCTCCCTTAGTTCCTATAATTTGAAACATCTTCCTCCACACTTGCAACATCTGATCCCACTTGGCAATTGTTGAGGTTTCAGACATATAATATTTGGAAAGGGCAGTTATGGTTTGGATAGCTGCTAATGTGTCTTCATCCTGGAGAAGGGAAGTATTGAGCTTAAACATATTGTTCGTCCTATGGCTTTTGGGCTAGGAGATTAGGCTTTTAAGCACAATGCAAGCATAAATGGGAGAATGATCTGAAATACTAATAGGGGATACACTAATCAGGGATTGGCCTGGATTGTGAGAAAACCCAAGCATGGCAGTGTTTACATAAATTCTATCCAATCTACAGTATATTCTATTCTTGCTGGCTTGATTATTACACCAAGTGTACCAAATGTTATCGTACTCATTTTTTATCTTATCCACTAGGTCACTGATATTAAACCTCCTTTTGAATTTGGCCCAGAAAAAAAAAATTCATTGCCCTTCCATTAATGTCTATTCCCCCAGATTTATCCTGTCCACTCTCAATCATATTAAAGTCACCAATGAATGTCCACTTTGCATTAGGAAGGCTATTTGAGAGCCAATCCCATAGATTGGCCCTATCTCTATAGTCATTTGGGGCATATATGTTACAAACTCCTATCATTTGATCATTGACTTTAAAAAGAATCCATAAGGCTCTTTGACATGAAGATACACTATTGTTTGTCATCTTATCAGCTCAATTTGGCCTGACTAGAGTAGCCACACCTCCTTTACCTCTGTCATGCCCTTAATATAAACATGTGGCCTTGTCCCAAACAAATTTAAGAGTGTTATAGGCATGATAACCAGTAACCTTAATTTCTTGTAAGTAGATAATATCCTTCTTCTGCACTTTATTACACAACCTTCTAACAATATATTTCCTATTTGTCATTTCCAAACCTCTAATATTCCAACTGTGTATGTTTTTAATCATAATTGATTTGATGGGGTATTTTGATTTTTACATAGTCTAGTGAAACATTTTGGAAGCTCATTATTTTTTATTTTATTTTTTCTCCCATCATTTTTGACACTATTACTCCTCTCATATAAGTTTTCCTCTTATTTTTTCTTGCTTACCACTTCTATGAATTCACCCTCTCCCATTTCTTGGTCAGTCTGCTCTGAAGGACTCATTTGGGCCTCTTTTATTGTATTCTTTCGAAAGGGATTTGGGAAGTATGTTGTCAGAGAATATGGTAATTTCTACTCAATGAAATGCTATTTGGTATTCCTCATATTGTTACCTTTATCCTTAATTTTACCCAGAGCTATTTGCTAAGCATTAAGATTAGGGGTGTTATCCTCGTTAACTTTCTCTCTAGCCTCTAGAAGATATTGTGGTTGACAAGCGAAGCAATTATGGTCTCTTCTGTTATTAGCATATTTTGCTTGTTGTACTTTAAACTTATCCTCAAAAAGAGGATTAGTAAGGGAGACAAACTTATCCAGGTGACCATCAAGGGTTTCACCCAAGAGGTGAAACCCTTGATGGTCACATGGATAAGTTTGGTGAAGATCAGAGGGAGGTGAAGATTGGAGGTCGAAGTGTTGGTTTGCAAGTGGGGTGCCCTCAAAGTGTTGGTTTGCAAGTGGTTGACAAGCAAAGAAATTATGGTCTCTTCTGTTAGTAGCATATTTTGCTTATTGTACTTTAAACTTATCCTCAAAAAGAGGATTTGTAAGGGAGACAAACTTATCCAGGTGACCATCAAGGGTTTCACCCAGGAGGTGAAACCCTTGATGGTCACATGGATAAGTTTGGTGAAGATCAGAGGGAGGTGAAGATCGGAGGTCGAAGTGTTGGTTTGCAAGTGGGGTGCCCTCTATTTTTCGTGCCATGTTTGCAGATTGTTGTGGATGTGGTTTGGATTTATGTTGCCCCGTATCTTGCTTCCCATTTCTTTTTTCTTGGTTTGCGTGTAGTGGTTGTGGTCTTGTTTGATTGTTCTATCATTATATTTCTTATTTCATTTCCTTTGCTTTGCTTCGCATGTGTGTGCCTTTATCATTCTCAGGTGAGCGCCATCTAGGGCTTAGCTCATTCGAGTCTTAGCCATATCATGTTTTGAATGGTCGTATCAGAGGATAATGATGGAATTGAGAGGAAGGATAAGGGCATTAATGTGCTTGAGGATGGATATATTTTGAATAAACCTGGGGATACAGTTAAGCCTTCTTACAAGGCAGTTCTTTCAGACCACTTTTCTATCATGCTCCCAGAATCTGTTAGTTTCGAAGGGAAGTTTTTCAGAAAACAAGGGGAAGATGGAGGAAGAGAGCCCAACACCAATGGACATAGATGAGGAGATGATGTTGATTCCTCAACAAAATTTGTTGGTGACAGGGAGGAGAAGAAGGTATAAAGGTCTCGTCACCCAGAGTGAAGCCAATCACTCTCTCGTCGAATGGTGATATGGTAAATGCTATTGAATCCGAACAAAATAGATTAAAAAGCATTGATGTATTTTTTGTTTGCACGGATGTTAAACTTTTACCTGGTAGGAAATTTGTGGATGATTGGTTCAACAACATTTGGGGGAAGAAACTTGGTATTATTGTTAGTTTTAGTCGAATGATTCAAAAGGGTTTGTTTGTAATCTTCTTAAAAAATCATGGAATGCAAGAAAAAGTTATGAATAAAGGGTATTGGCATGTAGGTAAAATGTTTTTCAGAGCCCTTCCTTGGTCCCTAAAAAGTGATGTAGAACATGTTTTAGCCAATTCTTCCCCGTTTTGGGTTGAATTGAAAGATGTTCAACCATAATTTTGGCATGTTATACCTCACATGCTTAAGCCAATGGGATCAGTTTTGCAAGTTGAAGAATCCAGAGTGACACTTTCATGCCTTAATGCCTGCATATTTATTATATTGTACCCTGATGTGTGTTCCTTGATGAAATTTCACTTGAAATTGAGGAAGAAATCTTTATATGGCAAATTGTCAAACTTGAAAGCATAGGGGCTTGCTTCCATTGCAACCTTAATGGCCATAATAGACATGAGTGTCTGCTATTGAAAAATATTCAAAGAGATTTCTCAAGGGGAGTCCCCAATAAAACTAACACTCAAATAGAATGGGGCAAAAATGATAAAAATGTGAGTCAAAATGATAAATTTAATGAAAGGAATGTTGATAAGGAGGTCCCTAAATGTAACATTGGTACTGATCAAATTTATAATGCTAATGAAAGGAATATTGGACATAACAGTAATAATAATGATGGTCAAGATGATATAATTAAAAAATATTGATAATATTATTAAGTTATATATTGGTACCAATAGATATTAGTAATTTAATATATAATATATAAAAAGATTAGCAAATGAGGAAAAAGATTATATTAAAATATAATAATATTTGCAAATGAAAAAAGAAAATTTATTAAATAAATAAAATATATCTAATTTTTTTATCAATAATATTTTTGTTCAATTTCTTTCTTCTTCTATTTTTGTCTTGTTCTTAATGTTGCTCTTATTTGGCTAATTTGTATTTTATATTATAATTTTTATTTCATTTTATCTAATCAAAAAAATTAGGATTTCCTTGTTCATGGGCACCCAAGCCTTTGCCTTGATAATTCCATTTCTTGAGAATTTTATCCAAGCAAGGATATTTCTGACTTGGGGAGTAAGATAAACATCTAGTTTGAGGTGTTGCAGTGGAAGATATGAAACTAATTTCTTTAGCTTCGAGTGGGCTTTCCTTGACAAACATAAGTGGACCTAGAGGATAGAGTGATGAAAGTGGGATAGGTGTTAGAGGATTATGAAGTGGAGAGGATTCTGAAGTGGACAGGATGGGATGGTGGGACCTTGACTAGGATCAGAAGATGGTAATGAATCTTGAGATGGAGGAATCAGGATGGTAGGATATTAGATTGGAGGAATTCGGATGATAGGACCTTGGATTGGAGGAATTGGGATGATAGGATCTTGGATTGGGGGTGATGAAAGTAATGGATCATGGAGTGAAGGGATAGGATCTTGATTTAGTTCGATGGATTTTTCAATATGCTTTTGGACAAGATCTTGACTTGATAGGATTGGTGTGGATAGAGCGATGGGGGATGTATGGATGGATCCTTCAGATGGAGTGGATGAAAGGATGGGAGATTCTTTAATTGTGATGGAGGGAAGAAGGGTGAACTCATGAGGCTCATTGGATGTGCTTTGGATAATTCTAGGGGATGGAGACATGCATGGGAATTGGATGGAATCAACAGATGGAAGGGACTTAATGATGCTAGGAGATGGAAGAGGATCAATAAGTGGGATATATGGAAGAAGGATAATAGATGTAGGTGATGGAAGAGGAATGATGGATGAAGGATGTGGATGGGGATCATCTCTCGTGTCTTCGCATGTGGGAGGAAGAGGACATGACTCATCAACTTTAGGATGGGGATTCTTTGTTGGATTCCTTGTGAAACTCCTTGGAGACTTTCATTATGGAGATTGAGGTGAAGGATTGGAGTGTGTAGAATATGATGAGCTAGTGTAGTCCGCACATGAAGGTGGGATAGTGGATTGTAAGCTTGGTTGAGGGGATGACTGTGTAGAAGAAGAGTTGGAGGATGGCATGGCTAGATAGTTCACATAAGTAGGCATAGAGGAAGCTTGTAAAATGGATTGACTAACTGATGGGATGGGGGTGATGGATTGAGATATGGGATATGAAGTGGATTGAGGGATGCATTATTCTAGTGGAAGGGGATTTGCAGTAATGTAGGCAAGAATGGAAGATGTTGGATTGAGATAGGATATAGTGGATGGTGGATCAAGATAGCATGGGGGATCATGGTAATGGATTGGAAGACTAGGATTTTGGATTTGAAAATGGGTTGGAGGACAAGGAGATGTAGGATTTGGATAAGGGATGTAGCTAGGAGTGTTGCTATGGAAATATGGTGATTGGGATATGACCAGGGAAGAAGATGGAGGTAGGAAGGATGTATGTAGGAGATATGCAGGCTCAAGATAGGAAGAAGGTGTGGATGAATAGGATAATGGGTTTCCTTTGTCAAAGGTATGATGAGGAGTGCTAGTAGGCATTTATGGAGAACTGATGGGGTAGTTTAGAGGAATGGTTGGATTCTGGAGGGTGTTTGGAGAAAACTTGCTAAGGTTTTCAAATTACTCATCATGATCAACAAGACTATCATCATCATTAGAATAGGATGGAGTGGGAGAAAATACATGACAACCAAAATCATCATAATAGATTTGAGACATGCCAACTTAAGGATGAGTTTGATGGGGATGAAGGATGAAGATGGAAGGAAGACTAAGACTCAGATTACGATGGTTGAGAAGCTCAAACTGGGATTTGATTTGGCTTAGGATAGGAGGAAAGACTGACTCAAGAATAAGATAGAAAGGGGATGGGGGATGACCAATATGACTCTGCTAACCTAGGATAGGAGGAAAGGAGGACAAGATTGGATGGGGAAGATGCGGGATGAGAGGAAGACCATGATTAGGAGACTAGGATGACACGATTCTACAAGCTTGGGTGACTTCTGGATTTTGGAGGATTGGACTGATATGGAAAAAGATTTGGTGTGTATAACTCTTCATTTGTGTATGTTCAACAGATGTTTTGCACTGATTTTTAAACTTAAAAAATGCATCAAGCACGAACTACCTAAAGACAAGCTAGTATCAAAATATTTGCTCACAGCTTGATATCCCTAAAAGGAATACAGATGGTGAGTAATCTTAAGGTGGTCTAGGAAACCACTTGGATCGCTACTTGCACAAATATTTTGATACCTTCGGGAGTAGATTGGGAAGCCTTTGATTAACAGGTGTTTGATTTGGTCTGTAGGGTCCTCCCAATCTGTTTATACACACGTGACTCACTTAAGAGCCTAGTTGACCATGCCAAATAGTAGGGATATTCACCTACCTCAGGCTACCTTCAACACATATTGCCCAAGCTTGAGGGGATGAAGCGAGATTTTTCTCAGCACTTTGTTTCTATACTGACCGGGTAAGTACCAGTTTGAGGTCATTCTCCAAAGAGGAAGTGCTTTTCTCTCTATATATGTCTCGCTAGAAGTAAAACAAATGAACTTGTCCTAGTTCAATTTGTTTTATGTCACTTAGATTTAAGAGGATTTGCAAAACTTGGAAAACTCCTAGAAGCATATCATGAATAGTTCTTTTGCAAAATTGATTAAGTGTTTTTCAAACCAAGAATTGAAAACACACATGTTTAGGATTTGATTTGTTCATTCTTTGAAAGAAAAAAAGAAAGCTCTTTGAAAAATATGTTGCAAGTGTTTTACCCTTTTGCATTCGAGATTGAGTTTTGCCTTTTAGGAACCCAAATTGAACTTTGAAATGAAATGAAATTGATTTATTTTCACTTTGTGCATTCAATATTGTGTTTTGATTTAGGGCTCAAATGTAATTACTTTTAATATTGACTTTGGTTCATTTCTTTTGGGTCATTCAAGATTTGGTGTTTAGTTCAAAATTTTGAAACCTTTCCTAGACTTGCACTTTGAGACTTGCATAAAACTTTCCAAACATTAAAAATTTATAAATAAAGTTCATTTCAACCAAAAAAAAAGTATCAATATTGGTTTAGGAAACTTTAGGATTTATTTTGAATAGTTTAGGAAAGATAGGCATATTCTAGTCCTTTTTAAGCACTATAAATTTGAAGTGTTCCTAGATTGCATGAAAAAACCTAAAACACTTAAGTTTGGATGAATGAAGTTATTTTTAGCCAAAAAAAAAACATTATGAGTGATTTTTATCACTTTAGGATCAATTAGGATTGATTAGGAAACGTTTAGGAAAGATATGCAGATTTAGTCCTTTTTAGGCATTCAAGAGTGGATGAAAGTTCATTTTAAGCCCAAGAAATGAGGTTTTTTAGTTCCTAAACATGAAAGAGAGTTCATGAGACTTAAGGATTTGATTTTTTGGTGATCAAATTTCTTCCAATGATTACCTGCAAAAGCATGGAGTTAGAACCTACAAATTTGAAGTTTAGGGTCACTAGGAGGCCCAAATGAGCCCTAAAAACCAACCAAACCCAAGTTTAAGGCCTTACACATGCCTCATGTTTCCCATACAAGTAAACATGGCAGGTTATTTTATGTTTTTTACTCGTACGAGTCAGGATGGAGGCTCATACGAGTAACTTTGACTCCTGGTATGAGCAAATAGGGACAAAAGACTTTTTAAAAGGCCAAAAATACATGTAAAAGTCCCATACGAGTAATGGGCACCTCTGGTATAAGTATAAATAAGTAAAAATATGAGAAAAAAAACCCCAATGATTTTACTCGTACGAGAATTCACCCTAGACAGGATGAGATTTCCAAAAAAAATGGGGGTTTGGCTAAAAAAACCCTTTAAAAAGTAGTTGTGAAGCGTGGTGGGGTCCCACCAGGTGTGCCAAAATGTGATTAGTGAAAATATAACCTATTTGAAACATGCGTAGATATTCAAAAATTAGTGAGATCAGCATATACCTAACATATAGTAAAACTATTTGCAAGACACCTCAGATAGAGCTTAAATGGGAGCACTATGTCACCGTTTGATTTGCTCTTAGAATAGGGATGTGGGTGTGCTAAAAAAACACAAGGAGCATGTCCCAAATGCTTTTTAGGAAGGTTTGGGATCATTTAAGAACCATGGATATCCTATAATGGCACAGAATCAGGTATGGTGAACCTGATTTGCCCCTAGAGTCCCAAGGAACCAAATGAAGCTAGAATGCATATTTGAGTTATGAATGCTTATGCTAAGTTGATTTTAACCAAATATAAGTGTGATATGGATGAAAATTATATGCAAAGCTTGAAAATGAACTATATTCAATCCCATAAGCTAAGCTAGTGTGATTTATAAAGATTGAAAGATGGGTAAGTCTAACAATTAGGAGATATGCTAAGATAATCTAGAAGTAATTTAACATTATAACAATGCATGAAATGATATGTGAATTGGTTAATTTCTCTTGGAAGAGAGGATATTTATAGGATTTGAGGAAGGGCTTGGGTTAGAAAGGGTAGTTAGGGTCAGAGTCAGAGTTTGGGGTATGGTTAGAGGTATGGTCAAGGGGATAAGGGTTAAGGGTTGCTCACACATGTGTGAGCAACACTAGGGAAGTGTGCTTAGGGAACAATGGTGGAAGAGGAGACATACGCTCTCATTTATGGATGTAAGAGCTATTAATGAGGGTGTAAGGGGCCATTAATGAACATGTAAGGCTCATTAATGAGGGGGTTGACTAGAAGTCAAATGATGAGGTTTTAGACTAAGAGGGTTAGGAATCACCGTCTAAGAAGGTTTAGGATGGGATTAGGAAAGTGAGGATAGGTTTAGATTTTTCTAGAAGATATCTAGGGTTTTAGGCTTTTAAATAAATATTTAATTTATTTAAAGGGTTTTGAGGGATAATTTATTAAATAATTAATAAATTGGAGGGAATATCATTCAAATTGGATTTAAATGCTTTTGGTAGGGATCTTTAATTAAATGTCTTTAATTAAAATAGGATAAGGGATAATGACAATAAAAATGGGTTAATTAATTAATAAATGATGATGTCATCAGGGATTTTTGCAAAATAAAATATTTTTATTTAGCAAAGGGATTTTAGGTGTCTACAATAAGAAATACAAATATTTAAACCCAACAACATAGAGTCTTCAAATCTTTTTGCAACTCCTCCAATCTGAATATTTGACTACATATTAATTTCTCTCCTTATTAAATTTTTACATACTATTTGTTAAAAAACTTTAGATTGTAAAATAAATCTAAAAAATGAAAGTTTATTATAAATGCTTCATAAATTAGAATATAGTAGTAATAGATGTTTAATAAATTGTTATCTATTTCATTAGTAAGAACATTTGTCAATAAATTAATCACTAGCAGTATATACTCTAAAGTAAATTATATGAAAAAGAATTAGAAATATAAGGGTGACCCCACAATAGTGGGTTACACTTTTTTAGACATGCTGATTTTTGCTGAAATAACACATTTTTAATAAAATATGATGATTTAAGCCTTGAGAGGTTTCATTTGAAGGAATTAATTACAAATGGGTATCTCAAAGCCTCTTAGATAAAAAAACATTGATATAACATCTATACTCCTCATTCATACCTACAATGGAGTCTCCTACGCACCTATTAAAATGCTGACAAAAAATCACTTTGACTTTATCTTTTTGTAGATAAAATGAATCCGTTTGAAAAACCTATCTATGTAGTAAGGTACTATTGAGAAAAATCTTTCCAATGATTATAATGTTAATATATATTAAGTTTATTATGACTTTGTATTTTTAGTTTTAATAAACATAGATATTTCACCGTATGTCTACCTCTATGCTTGACACTTATGGAAAAATAGTAAATGAGAGAAAAAAAAATTCTAAAAAATATATATGCCCTAGGTATTGAAGTTCTCTTTCTATTAAAAAAAAATAAAAATGAAATTGGGCAAATACACAAGTTATAAGCTATGTAGTCAAGGTATGTCAAAATTATGATTTAGTCAACTTCAAACGTTAATAAAATATGAAATAATCATGATAATGTCATCAAACCAATTGCATGCCCTGCATATGGATGTTAAAAAAATAAATTCAAAATAATCACATTGATATGTATATTAGAAAAAAAATTATGCTCTATGAAAATAATGTAACTCTTTGAAAAAGACGTTTTCAACAACATACCAGTTTTTGTGGGAGAAAGAAAAAATCAATCAATTCAATTCAAAAATAAAAATAAAAAATATATTTAGAATCTAGATAGAAAATCCTAAAAGACTCTAATTTACTTCATCTTTCGATTCCAAATGGTTTAATGAGAATATGCATCCGAATCTGAAAGTTTTTCTCAAAATGTAGAGTTCAGTGTCTGTTCAGGCAAAAAAGTGTAACCCACTATTGTGGGTTCACCCATAAAGGAATTGAAAATTTAAATTAAATATAATGATTATTATATAATTAAGTAATTAAATAAGAATATATTGAAGTTTTTTATTAAGGTAACAAGTTTTGAAGGGGCCCCGAAACCCTTTAACAAATACCGACTTAGGATAGAATGTTATAAGCTCCCGAGACAAATCAGTCCAACCATAGAAATGGTTGGACACTCAAACTACAAACCCAGAACACTGCTAATATATGAACATTAGAAAAAGCAGTACAATAAAGATAGCGAAGTTGATCGCAATGTAATTATAAATTTAATTTAGCTACAATATAAAATTGTAATATAACATATTAAATATATCATTTATTTTAATTAATAATAATATAATACATTTTTTTTATAAATTTGTTAAATTATAATAATTGCTTAAAGTAAATATATAAAATATAATTATTCATGTCAATTCATATATAATTAAAAAAAAATTGATAATATTATTAAGTTATATATTGATAATAATAGATATTAGCAATTTGATATATAAGTTATAAAAAGATTAGCAAATGAAAAAAAATTATATTAAAATATAATAATATTAGCAAATGAAAAAAAAATATTAAAACAAATATATACTACATACTATAATATTTTACATTCATTCTATTTACTTAAATTTCTATATAATATTTTTATTAAAAAATATGTACATTAGAGAATTAATAAGTATGTACACAACACAGTCTGTAATGTAAAACTACACAAATAATAAATTGTTGGATATACTGTCAGTGGAGTCGTGTGTGGGTATGGAATATTGCGCCATGGCATACATTGTGAAGAAATGGGCAAACTAGGAAATATAACACATATATCACAAAGAATTTCAAACGTACAATTTTTATGAGATGTCAATTGACTTTTTGTATTGTTAATTCAAGGGTATCCTCGCGGCCTATCCCGACACTTAACCCACCTTACTCGGTCTTACTTTTAACTACCAAGTTGGGGACAAGAAGGGGCAAGTTGGGCGAGACTAGTACCTTGGAGATGTAAGCAAACGCCTGCAAACCACGTACATCAGATAAATTTGAGCCTTGGAGTCGAACCCAATACCAATTAGGATCAAACCCACGACCCAAGCCAACTCCGCTACTTGTGTGGGATTTGTCAATTGACTTGTTGTCGACATCTCTTATTAGTTGTTGTTATCAATATTTGTATTAGCACTAGTATATAGAATTTAAGATCTCATTTCAAATTTGCCCTGCAAAGTGATTATCATTATGATGGAGTAATATCTATTAAAGTTTTTTATTAAGAAAGGATTTTGAAAGTGCCTTGACCCTTTTACAAAGAGAAAGTTAAAAAAAAATCCCCGCAAGATGCCAAACAATAACCATAAGAACATCTACAGAGCTGCTAGAAATGAGACATTATAATACTTTACGACAACCTAGCCCAAAGACATGGTGAAAACAAGAGACACACCCAAAGTCAAGGTGGTTTAAAAACTTGTTACAAGGATCTTTTCTTTATCATGGGAGTAGTGTCCTTCACCCCAAATATTAATTTGTTGAGACAAGTAGTTGTCATAAAATTAGTAGTAGACCCTTACACCAATCTTGAAGCTATATCCTTCATTGAACAATTGATAGGAGATTTACCTTTAATGTTTCTCTCTAAACCCCCTAAAAGGAAGGAAATGACTTCATAGAAGCAAGATTTTAAATCTTCCTTCTTTCAAACAAAGTGTTGTTTCTTATTTTTCAAGAAAGAAGCGGAGGCATGACCTATTTTACCATAAGAATGACAAATTTTTAAAAAAAAGACTATGCGTACTCAATCTATTGCATCTAATCACCAAATTTAGAGGATGAGGTAATTTGAATAAGGAGCACCTATTTTTCTACAAACACAAAATCTAGTGAAAAACAAATGCTTATTAAATTTCATGACCTTAATAGTAGCAAAATGTTGGCCACAAGAATTACAAATAAACATAAAAATCTTTAAAATTTAAAAAACCCAACGATAGTCCTTGCAAACAAAACCAAATAGGAAAAATCCAAACTAGGAGACCAATTTTGAAGACAAAATCCATTCATGCCAAGAAATCAGGGGCCATCAAACAGAATCCTAGAGTAATCCTCCAAAAAAGAGAAAATTTAAAAATTATTCAACATTGCAGTAAGCTCAACATGATCTCAAATCTTCCAAATTTGAAGAACTCATCTTCTGACAATATCAATTTTGGGATAGTCGCCATATAATCTCCCAACAAGTGAGCTCCTAGAAAAAGTCAACAGCTCATCAAGAAGAGAATCATAAATAAAAAAAATTCAACCTTCTCATCCTTCAAAACCTCAGAAGGCTCACTGATGTTAGAATACACTAGCTATCCCATATAAACCCTAGGAGCATAATAATGGTGGCTATGGGAATAAAAACCTCATCCTTTAACACATAGGGTTTCTATGAGCCCCTAGGAGACAAGACATGGACAACAATAGGAGGGTATGAAACCACCATTCCACAACCTTCAAGAGAAAACTCAAATTGAATTAATTTGCATCATCCATGTATTTTTAACCTCTAAAACTTCCAACATAGAAGCTATAGCAGCCATATGGTCTTTATCAGTCTTTTTGTTGAGAAGAAAGTCCTTTCTCAACCATCATCTATGACCATGCTCTCAAAAATAATTTGAATCAACTTACCATGCAACATGTTAACCTTGTACCTTCAAGCAAGCCTCCAAAATAAATTCAAGGGTAGCTCATTAAATCCTCTTCAATTCTATCACTCGTATGATTTAAGCCACCAACCTCATCCATATAAACTCTAAAAAAGTCATCTTCCTCATCATAATCCACAACATATCCAATCAAAGGATATATTATCCTCTTTCACCATTGTCACACCCAAATATCTTCATTAGAAGCAACATAATTAGCAACTATATTATCAACACAAACTAGCTACAAGTTAAAAACCCTAGCAATCCCCAACAAAAGGTCATACACTATCTCTTACAATGAAAGTCTAAATTTTCATCATCATTGTTAACTTCCTCCTTGTCCCCTTCACTGTTGCAGGAAGGAGATTTGACAACCCCATTGGATCTTCTCCCCCTTCGTCTCTTGATGTTGCATGCTTTCCTTCCTCCTCAACCACTCCTACTCCATTAGAGCACCATCAAGTTTCCTTTTTTTTTAAAGATGTTGGACATTTCTACTTTTTGTATTTAAATTTTGCTTTCTTCTTGTATATATTTTAAAATAGCAACAAAATAGAGCAAACTTAACTAAGGATTTGTTCTCATAGAGACAATTTCAAATTTTATTTTTATTGATTTAGAATATAAGATCCAATAGTTGGCCTTGTCCCAATGAGTGATCATATTCTAATAGTCATAACATTTTTTGATTCAATGCGCAATATATTTAATATTGTAATTTAGTCGATAGGATATTTGTGGGAGCTTTGCTCCTTGAAAAATAAAATTTATGCCATAAAATTGTCAGCGATTCCACCTCTCAAATTGTAGGGTCACAATTCATGAACTCGTGTAATCCCTTGGTCATGATCATGTAGGCTTTGAGACCAGAGTAATACTTGTTGGAGGATTTTTTATGCAGCCATGGTTTGAGTTATGTGGTCCTAATAAGCATGTGAATTTCATGCCTGCCAGGGTCAATTTTTTAAAAATTTGGATAGGTATTTGATTTTTTTTTCTATAAAATTATTCTCATTAATATATGAATGAGTTACATATTGAACAAGAGTGTTGGGATGAATTTTTGTTAAACTCATTATGTGCACATTAGATCAATCTTAATTGAATCTTTTAAATCAGATTTATTTGATGCATTTCATTAAATAATTCATACACTTGGCTTACCATGCATTTGCTTTGTAGTGTGCAGGAGTTAATATGAGCAACAAAGTTGCAACTCATTTGCATTTGTTTAGATATTTCATTACTCAGAATGTTATGGTGAATATTAAAGGAACAAATAATATAATTTTTATTTAAGATTAAATAAATTATTAAAATTGCACAATTTGAAATAAGATAATAGAATCATTTTTAAATAGAATGTAAAAGTGTTATAATTTTTTTTTTAAATATTTTAATTATTTGATATGATTTATAATAGAATTTTTTTTTAATAAAATGTAACTTTTTTTTTATAAAATTAAAAAGGAAAGTTTCTTTAAAAATATATTTGAGATAGTGTTAATATTCATAATAGGAGGAAACCCTCGACGGGGGAAATGGCGAGCGAAAAAGCAAAATGTGCGAATTTGTGAAAAAACTCAAAGAACAAAGTGGATAATAAAACAAGGCACTCTGATCTAGGTTTACATATGAATACGGAGGCAGCAGATGACACCAGTGAAACTGGCTTCTCCAGTTACTGCTTTAGATGCTGGTTGTATGGGCATAAGGAAATTGATTGTCGACAGAATGTGAGAGCCCATCCCGATTATGACCACCTAAAACCCTACATAACAAAGCAGAAACGAAGAAGTCGGTTAGCAGATAAAACATCTAAAGATGATCCAATCAATAAAGATAAGAGTATTTGGATAGTAAAGTTTGATGTGGAAGCTAAGGCTTCCGTAGATAGCAAATCTAAGGAAAGTAATCGCATCAGGTTATCTAAAATTTTCACAGTCAATGATCTGGATGGGCAAATCAAACGGTTTGCTAAAACAAAGTATGCTCTACAAAAATTGAGCCTTCTTGGGATCGAACGGGGCCCAAAATCCAGTGTTGAATCAGTCAAACCTTCCCATGACCCCCATTCTACCTTGGGGAGAGGTGGATTTTTTGTGTCCAAGCAGGATCTCGGGAAAGCTAGGCCAAAAGATTTCGAATGGCAAGAGGTGAAAAGGAACAAGAAGGTAAGAACACAAATTGTAAGAAATGTTGAGATTCCCCTAAGGAATTCATTTGATCTACTTAAAGAGAAGGAGAATGCCCTAAATAAAAGCTATTATTCCCCCCCTCATAGACGCCCTAGGGTTTTGGGAAGCAAGGGAAACCACAGGGATAATGCCCATAAGCACGTACCCCCTTCCGTCTCCAAAACCCTTTTCAACAAAGAAGGGTCGGCTAGGGCTGGGGGGAATAATGAGCAAACCAATTTAAAATCTTCTCCACACAGAGGTAAACATTACTCTCCTCCTCATCGGTGGGAGAGTGGTAAGTATCTAAAACCTGTTCATAATCACATTTCTTTAGAGGTTAATACTCGGCAAGCAAATGTTTCCTCTCCTATTTATACTCTGCCACATAGGCGAAACAGTAGTTATCTGCATTTGCTTAATAAAAAGACAATCTTTTCTAACAAGGATTCTAACAAAGTAACCCTAGAGGGTAGCTCTATAGCAAGTTTTCATAATTACTATGAGGATACAGGTATCAGTGTCAGATGGAAAGGAATTGGAGCGAGCAATTTGGACATTACAGAAGCACTGATAAATATGCTCCCTAGTGAGGTAAGTATCACGGCCCTTGTAGACTCCTTTTTTCTCATTGATTGCAAATCTTCAGAAATTAAGAAGAAGATATTAGATAGCTCGGATCTAAAATTTAAACATGAAGCTTTCTATGTTTCGAACTGGAAACCTTTATTTAACCCACTATACCTTGAGGATTTTGAAGTAGAAAAAGCAATTTTACTTAAAAATTTACCAATAGAACTCTCAAATGCAGAATTTGTTAGTATTATTGGCAATAATATAGGAAAATTTATTAGATTTAGTAAAGATACACCAAATGAAACAAAAAAAAACAATTATAGTTAAAATGAGCATACATAGGAATTTCATTCCTCATATGCATCTAGAGTTCAACTCTAACTCAATTATTATCAATCCAGTGATTATTGAAAACTTCATTGAATCAAAGCAGATTTATAAGGGCGCTATTAACCTTTTAAACAATAGCCTAGATGTAAACATTAAATTCTTATCAGATAGAGGGGGATTCTTCTTTACAGACATAGAGAAGGACAATCCTAAAGTTCTATCTCCTCTACCCATCTATGTACCCCCTTATGAGCATTCAACTAAAATTAATAACACTAGAAATCAAGTAATGAATGTGGAGGCATCTCCTCAAAAGACTCTGGATTGTGCCTCCCCTCCCAGAATTCTATATGAAAATAATATCGGTGAATCTCAGAAACCAAACCAGTTGGGAGATACCCTTGTTTCTAAATTTGAGGTAAATCTTCCAAAAGAAATAGAGATTATGCAACCCCATGAAAATACAGCTCAGTCCGAGGAAAACTTACTATATAATCAGCCTGAGAACCCTCCACAATTATCTCCCTCTGAGGATGATAAATGCTCTGAGGAAGTGAATATCATATCAGATTACATTGATGAGTCCCTTATAGATGAACTCTTAGATCTTTTTATTAGTGAAATATGCGATGAAGAAGAGTTGAAATATCAAAAGGAGGTCTTGATTTGGGAGATTCTGGCTCTCAGAAATTCCAGAGGAGATAGTGATCCAATAGAGATCCATCAAGCTGAAATGGAGTCACATAAGATAGCCCCTCCCATTAACCTTGAGAATGGCATAGAATCTTTTGAACAAGCATCCTTAGAAGCCAAAGGAGACATCATGGAAATAGATATAGAATATGGGGATGCAGCTGTAACAAATCTCCCTGCCACATATGTACCCTCTAGAGATAATGCAAAAAATAACACTGATAATGCTGAGGGTCTTTTTGGCATCACAAATGATGACAGACAACTTGGAATAGCTTCCAATATGGCTGGCTTATCCTCCCCCAAAATTGACAAAATTAAGAAGAAAAGGGGTAGGAAATCCTGCATAGAACTTAGAACCGTAGCTGGCAATGCGGAAAATCAAATGAAAATCTCTAACATTCTGAACGGTGGGAAGGGGAAGTGCCTTCCCAAGGAGCAATGAGAGTAACTACCTGGAATGTTAGGGGCCTAAACGCTCCTAACAAACAAAGACTAATTAAAAGATATTTAAAAAAATTTGATTCTGATATTATAATGCTACAAGAAACTAAGCTAGATAATGATGAAGGAAAGAAATTAAGTAAAAAACTCGGCCTATGGAGAGAAGATTTTGTACCTGCTTTAGGTGCATCAAGAGGCCTAGCAGCCTTGTGGGACCCCCAGAAAATTTCCTCATCAGTCATGTCTAGCAGTAGTAACTGGATGGCTATGAGGATCAACAGTCTCAAATCAAACCTGAGATTCATCTTGATCAACATTTATGGGCCTGTACAAAATATAGAAAAAATAAGGGTGTGGCAAGAAGTCCAAACCCTCCTTCAATTAGATAAAGAAGAGACATTCATCTTAGGTGGAGATTTTAATGCTATATTGAATATCAACGAAAAATTTGGTGGTTCCAACTACATCTCACAATCTCAAAAGTACTTTACCCAATGGGTCTCAAACAACAACTTGATTAACATTGAAACCAACAATGGAACCTTCACTTGGAATAACAGAAGGTTAGGCTTTAGTCATATTGTGGAAAAACTAGACAGATTTTTTGTTTCAGGAGATACGGGGAACCAAATTTTGTCAGCAGAAATTCTCCCAAATGCGGGTTCAGATCATTTCCCAATTAGGCTAACTATTACCGAAGACTATAAGCCCATTAGAAACCCGTTCAAATTTGAATTTATGTGGTTCCAGGATCCGAATCTCATTAATCTTTTGGAACAATGGTGGAACCAGACAACAATGGAAGGATCCAAAATGTATAGCTTAATTACCAAACTTAAAGTCATTAAAAATAAAGTCTTGGAATGGAACAAGAATAAATTCAACAATATCTTTGAAGAAAAATTACATATAGAATAGGATATAGAGAGCCTAAATAATTTAGTCATTACCCATGGTATGGATGAAGCGAGATATCTTAAAGAAAAGGAACTCATGTCTAAATATAATGCAATCTTACTTAAGGAAGAAATATTTTGGAAGCAAAAATCCAAGGAAACCTGGCTAAAAGGAGATAATAATACAAAAAAAATTCACAAGACAACCACTATTAAAAGAAATATTAACAGGATAACTAAGATTAAGGACGATAGGGGGCAACTATCGGAAGACCCCAAAGTCATCGCAGACCGAATTACTAACTATTTTAATTCTCTTCTTAATAACCTCGAAGCAGTTAATCATCAAGATCAATTGGAAATGCTTAAGGCTATTCCTAAGTTAATTTCGGATGAAGATAATATCATGATGAACAGCAAATTCACATTGGAAGAAGTCAAGTCTGCCTTATTCCAAATGCAACCTGACAAAGCCCCAGGCCCAGATGGCTTTCAAGCTAGTTTCTTCCAGAAGTGTTGGCACTTTATGGGAAATGACATTTGGCAAGCTGTGGAAGCTACCAGGAACTCCGGTGCTATCCTATCGAAAATCAACAATACTTTTTTCTCTCTTATTCCCAAGAAAAATGACTGTATTGACCCAAGAGATTTTCGCCCTATCTCTCTTTGTAACACTATATATAAGATATTATCAAAATGTATAGCAAATAGACTTAAAACTCTTCTCCCGATCCTAATCTCAGAAGAACAAACTGGCTTTGTAGCTAAGAAGTCGATCCTTGATGGCATTATCATCGCCCAAGAACTCGTTCATATTGCCCAAGTGACCAAGGAACCAAGTATGTTTGTTAAAATCGATATCTAAAAGGCTTATGATAAGGTGGACTGGAGATTCTTGTGTAAATGCTTGGAAGCTTTCGGCTTCTCCAAGAATTGGATCAACCTTATATTTATATGTATTTCAACACCCAAGATCTTCGTCCTCGTCAACAGTACCCTAGAAGGTTTTTTTGGAATTTCACGAGGTATCAGACAAGGCGACCCGTTATCGCCCTTCCTTTATGTTATTATGGCTGAAGCCCTAGGGAGAACTATAACCAAAAAATAGTTAGAAGGCAAGATTATAGGCCTAAGAGCCGCAGACAATATCCCATTTGTTACTCACCAACAATTTGCGGATGATACTATTCTGCCAGGATCAGCAAATTGCACTGAGGCCAAGGCCTTCAAAGAAGTCCTTAACTCATATATGAAGGCTTCTGGCCAACAAGTCAACCCTCTTAAATCAGAAATCTTCTTTTTAAATACTTCACCTGATTTGGAAAAGAAAATCTGCGATACCCTTGGTTACCAACGGGGTTCTTTTCCATGTAAATACCTAGGGATAGAATTGGATAAGGGACAACATTCATCCAAACTTTGGCAACAAGTTCTAGCGAAGGTACAGGATAAGAAGAGCTCTTGGAAAGGTAAGTGGTTTACTAAGCCAGGGAGAACCATTATGATTAAATCAATCCTGTCTACTATACCAACCTATCATATGTCTATTTTACCCCTCCCTTCTAACATTAAGCACGATCTAGATAAGATGATGCGAGATTTTTATTGGCAAGGTTCAAACGAGGACAAGAAAATGGCCTTAATCAAATGGGATAACTTATGCAAGCCTATAGCTATGGGGGGTCTTGGGTTCAAGAACCTTATTTGGCAAAACCGAGCCCTTGGTGCAAAATTTGTGTGGAGACTTTTTAAGGAGCCCAACTCTAAGTGGGCTTCAATTCTTCTCCACAAATACGTCCCGGAGGCAAAGCCCATTAATATCTTTAGAGCCCAATCTCATGTCAAGGGATCACATATCTGGAACATTGTTAAGGACTCTATAGGCATAATCAGCAAACACCTCACGTGGGATATAGATCTTGGGAATCACGCGTTATTTTGGGAAGATTCTTGGGCAGGTTTCCCCGCACTTAACAAAGAGGGATTTTCACCTATCTTCATTGAATTTTGCAAAGCCACCATTGGTACTTACCTTAAGGATTATATTAATCTTAGTAGCGAATATGTTACAGACTTAACCTCTAGAATATTACCTTATAATCAAGAAATTCAAAAGTTATTTAATATTTTAAAAGAAAGAAATATCACTATTAAAAACCGGCCAGACACCCTCTTATGGGCTAGCTCTAATAATGGGGAGTATTCAGTTAAAGATGGTTATAAATCCATTATTTGAGAAGAAAAAATGGACAACTTAGACATTCCCCTTAATTTATGCTAGAACAAAGCATGTCTTCCTAAAGCAGGAATGTTTTTGTGGGCTGCTCTGCAAGACAGAATCTTAACATCAGATAGGTTACGTAAGATAGGCTTCGCGGGTCCGACGAGGTGTCCCTTATGTGAAAGAACGGAAGAGGATGTGAATCATCTTCTGTTAAATTGCTCCTTCACTCAGAATTGTTGGAAATGGCTTCAGCAATCCCTAGATTGGAAGTCAGCTCTTCCTTCTGATCTACTGAGCCTCCTAAAAGCTTGGCCAGCTCTATATAAAGATAATCTTTATAAAGATATTTGGATTATTTCCCCATCCATCTTAGCGTGGGAGGTATGGAAAGAACGCAATTGGAGTATTTTTATGAATCAGAGATTAGAATGGAAAAGCATCACTAATAAAATTGAAGCTTCAATTACGGAAAAGATTAACAGCAAACTTCATGATACCACTTGCTATGAAGATTCATTCAGATCCTGGGATAATAAGATTAGACTTAAATGGCCCTCGTTAATCATACCGAATCTCTTTGGTAGAGGAGGTGCAAAGGCAAAAGCTGACAGAGCCAATTGCTCCTGGGTTCCTCCCGAGGAGGGTTGGGTAAAGCTGAATTTTGATAGAGCTTCCAGGGGGAACCCCGGAGAGGTGGGCATAGGTGGTATCATTAGGAATTACAAGGGAGAATTAATTTCTAAATTTGCCCATCCCATCAAGCCTACTACGAATAACATGGTTGAATGCCTTGCTGCTCTAGAAGGCCTCAAAATCTGCAAAAATCTCAACTTTTCAAAGCTTGTTATCAAAGGGGATTCCCAAATCATCATTAACACCATACACACTAAAAAGACACCTAACTGGATTATTAATTATAAGATAGAGGAAATTAATCTCATCCTTGAATCCTTTTCTAGAGGTGATTGTCAAGCACACATACCGGGAGGGTAATACTAAAGCAGACACTTTAGCTAATCTTGGAGCCAGCGGTAATCACATTATGGAATAAAGTACACTAGCTCCCTTCCCAAGCTCGGAGTTTGGTATATATATATATATATATATATATATATATATATATATATATATATATATATATATATATATATATATATATATATATATATATATATATATATATATATATATATATATATATAGCAAATGTTTGTATAATGGCTTTTTTTGACAGTTTGTCCTTACCTTATTTTTCCTTGGGCTTCCATTAGCTTGTGGGTATCTCTTGGTATACGTTATAAGCCTTTAGAGGAGAAGTGTATGCATTCTGAAGGATTACCTGCCTTTCCGCCCATTATCTTTAATCATTACTATGAATTAGTGCTGGCACTCTGCATAGCTAATTACAATATATTTTTTGAGTTGTGAATTTATATATATAATAATGGATTAATGAAACTTGTTTGTCACCAAGTGCCGGTACATGGTATAATTATCCCAGTGGCAGGGATGATCTGGCACTTGTTACTAGCTTACCTTTGACAATGAAGGACTTTGGGGATAGCATCCCTTTGGCTTTGGTTGTCTCGTAATCATTAATTGTTACTTCAGCCCGCTCACATGTGAACCTAGCCGCCTTCCCTTCTTCGTGATGCTCCTATCACATGGGATCCTCCTTCTAGTATGTGCTAGACTTCTCTGCAGCCTTCCACCCTCTTCCGATAGCTTTTTAAGTGTTTTTCTTTCTTTATTCACCTTTTATCCTTTCAGCGTGTGCTCTAAGATTTATCATGGAAACTAAATTGAAGACATTCAGCTCGAGCAGTTTCAGAACAATGGCCTTTAGGGGCCCTGTTACACCAGAACGATGGAACCAAATCCTGCTTCCGCTTCCTAATTCGGTTAGGAGGGCTTAGAGAAAGCATTAGGTGAGCATGCATTTGATAACTTATGATCAGCAGTTCAATACTATGTATAGTTGTTATATTGGTTTTCAAAAGCATGATTACCTCTGTGGTCGAGCTCGGCCTGTTTCATTAGTTAATAATTCTATCTTCAGTTGACTGGATGTATATATATGAATACAGACTCTAGGCATGTATTGGATGCATATATATGCTTCTTTATGCTTAGCAGATATATATAAATGTATACATACTTATCTATGTATACATCTATATATATAGTTCTGATGATGTCAGCCATATACTTATAAACATGTAGACAGCCATACTCTTATATGTAGCAGTTTCGATGTAGACAACCATATTCTTATATATATGTATCTATATATTTTTGTTTTTTATATATATAGATACATATATATTTACTTTCTAATGATTGTTTATCCAAACTTTATATGACAGTCTAATTTATATCAATATATATTGCACACAAATATATACTGATAAATATAAAGCTTCAAACATGGGTTTTTTTCATATATATACATGTTTGCAAATATTTATTTGTTTATAGACATAAAATCCAGGTTAATGCTATTCCTTACAGCCAAGATTCAGAATGTTTGGCAATTTTATTTTCATTAAGGATAGTTGGATATCAATTTTTAGTATCGAGAAAAGGATTAAGGGATTGGTACTACTTAAATAGTATATAATACTAACATTGGCAGATATTGGTACTAAATTAGATTGGAAACCCAATCCACAACTTGTCTTATATATCTGGGAGAGGTATATTTTCATTTTTTTCACTAGACTTATTAATTCATTTTCCTAATACTAATTAACAGTTTTTAAGCTAAGATGTAAATGTTGTTACCTCGATATTGGCTAATCTATGGCAGTGGAGATTTGATGTCTGATATACAGGAAAGATTAAACTTCTGGATGCGCAAGTATTATTCTCGACAAAGCAAGAGGATGATGCAGCCCATATATATTTCCATCCTAATGTCTAACTATTAGATCATGTTCTTAAGATAGCAAATCTCGAGAACAATTGGGACATGGGTATGCCCATGAAGAAATGTACTATTCTCGACATTTATCAAGTCGTGGGTATGCCTACGGAAATGATGTATTTAACAAATCTCGTCAATAGATGAGTCGTGGGTATGCCCACGTAATTCTTGTATATGGACAGGACCTATGGTCCCGGGCTAGGCTAGAGGTTTTCTCAACCCCGCTCTTTCCTACCAGCACCTGCAGCGAGCGGGGTCACAATGTAAAATAACAATTTATATTAATAAAAAAATTTCAGGGCTTCGGCCTTTTATCGATCAAAAAAAAAAAATCATAATAGGAGACTTTTTGTTTTATATAATTTTCTATTAATTAATTTTATAAAATAATTATAAAGTGGTAATAGTTCATTTAGAATATGAATTTTTTTTACAATGAAAGATTTTTTTATCCCATTAAATAGTTGGGAAATGAAATGATAAAGTTATTGGTTGCTTCTCCCAATCATTTTTATCAAATCCAAAATTTGTGAATATCAAGAGTAATATTATTATTGATCTAATTAAAAATTTAAATAGATAATATTTAGGTATGGAGAAAATTAGATGGAGAAAAAAATGAATATTATGTCATTCTATAGTTAAGTAATGGTAATTGTAGCATTGGACCATCTATATTTGAAATTTGAAGCAAATTTAAAATTTATCTTCTTTATCTCCAAAGGTGTACTTTTACAATTTTTAATGTTTTGTTAGTTTTCCTTTGATTTATTTATAGATTAACATAAGAAAGTATAGAATAAACTACACTGATTTCATTTTTCAACTATTTAATGACATAAAGAATCTTTCAAAAAAAAATTTACTTATTTATATTTTTTATTATTTTTAATTTAAGTTTTTCTATGTATAGCATTGTGCTATACAAACTAATTTTAATTTTAGTTGCAACTTAAAGTTGTTTGTAAATAAGCTAATAATTGTTTGTAGTAAGCTAATAATTGAACACTATCTAGTTATTACTATAAAGTCCTTGTTTATAATAGCTTAATATAATGCTGGTCAAAATAGACCTATAATATATATTATCAATAGTAATATTTTAAAGTTGATGGTCCTCTGAATTTAGTAGTGTAGTTGAACTTAAAAGTTTAAGGTCTAAAATTTAAGAATGTTGATAGTCTCATTAAAATAAGGCTGTAATTAAAAACAACTTTTAAAAAAATCATTTTCTTTCAATTTCTTTTATAAAATATTAGTTGATTCACAAGTGGCCAAAAAACCTTATAAAATTTGTGGGGTAATTTGGAGCCTTGCCCCAATTTCACTAGCATCCTAATTATTAGGGACTCCTATTTTTGAAGAAAAGATTATAATAATAATATTTTTTAAAATTTCATAAGACCTCCCACTTCAAAATAAATCCTAAAGCCCATCTCATAGAACTTTACCCTAAATGCTGATAATTTAAAATCTTTGTTAAAACTATTCAAATGCTTTTAAAAAATTAAATAGAGAAAAAAAAAGGTTTACAATTATAGATCCCTTTTTAGAATCTAAAGAATGAAGCATCCATTTTGGGAAGAATGTGATAGTTGAATCATAATTTGAATCATCCACACCAACTAGCTACATGGTCAAAACCCTAGTGATCCCCATCAAAAGGTCACACACCATGTCTTACAATGAAAGTCTATTTGCATCATCATTGTTAACTTTCTCTTCATCCTCTTCAATGTTGCGGTTAGGAGATTTAACAGCCCCATTGGATCTCCCTCCCCCTTTGTCTCTTGATGTTGCGAGCTTTCCTTCGTCCTCGAGCTTTCCTTCGTCCTCAACCACTCCTACTCCCATTAGAGAACCATCATGTTTCATTTTTTTACCATGGTAGACATTTCTACTTTTAGTATTTAAATTTGCATTCTTCTTTATAACAAAATAGAGCAAACTTAATTATATAGGATTTGTTCTAGTAGAAACACCTTCAAATTTTATTTTTATTGTTTTAAGGATAAAATCTAATAAGAGCATGTTACAAATTGATTGATTATATTCTAATAATTATAACATTTGTTGATTCAATATTCAATATATTTAATATTGTAGTACTAGTAATTACAACTAATTACTACTTAAAGTTGTTTGTAAATAAGCTAATAATTGAACACTACCTAATTATTGCTATGAAGCTCTTGGTTATAATATATAGACTTGCAACATATTTATACTATGTATCATCAATAATTAGTTCATAAATAAATAAAGAATAATAAAATATTGATTAAAATAGACCTATAATATGTATTATCAATAATATTCTTATGGATAGAGTCTTATGGAGAGGCTTGCTAAAAACATTCAAGATTGTTCCTGAGATTTTTTTAGTAATATTTTAAAGCTAGATGTTGTTGGGTGTTGGCCCTCGCATTAAAAAAGAAAGTTGTAAATATATATATATATATCATTTTCTTTTAAAAAAACCTTCTAAGCTGGTGGGGCAATTTCAAGCCCCTCCCCAAATATGCAATCCTAATGAATAAGGACTATAATTTTGAAGGGAAGATTCTAGTAGCATTATTTTGAAATTTCATACAACCTCCCACTCCATGAAAATAGATCCTAAAGCCCCTCTTATAAGACCATACCTCAAATGCTGGTCAATTTAAATTTTACCCTAAAACTATTCAAATGCTTTAAAAAAAATTTAATTTTTTTAATAAAACTATTCAAATACTTTAAAAAAATCATTATTCTATAATTAAAATAGAGAAAAAAAGGTGTACAATTATAGATCCCCTTTTCAGAATCCAAAGACACAGAAGCATCCATTTTTGCTAAGAACATGATCTCATATAAATGATTTGCAACCAAGAAGACTGATCTCTACAAATTATAAAACAGTCGGATCATAATTTGAAACCTAAAGATTATAAAAGATATCTGAAGAAGGGCCTAAATTTTTTCATAACTTCCCAAATACCCAATCCTTAAATTTTGAAACTCAAGGACAATAATGGTGCTGGAATTAAAATTTAATCACAGTGACTCCAGACATAAAGAATCTGACAGTCTTGAAAATACTCAAAACAGTGACAAGATGAATAAATCCATGACACTGGGGCAGCAGAGAGGTGCATTGTCTTAGGGCAATAAGGACAGCGAAACCATTTATGGTAATTATTTTATGGTGTTATAAAGTCAATCACTTCTAATGTGCCATAATAATGGTTTATATTGTTGGGCGTGGAGTGAATCTTAGGGACATGCTAAAATAGCAGCAGATTTTTGCATAATGTCATAAACCCAAATGTATGAGATAGCAGCAAAGCCAATAATAACAATAAAGAATTGTGCAGAGGTCATCTTGCTCGACTATTGTTGTACACTGGATATCAAACATAAAACAAAAGCGCAGTTTAAAATCAACCGGTGCTTTAAAAAAAAATGTTGATTGATAAGACAACAGTCAGTCTGAAGCTGTGGGAAAAAAATCCTAAAGACAACAGTCAGTTTTAAGCCGTGGGAATTCTTGGTTATAATAGCTGGTCTTACAACATATTTATAGTTCATGTAATCAATAATTAGTTCATAAATAAATAATAATAATTTTATGGAGGCTTCCCAAAAAAATCATAGTAATATGTAATATTTTAAAGCTGATGGTCCCATAAATTTAGTAGTGCAGTTGAGCTTAAAAGCTTAGGTCTAAAATTTAAGAATGTTGATAATCTCATTAAAAAAATATGAAAATAAGAACACTGTAAATTTTTAAAAAATAAAAAAAATAAAAATCATTTTCTTTCAATTTCTTTTCTTTTATAGAATATTAGTTAATTCACAAGTGGCCAAAAAACCTCTCAAACTGGTAGGATAATTTGGAGCTTCACCCCAATTTCACTCTGAAATATGCATACTAATAAGTAGGGACTCTTTTTTTTTTAAAGATTCTAGTAACTTTTTTTTTAAAAAAATTCATGAGACCTCCCACTCCATCAAAATAAATCTAAAACTCCTCTCACAGAACCTTACCCTAAATGCTGGTCAATTTAAAATCTTTCCAAAAACTATTCAAATGCTTTTAAAAAATTAAATACTAAATGCTGGTCAATTTAAAATCTTTCCAAAAACTATTCAAATGCTTTTAAAAAATTAAATAGGGAAAAAAAAGTGAACAATTAAATAGGAAAAAAAATGTGTACAATTATAGATCCCCTTTTCAGAATCCAAAGACAGCAGCATCCATTTTGGGAAGAACATTATCTCATATAAATGATTTGAACCCAACAAGATTGATCTCTACAAACTATAAAACAGTTGGATCATAATTTGAAACCTAAGGTTATGAAACATTTCGATCATAATGTGAAACATGGAGATTATAAAACAGTTGGATCATAACTTGAATCCTGAATTTTTTCATAACTTTCGAAATACCTAATCCTTCAAATTTTGAAACTCAACTACAGCAATGGAGCTAGTATTAAAATTTACAAAATTCTACTCTGCCAAATTTTAACAGATGCAAGTAGGCTGGCCACAAAAGCAAAAAGCTTAAATAACTAAATTCATTCCAACCTTGGTACTCTGCATATTCAGCATTTTCTTAAAGCGAGACCTTGCGCTGAAATTATAACAGTTAATTTCTAAATACTTAATAAGACATTTTTATCTCCCCCCTTTCTAACAGTTAATTTTCTCATTACTATTCCTTCTATCCAAAGAGATTGTGTGAACCATTTGCTTCTGTTGGTTGAGATTTTTATGAGTACTTCACAGGAAATTGGTCTCATAGATTTATAGCAATGAACAGAACTAAAAAAAAATTCAAAGGTCGAAAACCTCAATTTATCCTCAAACCCTTCCTTCAGTAATAGAAAGTCAGAATCAAAACCTACATTTTAGAGATCGTTTACATTAACGAGTTCAAATACCAAATTCACATTAACAGTAAAAGAAGATTGAAGGTAGCTGCTAAGGTTGGCTGCCATAGCACTGCTAAATGATCTTTGTACAATCACTGTTCAATTTTCACATGGCGGAGAACATGAACTTAGCATTCAAACATTTTTATGATGTAGACGACAGTAACACAGTAAGGGCCTGTTCGCTTTGAATTTGAACATGGCTCGCTCCCTGTGACACAAATTGTCCATCCTGATGAGAAGCTGTTGTGAATTGGTGCGCAGTGGAAGAATGAGCAGGCGGCAAGGCCTCTTCATTGGCGGCTCTCAACTTATGGAGAAGAGTGTCTAGGGCTTTTGCATAATTGTCAAAGCCAAGGTTGTGGAAGGCGAGAACGACATCCTCGCCATTGATGGACTTTCTTTTACCCTGCCTACAGTTGTCTGCTGCCTCCTCTGCCACAAAGCGTATGAATTCAGAGGCGCATTCCTGCACCTGCTTGCTTCGCCTCATTCGACAGCCTGGTGTTGGGAGGAAGACGTTCGCGCATTATCCTCCATAAATTGGCCAGTGGTAATAACCGCTCTCCTCCTCCAAACTCTGCATCTCTGCCATTTCCATTTGAGCCGCTACTCTGGCTAGGGTTCCAATTCTGTGCACCCTCCACTTCTTGTTATGATTATCTTGTTCTTAACTCCTCTCTCCTCTCTTTCTATGTAGATATAATGCTAAAACCTTGTGTATTATGAATTCGTCGACCTTGAGTAACCCATTTAGTTAATATATAGAGAGGCTGCTCTAAAATTTGATTCAAGTTAACTGTTGCTAAAAATCTTTATTTTTGGCACTGCATGCATATGCTTTCATTGTTTTTATTTTTCGCACTGCATGCATATGCTTTTTTGTTTTTATTTTTAGCACTGCATCTATATGCTCTTTTTATTTCACTTTTCTTTCTGCATGGATATGCTTTTATTGTTTTTTTTCGTAGTGCATATGCTTTTATTGTTTTTTTTTCGCGCTGCTCTAATTGTTTTTAGTCTTAGCAATCAGAACATAAAAATTAAATTCAACAAAACTCAAAAACTTATCCAATTATACTCTCCATCACTTAAAATTCTACTCTCTAACATTAAAAATTCTCATACCCTGTTATAATGCTCCCATTCAGGCACAAATAGCAGGATGCCCTTGCATCATTTTACCAGGTTGCGGTCATATAAATGTCTGCCTAAAAGATTTTGCTAATATTCTTTACATACATTCCAGAAATATTTTGGGAAGGTAGATTACGGGATCGAATGCTGTGGTTCTTTTGTACACAGTTAGAATACTTCTAGTAAATCTGGATTTTGCAATCGGAACTAATCTACCTTAATTTTGTTTAGCACGGTTAGTATGCTTTTAGAATAGCCGAATCACGTAATCAGATTTTCTCAACCGTGAAATTTAACTAAATTCACAATGCGAGGTTGAAGGAAGGATTGGATGTTGTTCTAAGATCAAAAATGAATTCATTAAAAACAGCATAAATAAAAAACAGATCAAATCGATCAGCAGTTTACCTTGCAAACTTTCGATCCTCACAAATTTGAAGGAATGCGGGTTTACTTTCTGCAATTACTGCTCACGCAGCCTATATCCATCCAGCTTTTTAATCTCAAACATGGCAAGAATTACAAAAGAAATTAACAGCAGCGTTCAAAATATCCATCTAATTATATTTGAACAACGATCAAAACAAGAACAAGATAAACACAGAGCATCAAAATTGTACGGCCGGCTACCAAAATAGCCTCACATTAAAACATTGCCTTATCAACCATCAAATCTTGCAGACTACTATAACAACACTTCACCATGAACGCATCGAGCAGAAAAACTGAAGATAACACATACATTGCGACAAATAAAAAATTCATTTTCCAAGCCAATCCACACGACTTTCACATGAATAACACCTTTAAATCAAACCCCAGACAGGACATTTCCTTCGGCAAATCATTGACATTTAGTTATATTAATCACTAACAAAGAGGCGGAATTTTTTTACAAACCCCATTAACAAAGTCAGAAGAAGAGAGCAAATCAAAACGAGGATGGTGTTACAAAACACCGATTATGGAAATGCGAGGCCGCAAAAGCTGAAATCACAGCCTATTTCTTCTTGGGGGATTTAGGCTCCTTGTCCGAAGTCGGCTTCTTGGGCAAAAGCACCTGCTGTATGTTTGGCAGAACTCCGCCATGAGCAATGGTGACGCCGTGCAACAATTTCCCCAATTCTTCATCATTCCTGACTGCGAGCAGAAGATGCCTGGGAATGATTCTGTTCTTCTTATTATCCCTCGCGGCATTGCCAGCCAGCTCCAGCACTTCTGCTGCCAGGTACTCCATCACAGCAGCAATGTAAATTGGAGCTCCAACACCGACTCTCTTAGCATATCGGCCCTTCTTCAGATACCTGGCCAGCCTACCAACAGGGAATTGAAGCCCTGCCTTCACAGATTTAGACACGCTTTTCTTCTTCACTCCGCCCTTTCTCGCTCCTCTTCCTCCCTTGGCACCTCCGGACTCCATTGTTTCAGATTCACTAAAACCGTTCGCCCTCAAAAGCTTCGAAACAGAAATTCCAGATTGAGAAATTAATCTCTCACTCAGTATAGATATTTTCCATATGCCGTACTTTATATAAGGGCGCTGTGTTCAGTGCTACAGGGTTTGGTTGATCGTCCGATTGAATTATTGTGGACGGTCGATATGCATTTGGGCTTGATCCGTGGACAACGGAAATGACCAATCGATGTTTACTTGAAATTAAAAATAAATAAACCCACGATTTTTTAATGTCGATAGGGAAAAAAACAAATTACCGGGAACTCTACCGAAGATATGGTTTCTTTGCACGGTAAAGTGAATACCTTGGTAATCAAGTAGGTACTAACAAGTTGTGACACAAAGCAAAAACTGACATAATGGTTGTTTCCTTGTGTCCTAACTAGGGGTTTTGAAGAATCTTATCCATATATTATGTAGATAGGGGAAGAGCACTAATATTTGTAAAACTTAAATTTGACACTTGTAGAGTCTAAATTATATGTTTAATGCTCTAGTGGATGCCTTAATAAATATTTCTTGGCTTTTGGGTATTAACAAAACTCTATGTAGAGATCATCAAGTGTTAAATGGTCAAAAAGGGTCATTTCAAAGTGTTGTTTGATACCCACTCAAAGATGCACCAATAGGTGTTCCCTAAAAAACCCCAGTTGTGTGGCCAAATGTCTCAATAGTCATACACAAATGTCACAATAGTGGTGTACAAATGGGTCAGTTACCAACCAAAAAAACTAAAATGATTAGTTATGGATACATATGTTATCATTTTTGTGGCTCTTTTACGATTAAAAATTGGGGGTTCAAGTGTGTGTAGAATGTGTGGTTATTGGAACACGTTCAGTTATTGGTGCTCTTCCCCTAATTAGACTTCAAATTCTATATATATGATTTTTTTTTAAAGGGGTTGAGGGATTTGTATTAAATTAAGGGTGTATCATACTTACAAAATTGTTGTATGAAGAATAAAATTTCAATAAATTGGGCATGTAGAGGAAAGAAGGAGGGGCTCTGCAACTGTATGGTTCCCATGAGCGAGGTGTTCCCGCCTGCAATCATACACGGTACAGAACTTGTGTCTTTCTCTGCGTGCTTTCCTTGATTTTTACATTTATTGTGTATCCTTCACTCGCCTGAGTCTTTATTTGCTTTTATTTCTTGGTTTTAAGTTGTGTTTGTTTAGTTTCCTCTTTGTTTTATTTCTAGGTCAGGCGGGGTTAAAGTATTTTGTCTATGGAGCCAAGTCTCCTTGGCTCCCAGCATGGCTTGCCCATGTGTAAGCAGGGCTTGTTGCATAATGATGATGTATCAAATCTTGGGATGGATATTGACAGAGATGGTTCCATTAATGATGGCAGAGAATTACCCTCGAAGGAAAGTGATAAAAGGGAAGAAAAACCATCTTACAAAGTTGTACTATCAAACCAGTCTAAACCCAAATGTCCTCCTTCGCCAGTTTTTAATGGCATCTTTGGCAGGATTGAGCATGAGTGTGGAGGACCCACAACCGATGGAGATAGAATGGACAAAAGAGGAGGTGCTGAAGATGGAGATGCCAGTAACGGTCGAGAGAGTAAGACTGCTCCTCATGACTTTAAAAGTCTTTATCTTTCACCTAGCGAGGATATGATCAAAGCCATTAGGAAAGAATAGATATGTTTGAAAGATATAGCTATCTTTTTTGTTTGTTTGGATAAAGAATCTCTTCCTTCGCGCAAATTTTTTGATGACTAGATTGCCAATATATGGGGAAGGAAATTAGGGATTCAAGTAAGTTTTTGCAGATTGATTCAAAAAGGATTGTTTGTAGTTTTCTTTAAATCACATGGGATGCAAGATAGAGTATTAAAAAAGAATTATTGGAATGTGGGTCGCTCATTATTTAGGGCTTTTCAATGGTCGGCTAAGGATATGTTGAACAAGTTGTGGCTCGCTCTTCCCCTCATTGGATTGAAATTTAAAATTTGTAGCCCAATTTTTGGCCTTTTATTTCTCAGTTTATGCAACCCCTCGGTTCAGTTGTACAAATAGAAGATTCTAGATATACCTTACCTCACATGAATGCTAGAATTTTAATTGCCCTTGAACCTGAAATTGAGTTCCCAGACATCATTTCGATGGATCTCGAAAATGAAAAACTTTGCTTGGGAAATTTCTCTTCTTGGTAATTTAGGGTCTTGTTTTCATTGTAAAAAGAATGGTCACACCAAAAAAGATTGCCCGGCATATAATAAATTACAGAACCCTAAATTCGACAGTACAGTTAACCCTAATTCAAAAGGAGATGTTAAGTTAGGTCCAACTAAAAAGAATGAAGGCAATATAAATGATTCTTTTAAGGGTGGTGAATTGGAGAATACCAATAACTCCAATAAGGAATCGAATGCATCCATGATTAAAAATGATGCATTAAAGGAAATTGTAGATAAGGATAAATTTGTAAGCTTGAATAATCCTTTATTTGAAGATGAGTTTGTGATAATGCCAACTTAAGGTAATAATATTTCTAATGTTCTTACTAATGGTCAACCAGATAATTCAAGTAAAGTGGTTAATGTTGAGGCTTATAATGATGTTCCACTCCCCGCCAAACTCAATGCTCAACAACTTTCTCTTAATACCATTAATGAAAGAGCTGAAAAATAGTAGGAGGGTCTCTAGTGGACCCCTGAATAGAGATAAGGGGATTGTTGAGCCCATAACTTCTGAAATTGGTATAAAATGTATTGGTAACATAGTGGACAAAGTGACTGATGAGCCTTTTACTGAAGTTATTAGTAAAACATCGAAGAAGAAGAGGAAAATTATTGAAAGATAGTCTCTCTCTAATGATAATAAGAAGTCAGGAAAAGACATGCCAGATTGCTTCAATAGATTATATAATAACTCCAAAAATCATCAACCTAAATGATGCACATACACAGTTGGAATGTGAGAGGCCTGGAAATGTCTGATAGAAAATACATGGTCAGAAAATGGTGCAATAAGCTTAAGCTAAAATATATTATCTATCTTCAGGAGATCAAGATTGTTGGCTTTCAGGCTTGTACCATACTAAAAAATTTATGGGATCAGTCTACTGGCTTTTACTCTAACCATCCTAGGGGCAAGGGAGGCACTGCCATCCTTGTTGGACCAAAATGGGCCGAGAAAATTATCTCTAATGGTTCCTCTCCATGTCATAGAGCTATATGGGTTATACTTCAGGATAAGGATACCACAATTGGGGTATGTAATGTATATGCTCCTAAAGACTATAGGGATCGTGCCTCCTTGTGGGAATGGCTCTTTACTGGACTTCCTAAAGCTCAATGGATATTTTTGGGGGACTTTAACATGGTGGAATATAAGGAGGACAAGATTGGGGGAAATATGCAATGTTGGAAGGGGAATGAATTGTTCTTTTGATCTAACTTTAAGAGGATATGCAGGATTGTTAACCCTTTAGCTCTTTAGAAAGGATCATATTCAAATATATGGTACACATGGTGTAATAACCAAGCTGGACAACATAGAGTTTACTGTCGTCTGGACATGATATATGTTGAAGAAGCCATATTTTCTGTTGAAAATTAGGATGGGCATGCTCTTGTATGTGTCTCTCCCTATTAAATGTCATATCATCACCCAATTTATGCTATTGTCTCTTTGGAACACTACTTAGATAATGTATGCAGACGGGGAGTTTCAAACAGAATACTTCCCTGCTTAAGGATGAAGAAAATGATGATGACATCATAATGGTCACTAGTCTTTGTAAACTTTGTAACCAAGGGTTGAGTCCTAAGGATATGTGGATCTCAATTGGTGGATTCATGGAGGAAAATATATCAGATTATTGGTAAGAAGAAAGCTCTAGATAGATCAAAGGAGGAACAATTGCTATAGAGCTCACTAAATAACATTGAGAAGGAGCTTCAAATTAAAGGTTATGATCCTCTACTGGAAGAGAAGATTGTATGGGTTAAAGGGAAAATTAGGAGAATAATGCAATACAAGATTAAGGGCTAGAAAACCAAAGCTAAGATGAACTGGATGAAGGATGGTGACAAAGGTACAAAATATTTCTTTAATATTTTAAGAGCTAATCAAAAAAGATAACTAATCGAGGGCATTCAAATTAATGGGGATATATCTAAGGATCCAAGCATTATTAAAGAAGCTTTTCATTATTTTTTACAAAGACTTATTCACATCAAGATATAATGAGATCAATAAGACCAATTTAGAGAAGTGTCTTAAACTTATTATGAAGAAGATATCAGATAGTGAGGATCTGAAACTTGACAAACCTATCTCTCTTGAAGAAATAGATGTCACCATTCTTTCTCTGGCCAATGATAAATCTTCTAGCCCTGATGGCCTAACAGCTAAATTCTATAAGCATAATAAGGAATGGATTGGCTTTGAGCTCGTGGATCTTTATGAAGATGCTTTCAATCAGGGATCTTTGGGTGCCAATATTAATAGAGGCATTATTAAGCTCCTCCCTAAGGGTGGTGACAAGACTCAAGTCAAAAATTGGAGGCCTATAACATTATTAAATTTCTCTTACAAGATTGTGGCTAAAGTTCTAGCTCAGAGGATTGGAGGACTTCTTAATGGGTTCATCTCCTCCACCCGAACAGGTTTCATAAAAGGGAGATGTATTTTGGAGAATCTGATCATGAGCTAGGAAGCAATGCACTAGGATAAATATGATGGTTAGAATGCAATAATGGTTCTGTTAGATTTTGAAAAGGCATACGACGGGATTGAATGGCCCTTTGTTTTGGGAATGTTGCAAGCTTTTGGTTTTCCTTCATATTTCTGCAAATGGATCAACATCCTTCTTACATACTCTTCTACTGCTATTGAGGTGAATGATGAGTTATTTGATAGTATTACTCTTCAGAGGTCCATAAGATAGGGATGCACAATTTCCCCTGCCTTGTTTGTTATTGCAGCAGATGCCCTATTCTATATTCTTAGGACTCCTCAATTAGGACCTCATGTTAGAGGTACAATTCTTCCTAATCATGATGACTTACTTAATACTTAGTTTGTAGATGACACAACCTTTTTTATTGAGATGGATGAGGATAACTTTGATAACATGTACAACAAGCTCCAAAAAAATTTCTTGGTCTCTGGTTCTAAAGTAGCTCCGCACAAATCTTCTATCATTGGCTGGCTCTCCTCCCCTCCAAAATGGATTGTGAAGAAAGGGTGGCAATTGTTGGGACCTAAATCTATTGTCAGATATCTGGAAATCCCTTTTTATATTGATCCATCTCTTAAGGACATGTGGCATTGGCTCTTATCTAAAATTGAAAAGAAATATCTAAAATGGCAAACTCACATGCTCTCACTGGTAGGACGAGTGCAAGTGGTCCAAAAAGTTATCTTTTCCCATCATATTTATTTATTCTCTGCTTGGTTGTTTGCTAACTATCAAAATGATTCTTTGGAAAGGATTATGAGAGACTTTCTCTTGTTTGATGGGTTAGGTAATAAGAAGCGACATTGTGTCAAATGGAAGCGGCGTTGCCTTCCAAAAAATCAAGGAGGTTTGGGTATCAAAGACCTAAAAGCTCAAGGAATGGATTTGGCATCAAAATAGATTATTCAGGCACTCTCAAGTGATGAACCATGGAAGGTTCTTTTCAGGAACAACATAAACAAATTGGTAATTAAAAAAGGCAAGAATTGGAATGATGTCCCCTTATGTGATAAAGTTTTTGGGAAATTTTAGTTATCCATTTTTTGCTCCAATGTCTTCTAGTCCATTTGGAAGGCATGTTCTCAAGTCTGAAATCTTATCCCTTTCAGGGGTGCCAGTGGTGGGTCTCCTTACCATTCAGTATTGGATAGATCAATCTGGTGGGGGATGGAATATAATGGTAAACCTATAGCATTAACCCAAAGTTGCTCTGGAAAAAATTGGTCGAAATATGGTATTTCTCTGGTTAGAGATATCATGGTTGACAATCAATCGGGATACTGGAATGAACTTTCAGACAAGCATCATATCCCTAATATCCAAAAGAAAACATAGTCTATTATTGCTAAAGTTGTGGGTAATTTTTTTCCCGGGCAAATTATGAACACTAACGATTTTCTATAGAAAAAAAAATGGAAAGATGACACTAAATTTTATAAGGTCTTTGTTAAACAGATTTACTCTATGCTTAAGGAGGACTATTCCCCTCTTGACAGAGTGAACCATGGTTGGGAGCTGGGGTGGTCGGTTTCTAGATGGCAATTTATTTTTAATTTCTTATGGCACTCTCCTTATGAACCTAAGACATCTTGTTTTAGGTGGCTTTTGTTGTTGAGGAAACTTGTTGTAGGTACCACTTTACCTCATAGTCTAGGTAACCCCATAATGTGTGGGGTTTGTTCGATCCCTAAATCTTTTGAACATTTATTTTTTGAATGCCCTTATGCTCGTGGTGTCTGGGCAATTTTTTTTGTCTCGCCCATTGTATGGGATAGTAAACTTGGTCTCTCTTGGAGTGAAATTCTTGATGTCTTTATTGAGACTTTTGATTTTAAATCTAACACTTTTTGGTATCTTGTTACCTGTGAGATTTGTTGGGTCCTCTGGAAGGACATAAATGGAGAGATTTTTCAAAAGAGGAGACACCTTACTGAGTTTGGTTGTAAACTCATTCATTTTCAAATCATGTCACAGGGTGTTGCTGCCCTCAATATATATAGAGATAGATTTATGATGCTGATGCGGGAAGGATAAATCATGATCCACAAAGAGGACTTAGTCTCATGTCAATATTTCTCTATCCACAAAGACATGCTCAGTGTAAGGGAGCTCGACAACTTGAACCATTTCATTAAGAACTTATGCATTCAAGATAGCTCAGTGCCTGAACTCAAGACAAAGGATGGAGGACAGGATTTTAGCAATAAATTGATTGTAGTCAATTTTGAGTATCTTTTTGTATTAACCGATTATACTTGTATATAGACTATATCATGATGTTATAACTGTATACATTAGGTAGTTGTATAATGTGCTACCTAATAGTTATGTAAATTAGAACTCTTCGATTACTCTTATGAAGTGATGTAACCGACTCAGTTAAACTATGTTAATACAAAAAAATTGTTGTATAAATGTATTTATTCATTTTAAGATTACAAGAGAGATCAATCCTTATAAAAGGAGATCGAAACCCTAAAAGGGTGAATAAACCTAAGTTGCATGATAATAATTAATAAATAAATAAATTATTATATTCCTAAAGTTTAGCTTAAGTATAAAGAGATAATAAGTGACTTAATAATTAAATCAATATGGTTTAATTAATAGGTAAACACTTTATTACTCTAACAATATTTTCCTCCATACCTAAACTAATGACAATAAAAAAAGGATTCTCATTCATTATTGTTAGAGTAATAAAGTGTTTACTGATTAATTGAATCATATTGATTTAATTATTCAGTCACTTATTACCTCTTTCGACTTAAGCTAAACTTTAGGCATATAATGATTAATTATCTTTATTAATTATTATTATGCAACCTAGGGTTTCACCTTTTTAGGGTTTTTGATCTCCTTCATAAGGATGGATCTCATAATACTTTGTAACCTTTTTTGACATTTCATTATTGATTGCAACTTTTATTTTTGCACATCAAGGATTTCTCCTCTCTCGTGGATCAATGTGTTTAGGCCTCCATAGCTGTTTGCTTCTCTCTCTTTCTGTGACAGGTATTTGCATGCAGGTGTTCTTGGGAGCTATGGGTTGTTTTTCATCAACTCCATCATGGTATTAGAGCTTCAGATCTGCTTGCCCCTGTCCTCTTTTTGAGAGATTCGGCCATGTTCGTCAGATCTGCGTTTACAGAGGGTTTCCTGTCAGATATGGGGGGACCTATTTTTCTAGTCATCTTGGCTTCAAATGGACCTCACAGTTGCGTTCAGAGCATCCAAGAACCCAAAGATCCATATAAAATTTGTCTAATTTGGATAAAGTTAGAATCTGCGAGAAATTTTTTTTGCAATCAGCCCCGGCATGGATCCCAAGGTGATCAATATTTTTTGGAGCACTTCTGGCCCAAACGGACCTCACGATTCGTCTGGAAGGCCTGAGATAGTAAAAAATCATATAAAACTTGTCCATTTTTGACAAGTTGGCCTCAGATGCAAATTTTTTTGTGTACCAGGGTAGTACGACCCTAGCACGTGGATCGAGGTGCAGGTACAATGATTTCAAAAAAAATTTTAAAAATCAAAAAAAATTTAGCGGCAGCGCCACCACGCGGCCACCCGGGTGCCACCCCCACCGACGGCCCGCGGTCACCACCATGGTTACCGCCTAGCGGCCGGCGGTGACACTGCGGTAACCGCCAAAGTAATCGTCCATCGGTCCGGGAAGTTAGGATCAAACCGCTAGCGGTTTTCTATTTTTTCAAGCTTTTTGTTTTTTTTGCCTTTGTTGCATGGTGAAGGCTTTTCTGACAGGGAGGTGGTTTTTTGGGCATATCTTAGGCATCCGGAATCGAAATTGGGTGAACGAGATATCGACAGAAAGATAATTCTGAGATGGACACTATTTTTCTAGTTTGGCTTCCTGATTTTTCCATTAATGTTGCATTTATTGCAGTCAAAGGCAGATGTTGTTCAGCGCTCTTCCATTTCAACCCTCCTGCGTTGTTTTGGGCATATCTTGGGCCTACGGTATCATTTTTTGGCAAACGAGATACCATTGGAAAGCTGGTTCAGAGGTGCATCTTTCTAGACTTTCAGATTTTGGATATTTTTCCTCTAATTTTCGCACCAGTCCTTCAAAGTCAGGGCTTCTATTTTATCTCTCCTCCGACACTGCCTGTTGGTTATCAGCTTCTATCTTTCTCATCCGGGCTCCATTTTCTTCAAGCGATATACTATCGAAAAGATGGTTCCGAGCACAATTCAAATTTTTTGGTATGGTTTTGTGATTTTTCCATTTTGATACTATTTTTTTCTGTCAAAGTTAGATGTTCTCTGTCATCGTGGCATTTCAGACCTCCTACCTTCCGGGATCCATTTCTCTTGCATCTGGGCTCCGTTTTCGGCAAACAAGATATTGACGGAAAGATATTTCTAAGATTTTATCAGATCTAATAGTTTCATGTGGTTTTTTGTCCTTTTTCTAACGTCACCCATCCTCAGATCCTTGCAGACACCTTCTTTGGGCCCTCCAGCGCAGCTGTTGGTTTTTTGCTCATATCTTGAGCATCCGGTGTCAAAATTTTGAAAATGAGATATCATCGGAAAGTTGATTCTGATCTCTTTCCAGATTTGGAGGTTATATTTTTTGGTTTTATTTTTCTAATGGTGTTTTTCTCTGTCAGAGCCAGATCTTCAGTTCTTCACTCCGAGAGCTCTATCTTGCACATCCGAACTCCATTTTTGGAAAGCGATATATCGTTGGAAAGCTTGTTCAGAGATATTTTCAGTGCTATGAGTCATTTTTCCAGATTCTAATCTAGGTTCATTTTATTCAATTTTTTTCTTTTTTGCAGTCTGGTGGATATCTTGGTTGTTTCAGGTCCTGGGATCTCTTCCCTTTGAGGGATGACTCATATTAGGTTGTTCTTTTGGTTCAGCAGCCTTTGATATTCTTTGAGCAATGTATACTTCACTTTTTTAGCATTCTTTTATGCATATGCACTGAGATAAAGTGTCATTCTATTGCTTTGATGGGATCTTGCACATGTTCGTGCTCTGTGTACTCGCACTCCATTATAGTGCGAGGGGGGTTTTGATGTTTGCCTTTGTTTTCCATCTTCTTTTGTCATGTGAGCATTCCTCCAATGACATTAGCCTCAGGTATCTTTCTTTGTGTTTGTACTCTCTCTGCACATTCGATGTTTCAGATTCATCTTCATCATGTAGTTCATATTGGATGATCTTTTCAGTGTACCTGTCATTACTCCCTTGTCAGCAGTATGGGGGGGTTTCTACTGTTGGTTCTACTACTTCCTTGGTTCGATAGTGTGAGCTATGTATTCAGTATTTGATCCTATGTACTAGGCGGTTGTAGTGGCTGGGTACCTATGCATTCCGGTGAGATGGATCATTTACCATATAGACACTCTTTTCTTTCCTATTTTTGGATGCACTCTTCCAGCTTTGATTGATCAGCTCTTCAAGCTTTTGGTGTTTATGCCATATGTATCCTTGAGTTCAGGTGTTTGCCTTTGTTTGCCTCCTGATTCGAGTAGAGTTATTTGAGGGCACTCATACAGATTACAATCTTCTCTACCTGGTCATATTTTTGTGGAGGATCTTTAGATCATCAGTTTCTTCTTGACAGAGTTTGCAATTTCATGCTTTAGTGATGTTGTACATGTTCATCTTTGTTCCTATTTTCTGGAACATTCCTAGTTTTAGAGGCTTCTTCAGTCCTTCAGACTAGTCTTGGTCTCTTTTTGGAGTAGAGTTTTTCCCATGTGGTTTTCTCTATTTCTCCACTTTGTAGAGACTCTTTTTTGTACTTGGGTACCTGATCAGGCCTTTGTTGCCGAGACCCATTTGCTTTCAGTTGTTTCTTTCTAGGTTTTTTAGCTTCTCCCAAAGTTTATCTTAAGGGGGGGTGTTAGAGTAATAAAGTGTTTACTGATTAATTGAATCATATTGATTTAATTATTCAGTCACTTATCACCTCTTTCGACTTAAGCTAAACTTTAGGCATATAATGATTAATTATCTTTATTAATTATTATTATGCAACCTAGGGTTTCACCTTTTTAGAGTTTTTTATCTCCTTCATAAGGATGGATCTCATAATACTTTGTAACCTTTTCTAACATTTCATTATTGATTGCAACTTTTGTTTTTGCACATCAAGGATTTCTCCTCTCTCGTGGATCAATGCGTTCAGGCCTCCATAGCTATTTGCTTCTCTCTCTTTCTGTGACAGGTGTTTACGTGCAGGTGTTCTTGGGAGCTGTGGGTTGTTTTTCATCAACTCCATCAATTATCAGTGAGGATCCACTTCCAATCACAACACCCTTGCAATACATGTTCGACCTTCCAAATAAATCCTTTTGCATAAGCATGCAAGGCCAATCCAATAACTAAAAGAGGAAAAATGACTATCCAAAAGCCCCAACCAAAATCATCAATCAAGGAAAAGATCATAGCCTTAATACTCCTCAACCACCAAAGCTCACAAAAGCACTACCAGGTGACACACCTCCCAAAACCTCATAGCAAGAAGACACGAAAAAATAGAAACCAATGACCGAAGGGAAATAAAACATGGTTCACAAGCCCTTGTGCAACCCCTACACACACCTATCAAATGACCCAAATAAAGCCCCAAATACACACTACAAACAAATTAGGATCAATGACTAGGACACAAATGCCCTAGCCTAGAACACCCAATCAAAGCAACACCATCTAATCGTTCTTCTAAAATAAATATACTGTGGCTACTCTAACTCCTAATTAAGTCATGTTATTATTATTACATTAGTATTTAGTTACTTAGGTTGACCCAAGTAATATCCTAAGCATAAGTAGGCTTGATTTCCCTTCATATAGCCTAAACCATTATGTTGAACAAAAGGGGAAAAGGCCTTTTCCCTAAGCCTTCTGACACTTCCAAGAATTCTTTAGGGGAGCTACTGACTAATACTGAGATTATTGGATATGAAATGCATGCAAATACCCAATTGATGAATTGCCAGTTGAATCCAAAAGCTTCCTAGGTTTTGCATAAGAATATCTCATCTACTTTACCACAAGCTTTCTTTATGTCAATCTTGATAAGAATAACTATTCATTATTGCTTTTTAGTGAGTGTATTACTTCTTGATTGATAATGATGCCATAGACAATGGATTTTCTAGGAACAAAGCTTGTTTATTCCGATGAGATGATATAAGGGAGGATTTTTCTCAGTTTGTTGGCCATCACCTTGCTCATTATCTTTTATACTATATTGCAAAGTTAGATGGGGCAAAATTCCTCCAATGTTATTGCCTCTTTTGGGGATGATTACTAAAACAACATTATTCACTTCTTTTAGTTTGCTCCCTAAATTCTTGGTGACCTTTATAGCTTCTACTAGTTATTTTCCAACAATATGCCAATATTTTTGGAAAAAAAGAAGATGGAAAGCCATCGCGCTCAAGTGACTTGTCTAGATGTAGTTGGATTAGAGATATTTCTACTTATAAGGTAGTGAACTTACCATTTAACATTCTATTTTTATCATTGCTTATGATTTGAGGAATATGGTTTAGCAAATTTTAATGATTGGAGCTATTAGAACCTACCTTGAATCATTCAAGAGTTCTAAGTAGGAGGTCACAATTTTGTCCCTAATTTCCTTGGGCTCTTCAATGAAAGCTCCATTGTCTAATTATAGTTTGCAGATGCAATTCATATCCCTTTTTCATTTGGTGATATTATAAAAATATTTTGTATTTTAATCTCCAACTTCAATCCAAGTTTCTCTTGACTTCTATCTCAAATACATTTCTTCCTTGGACAAAACATCTATATAATCTTTCAGAAGTTTCTTTTCTTTCAAAAAATATTCAGAATTCATATCATTCCTTATAACTTCTTAATTTGGTTTTATTAGTGCTTCTTCAATCACAAACTTGGTTTCAAAGATGTTCTTAAAGTGCTTCCTATTCCATTTCAGGAGTCTTTTCTTGACTATTGTCGATTTTTCTACAAAGTAGAAGAGCTTGGACCCCTCATAAGTTGCTTCATTCCACCAAGATTTAATTAATGGTCAAAAGTTGTCATCTTGGAACCATATATTTTTTTAATTAAATGGGGACCTTAATGGTTTCATCTCTCTAAGGATATTAAGTTGAACAAGATATTGATCAAAGCTATAACATGGGAGGATCACTCCTTTTAGAGAAGCCAGAAAGGATGATATATCCCCATAGAAAATGAATCTGTCCAATTTCTCTTCAATATTATGAAAGCCCAAAATTTTGTTATTCCAGGTTTAGATTCCATTTTATAAGTCAAACTCCATTAAATGGTTTCTGGATACCCAGTCCTCAAAGTCTTTAGGTGTCTATCTTGGCCTTCCTATTCCTCCTCTCTTATCCTATCTATAAAGTATAACATTAAAGTATCTCACCAAAATGATATGCTTTTAAGGGGAGAGATGCTAACAAAGTATCTATCTCATTCCACATTTCTCTTTTGTTGATACAATAGACTAGCTCATACACATTCACCAAAATGAATTGCAAGTTGGAGAGTAAGATTTTTACCCTCCCACCAATCCAAAATTGCCACTTGCTATAGATTCAAAGGAGACAATAGCTAATTTCCAACACATTGAAAGACCACTAGAAGACCCTTTAGCCTGCATGACCTCCACCTTCCAATTTTTTTTAACTCTTATAAGCTATTTCTACCTCATCTTTTGATTGTTTGGTTTCTTGAATCAAAACTAGCTTTGTCCTAGTCAAGTTGATCCTTTTCTTGACTAATCACCTTTCATTATGGGTGTTTAAGCCCATTTCATTCCTGATGAAGGGTACTCCCCTTATTAACACAAACACACACAACAAAATTGAGAATAACAATGAATTGTAAGGACAAAAAATGGGCTTTCTAGTATCTCCAATGAAATGGAATTACAATATTCAGAAATATAACATGCATAGCCACATGGACATTTTCATTACAATATTTTCCAAACCAGAATCGCAATATATTTGTGTATCATCGGAAAATGGAAGCACTTCCATTTAGGAATAGTTTAGCCCTCTGAATAAGTGGTTTGGGGTCATGTCAAACACCTCGAATGGGTCTTTGACTTGGATCTGGCTTTTTCCCCTGTTTTGCCCCATTTTCCACTTCTTTTCTGCATTCTGGCATCCTGACCTGAAACACTGAGATTCTTGACCTCAGGGTCAAGGTTGACCTCTACCCTGACCTAGGTCAAGGTCGACCTTGACCTAGGGTCCAAATTTCAAGATCCTAAAGTTTTTGGATGTCGGGTTTCAGAAATATTTATTTCTTGCTTTCGAGTCAATTGTTTCAGGCTTCGGAATGGTAAACTCTTAAATTATATTTAATTTAGGTCCATTTCTAGGGATAAAGGTTTAAATGGGAATTTAATTCTCCTATGTAGGCCTCTCTATAAGTTTTTTCTCTAGACTAGTATAAAAGGAAGCATTCCTCTCTCATTTCAATCCATCTTTCATAAAAATCTTTCGTAATCTCTCAAGCACTCAAGCAAGCAATAATGAGAAGGAAAGCATTCAAGCATTCATTCATCTTCAAGCATTCAAGATCCAATTCATTAAGGAGATCCATTGGTAGCCCTTGAAGAATTCAATCTCTATGGAGCCCTCTTGTTGAAGATTTGTCCATCCACATCCATTCAAGCTTCTTCCTATTCTAATATCCATTCAAGTTTGGTGTTGAAGATCTAAATACAATTGATTTGAGACATCCTACATCCAATTCTACATTCATTTGGAGCATCCATACTTGTGGGTTCAAGGATTCAAATCCTCCACAAGGGTTTTCAACATAGGCAACTTGTTTCATTTACTTTGTTTATTATAGTAATTTCAATTCAATTTCAAGGTTAATTCCTAAATTTGGGTTTGACCAAGGCAAACCTATCCCCCCCCCCAAAAAAACAAAACCATTTTTTTTAAGGAATAGGTACGGAACAATGAATTACAGTGCAGATCTAGACATCCTTTTTGACAAACTTTCAGGATCCTCGAACAAATTTTTCATTGGAACAATGCAGGTTAAGGTCGACATAAAGGGGCAAGATTGTGCCCTCATATTTAGGTCAAGGTCGACCTTTCTCAGAAAAGCAGAAGGTTTCTGGGTTTTCTCAATCTCTGTGTTTCCAGGCCAAATATGGTTGCAAAATTTCCTGAAACTAAGTACAAACACCAGAAAACAATATTTTTCAGATCTATCATATTTTGAGGTTAGTATTTATCTTCAATTTAATTAATATTTTAATACTTCTTTCAATAATGGAATATAAGGTTTTCTCCTTTCTTCATATTCTCCATCAATTGATTCTTTCATGCATTGACCATCTTCTAGTGGTTAATCAATTTGGATCTTTCTTTTGGGAATTTGGGGTTAAGAGGAAGATCATGCCTTCCCTAATCCTATATATCATACATACATTACATCTTGATCCTCTCCATTTTAAAACATTACACATTACAACATTTTTCCTATATTACATTTTGGTGAACCCACGATAGACAAATCTTTCTTTTATGGTGTTAGATCTTGCAATGATTAGCTTTCTTTTATGTGTTTGCATTTACATTTCATATAAAGTAAAAATACAAAAATATTTATTTGTTCATGCTTTGTGTTTTCCTAGTTTAGTTCATTTGTATTGCATTGGTATATGAGCTTTACTACCTCTAGTCCTACTTATAATATTTTAGTTAAAAGAAGTTGTAGACTTATGGGTTTCTTTGATCCTGAGTCTTCCTCTCCTCTCCTTATGATCTCGGATGACAATTTGATTACTCATGATTCCAATCCTACTATGGAGCATAACTCCTCTCACTCATCTCATGATGAGGATGATGCTTTAAGAGTTCCTCCTGAACAAGTCCAAAAACTTTCAACTGAACTTGATAAAATGGGAAATTAGCTTATTCAAGAAACCATAATCAATATTTTATTGAAGCTATAGATGCTCTTAAGAAATTCCTTTGTGATAGTGATCAAAGTGTTAATCTCTTGCATGATATTACTCATCTTGTGCATTAAAATGTTAAACCTTTAGCTCAAGAAGCTCAAGATTTAGGATTCACTCCTCCTATCACTAGTGTGGAACCTTCTTCCATTCCTTTACCTGGCATTCCTACTTATACTCCTCCTTTAGTGACTACGACGGTTCCCTCTCTTCTTATGAGTGTTCCTCCTGTGTCTCTACCTACTTCAAAACCTTATTATCATAATGTTCCTTTTACTTATTCCAATCCTCTTTCAACTGTGGTTCCAAGTATTCCCCCAGTTGTGTCTTCCATTCATGTCACTTCATACACTTTACCTAGTGTTTCTAGTGTGTCTATACATCCTATTTTATCTAATGGTTCCACAATCATTAGTTTGGCTCAAACTGTGTCCTCTTTACAACAACAACTTGCGTCTTTAACTCAATCCAAGTTTAGCATTCCTACATGTGACATGGGCAGTCCTTTATTCCTAGACATTATTCGTGCTATTGTTCCTCAACAAGCCGATATGTCTCATCTTGAGAATTACAATAGTAAGGGAGACCCTGTTACTCATGTTAAAACATTCCAAATCCTTTGTAGTGACTATGCTCGTGACCATAGGATTTTAGCTAAGTTGTTTGCTAGAAATTTTTGTGATAAGGCCTTGCAATGGTATTGTTCCTTGCCTCCTTATTCTATTGATTACTTTCCAAAACTTGTTAATTCCTTTATTGAACAAAAAATAACATTGGTCCACAAGTGTCCTTAACTGATTTGATGCATTGTAAACAAAATACTAAAGAAAAATTGACTGAATTTATTGGTAGATTTAAGTATTTGTATGCTTAGATTTCTTATCCTATTCCTAATATTGATATTTAGCGTATGTTTATTTCAAATTTACAAAAGGATATTAGAAATAAGATTTTACTTACTGAATTTACCTCTTTTCAACAACTTTGTGCAGCGCTTCATCATTATCAATTACAAGTGAGTAAATTTGAGAGCAACACTCCAATGGCTCATGTCCTAGTTGATAAGAGTGATGCTATTCCTAATCCCAACAAGTTTCAAAAGCCTAACAACTATGTCAAGATAAATAAACAAGAAAATGCAGTTGCTAATCAAGTTGTTGTTGCATCCAAAAATGCCACTTTTGCATCCACTATTTTTCGTCTGAATCGTACATTTACTCCTATTTCTGAATTTTTGCATTCTATTATGAGTAAATTGTTGACTGCTAATATGATTACTTTACCTCATATTCGACCTCTTTTACCTGCTACAGTGGCATCCAAATCCTTTGATTCCAAAGCCTTTTGTCAATACCATCGTCAAAATGGCCATGATACTGAGAAGTGCTATTCTTTAAAACATAAGGTTCAAGATTTAATTGGTTTTAATGCTCTATATGTTGATAATTTTGATGGTAGTGGGAACAAATTTTTCTCTCCTCCTAATCAAAATCTCCAAATCTATACAAATCCTTTGCCTACACAAGATACTAATACCATTGTTTAGCCATCTTTTGTGGATATTATTTATGATTCAAAGATGGATTATCTTAATTGTATGGTGTAAAAGTGACCACACTTCTATGAATCATTACATGCAAGAAAACTCAAGAATAAGCCCTCACAAAGCGATCCATAGCTCTTTATGCATGGAGTTGCAAGATTATGAATTTGCTCTCAACTAGAGCTATTGAGCTTGTGACCTTGCTAGTTAACCATACAATGAGAGATTCAAATGAGGACAAGGGCAAGAGTGCCAATATCCCCAAAGAATCAAATGGAAATGCAATGCAATGCAAGCTAAGAATGAGAATGCAAATATGCAAGCTATGCTATGAAAATGGAAGTACAAACTAAGCTATGAAATGGAAATAGCAATGTGTTACAACCCTTCCTATTAAGCTAGATGAGTTATTCTAAAGCTTGAAAGTGAAATCTAAGCTATGAAAGCATAAACATGAACTACTATGCAAGAATGGAAACTAAACTATGAAGCAAATGAAGAACTCTAAGATGTCATGCAACAATCATCTCTAAAAAGCTCCAAAGTCTTCAAGAATTCTTGCAGCATAGAGTTAGCATAAAAACAAGTGTCCTAAAATGAGGGAGAGAGCTCTCCTTTTATAAGAAATGCAAAGGAATGGACCATAGAGATTAAGAGGCAAAAGTCTCAATCAACGGTGGAGCTTGAAAGAGGAGCAATCCATGTGCACAAGTATCCTCCAATAGGAAAATAAGAGTTGACTTTATGTCCATATGAGACAAAAAGTGATTTTTCCTTTTTATAAAATAAGAATAAATACTTTATTTGTGCAACTTAGGATAAGATGAAAAGGTGGGACTTTTTATTTATTAAAAGGGGAGGAAATATTCCTTTTAAGTAAATAAAAGCTTAGGATAAAATGGTTAATCCAAGGATAAAAATCCAATACATGATCGAAATTAAGACTTGATCAAGAAATTGATAATGTTGAAAATATTGATTATTGATAAAACTGATTCAGGATAAATAAATTGAATAAATGGGGTCCAAAGTCTAGGCGACCATTTTTGGGTGCATACATTTGCCCCTCTTTGACTAATGTGTGATCAATTTGGGAACACATGTAGTCAAAGAATGAAGTTGCAATGTGAGATCAATTTGGGATCACAAAACAACTTAGATGTGAGGTCGATTCGGGATCACATCCAGACAAAGCATAAACAAAGGCCTTTGAACATGAGGTCAATTTGGGATCATATCCAAAGTAAGAGATAAGAATCTCAAATTTGAGAAAAAGCTCTCAAAAGATGTCTGAATCAGGAAAATCAAGGAATCGGGGATGAGAATCCCATAAATACTGCCCCCTCGAAATCGAAATCAAAATCAGGTAGAGGAGAACAACAAATTGATAAAGATTTGATCAAATCATAATGAAATCATAATCGAAGGATGGAGCATGATAGGATAACCATCAAACAGTGAAAATATGCCCTAGGTTGACGAGGTTTGACTGAAAAAGATATAGGATAAAGATTAAGTCAAACCTTAGAGAGAGGAAGTGAAAGGGGTGAATGAAAGACTAGAAGTTTGGAAGACATGGAAAGGAAGAAATTTCATCAAAGATCAAAGAATTATGCCTCAAAAGGTCAGTCAACTGCGTAGAAGAATGAGAAAAATTTTGAAACGCGACTCAGATTTTGATTTTGAGTCCGAAAATGGATAGAAAATGATGTGATATGAAAGATCAGAAATGAAAGATATGATCAAGAAGAATCAGAAAATGAGCACAGTTGACCAACTAGTCCGTAGATGATAAAAGGGAGAACTCTTTCCATATGCAAGATGCAAAAACTAAACTATGATGAACCTAAGAATGCAAGCTACTATGAAAGTGGTTGACTTGCAAGGTCACAACGCTTATAGACATCTAATTATCATCATCGAGCTTTATTGGTAGCGTCAGAAGATCATACAATGCACACTAGCATAACTATGTGAATATGAATATGATCTTTATTAGATAGAAATGTGGAAATCCCACCTAGGCATCAAAGACATGGAGGTCAAGATGACTTAATGTAGTGAGATTACCTAAGTTTGATATGGCAAGATTATGCTTGTATCAAGACACATGAAAGTCAAGATAACTAGAAGCATGCACTCGCAAAACAGTCAAGGATAATACCTTGTCAATCCATAGTTTCAAGGAAGACCAGCATAAATGCTCATGACAGTTAGGATCAACAAAATATACCCACAAGCAGATAAAGAAATAAAACGTGTTCTCATGCCCTCAGTCTTCTAGCTATGCATCATCGAAAACGTCTCAGGGAGAGACCATGCATCAAAGAAATCCTCATAGATAGCACACAAAGAAAAATAAAGTCAACATATCTCAAGCGAGTTGATTGTTTAAGTGTGTGTGTGTTGGTCATAAAGTCAGACTCTAGTTATCACATCTGCTAATGAGAAATATCACATCATACTTAGACTATTGGGAAAGACATCTGATAAGTGTTAAGAAACACTCGATGCAAGGGTAGTGTTGAAAAATACTGTTTGGGGTGGTGTTGAAAAATGCCTATTGTGAAATGCCCCAAGAGACAAACGCACCTAAAAGACCTATGCTAACAGTTATGCCCCCTAGACAAAGACAAAGACCAATTCCAGACTAAGCCAAATAAGGTCAAGGTATGATGGAAAGTGGCTAAGTGTCGAGGACACATGCTAACAAATAGGGGTGCAAAGGCCTCAAGTAGCGCCTGTTTCTAGGTTTTCACCACTTGAAATTTTTTTTCATTTTTTTCTTTTTTTGTATTTTTGCGACCAAGGCGCCTGTTTCCAGGTTTTCACCAAGGCACTTTTTCTATTTTTTATTTTTTATTTTTTATTTTTATTTTTTTGAATTTTTGAATTTTTTTTTTTTGTATTTTTTTGTTTTTTTGTATTTTTTCAAGACTTTTTATGCTGTTTAGGATTTTTTCAGCATCATATATGAATTTTTTTGGTATTTTTTCAGGATCATAAAATATTTACAAAGGATGCCCCCAGACAGAACGGGCATCAAGGATAGAACTTCTTTAGGTGCAAAATGCTGATGGGCTCAAGGAGTTGTTCTCCATCTTCATCTGACAGTAAATATGCACCTGTACCGAAAGTCGCTGTGATAATGTATGGTCCAAGCCAATTAGGTTTGAACTTGCCCTTTTGTTCTCTATTCTATTGATTCTTAGGGTTCTCCCTCAAAACAAGATCACCTATCTGAAATTCCCTAGGCCGAACCTTCTTGTTGAATGCTTTGGACATACGCTCTTGATATACTCTCATGTGATCAAAGGAAGCCTTACACTTCTCATCTAGAAGTTCTAGTTCTTGTAACCTCATGGTGCGGTAATCCTCATCTGTAATCAAACCTTTGAGTCAGACTCTAAGTAAAGGTATCTCTACTTCTAAAGGCAACACTGCTTCAGTGCCATAGGTGAGAGCAAAAGGAGTAGCTCCTGTAGGCGTACAAATGCTAGTTCTATAAGCCCATAGTGTCAGATTGATTTGTAAGTGCCAATCCCTACCATTCTTGTGTACAGTTCTATGAAGGAATTTTAAGAATGGTTTTATTAGAGGCTTCTGCCTGTCCGTTTCCCTGTGGAAAATAGATAGAGGACCAATGCTGTTTGATATTAAACTTCTTGCATAAATGTTTTAGGTCCTTGTTCTTGAATTGACCTCCATTATCAGTAATAATCTCAGAAGGCACTCCAAATCGGCAAATAATATGATTCAGAATAAATAGGGAAACTGTTTTGCCTGAGTCAACAGAAAGAGGGACTGCCTCTACCCATTTCGTGAAATAATCAGTAGCTGTGATGATAAACTTATGTCCACCTGATGAGTTGGGGTGAATTTTCCCAACAAGGTCAAAGGCCCAGTGCTGAAATGGCCAATGAGAAATGGAAGGAATTAGCTCCCTACCTGGCACATGAATTAGGTTTCCATGTTTTTGACATTTCTCACAAGACTTAGAGAAAGCTATTGCATCTGTCTGCATTGTGGGCCAGTAATACCCTGCCCTAAGCAACCTTTAGGCCATGGCAAGACCATTAGAGTGTCCACCACAAATGCCCTTGTGGATGTCTGCTAACGCTTGGTTGGATTCCTCCTTTTCCAAGCACCTAAGAAGTGTCCCATCTAAACCCCTCCTATATAAATCACCAGAGATAAGGGTGTGGCGAGAGGCATTACAGATGAGGTTTCAGCATTCAAAATGGTTGAAAGTGTCAGGGATGATGCCATCGCATAGGTATGAATAGATAGCACCATAGCGGGAAGACTCATGACTAACCAAGGTACAAATGATATGGCTTTCAGATGAGTCAAATATGGGATGGTGTAGCTCTTCCACCAGGAATTCAAATCTGGATTCATGTTGTTCCAACTAAAGGAGTGAAGCTAATGTGGCCATAGCATCTGCAGCTTTGTTCTCTGTCCTAGGGATTTGTTGAAATGTCACAAATGTAAAGTAACATCTCAATGATTCAACCATCTTTTTGTAAGGTACCAATTTATCATCCTTGGTTTGATACTCCTCATTGACCTGGTTGATAATTAACCGTGAATCCCCAAAGACACGTAATTCTATTATGTTCCATTCTATAGCCATTTTCAATCCATTGGTCAAAGCTTCATATTCGGCAATATTATTTGTACATGGGAATAAAAGTTTGTAAGACTTTGGAATGTTGTACCCATGTGGAGAGACAAATAATACTCCAACACCTGATCCATTTTTCATGTGGGAACCATCAAAGAACATCTTCCAAGTGCGGGTAGTCATATACAATATGTGTTCATTTGGGAATTCTACTTGAATAGGCATACTATCCTTAACTGGGAAGTTAGCTAATTGGTCAGCAATAGCTTGCCCTTTTATGGCCTTTCTTTCAATGTACTCTATATCAAATTCAGATAAAACCATCATCCACTTGGCAAGCCTACCCGTGAGGGTAGCCTTACTAAGCAAGTACTTAAGAGGATCAATTTTTGCAACCAAATGTATAGTATGAGCAAGCATATAGTGTCGCAACTTTTAGGAAGCAAACACTACTGCAAGACAAGACTTCTCAATGTTATTGCAATTGATCTCATAAGATACTAGAGTATGACTAATGTAGTAAATGGCCCTTTCCTTCCCAGTATCATCTAATTGAGCCAACAATGCCCCTAAGGAAGACTCTGTTGCTGAAATGTATAAAATCAATGGTTTCCCAGGAATAGGCAGCATCAAAATTGGAGGATTAGCCAAGTATTGTTTAATTTGATCTAGGCTCTTTTGGCATTCCTCATTCCATACGCAAGAAGCACCCTTATTCAATGTCTTATTAAAAGGTTGTGCTTTGTCTGCAAGCTGAGAAATAAACCTCCTTATGGATTGGAGTCATCCCTGAAGACTTCTCATTTGACTAAAATTTCTTGGAGGTGGCATATCTAATATAGCTTGGACCTTTTCAGGATCAACCTCTATTCCTTTTGCTAAAATTATGAATCCTAGGAGTTTACCTGAGGCAATTCCAAATGCACACTTTTTCGGATTCAATCTAAGCTGAAACTGTGCCATGCGATCTAGAATTACTTCCAGATCATCGAGGTGTGTGTCCCATTTTTTAGATTTAGCCAAGGTATCATCCACATAATCTTCCATGTTCTTATGCATCATATCATGAAAAATTGTGGTCATAGCTCGTTGGTATGTTGCTCCCGTATTCTTTAGGCCAAATGGCATGACGTTCCAACAATAGGTTCCCCATGCACATGTGAAGGTTGTTTTCTCTTGATCTTCGGGAGCTATTTTTATTTGGTTATATCCGAAAAACCCATCCATTAAGGAATATATCTCATAACCTACCGTCATATCCACTATCATGTCTATGTTGGGGAGTGGAAAGTCATCCTTTGGGCATGCTTTGTTGAGGTCTCTGAAGTCTGTGCAAATGCGAATGGACCCATCATGTTTTGAAACTGGAACAATATTGGAGATCCACTCAGCATAGTCGATAGCTCGAATGAATCCTATGCGTAAGAGCTTTTCTAATTCAGCTTTAACAAGAAGAGCTATATGGGGATGCATTTTCCTCAACTTTTGTTTAACTGGTTTTATTCCTGGAGCTATAGATAGATGATGCATAATAAGATCAGTGTCAAGCCCTGGCATATCAGAATATGTCCAAGCAAAGTTTATTTTCTTCTTTTGCAAAAACTTTGTATATGCCTCTTTTTCTCCAACTGATAGAGACTGAGCTGGGTGCACTATTTGGGGAGCCTCTTCTGTATTCAAATTCACTGGTTGTGTGGGCTCAATGAGAACTGATGACCTGTCCTGGAAGTAACTGGGCAAGTTATTAAGTACCCCATCCTTAGGCACCTCAAAAAGGTTTTCACCTTCGGATACGTCTTTTCTTTTTACTATTTTGGGTTCAGACACCGCCACAAAGTGGTTTTCGCTATCAAAACCATCTTTCTTTTTTTTCTTTTTCTTTTATTTTTAGACTGAGGTACTTAATATCAGACTCCGTCATACTCATCGTCGGTTCACTGGTGGAAGAGACTACGGGTTCAAGAGCATTCAAATAGCAGGCAATTTCGTAGTCATTTTGAAAAGTAAGGAGTTTAGGCTCTTGGTGTCGCTGAGACCAATCAACTAGGTCGTAGTGAACAAGGGGTAAGTCAATGACTGGTTCAACACTGTTTATGTGGAAGGTGTTATCTCTGATGACCATATAATCAGGATTCATCAAGTCCCCTCCTAAGATACCCGAGTCAGGATTTGTCCTACCAAATGAAGCGTCGTCCACTAAGGCAATTTGAGGAGTACAATCCTCTAGTCCTACACTAAGCTCGTTGGTCACATCGGGTTGAATACTATAAGTATGGACAACATCCATGTCCAAATCAACTATTGCATCTGAAAGTGAGTCCCATTTGAACTCATGTGAGTCTGTTTCTGAATCATTATTTGGGCCTTGTGATGTAGAAGCCTCAAGATTGGGAAGAGTTTTTCCTTTTCTAACACTAGCATTGTTGCTATCTGTCGCAGCTAGGATAGCAACACTTTCCATTGTCAATCTAGCATTCATATAGTCACTATCCGTCACAGCTGGGATAGTAGGACCATAAATCATTAAATCTTTTGAATCTCCCCAAAGGAGATTTGTTGAAGGCACCCAATCATCAGACATGTCTTGTTGATTGGAAAGATTAGGTGTGTAGTCTGAGTCATTGTCACTATCTATCGCAGCTGAGACAGGGACACTTTTTTGTTTCTTATTTTCAAAACCTAAGCCAACTGTTGACTTATTCCTTCATCCAAAAAGGGCATAGTTAAGAGGTTCAGCCCTAGCATCCAGCCTATGACTAAGGGGACCATGTCCTGGATAACCCATATTCTTGACCAATGTATATCCCTTCCCATAAGTTCTAGGGGAAGGTGCAAAATTCTCATTATGTAGGTATTTCTCTTCTTGGTAAATCTAGTCCCTAATAGCAACCTCTTCTTTTTCCTCTTGAATTGGAACTGAGGATTCCACAAACTTGTCGAATAATGTCATGGTTGAAGACGAGGGTTTCATATCTTGAGAAGGTTTGCCATAAGACCTAGGGGAAATTGGCAATTTTGTAAATGAATCCAATTTGTAATCCCCCATACCAAGATCTATGGTCTTGAATTTATTCTTGCATTGTTCAAATGTAGTATCAAAAGTGTTAGCCTCCCTATTCAAAGGAATGTGAGACCCTACTGAAATTGTGTTGACTGAAAGTGTGCTGTCTCCAGGTATACAGACTTCTATTCCATTGTAAGGGAGCTTTACACACTGATGATAAGTAGACGGGATTGCTTGCATCTCATGTATCCATGGTCTACCTAACAAAATATTGTAAGCCAAAGGACCGGCATCAACAATCTGGAACAAAATATCTTTCTCTACAGGACCAATTCAGATGGGAAGAACGACCAATCCTTTAGAACTACGTTCTGCTTCATCATAAGCCTTGATAGTTATCTTCTTCCTTGTGTCAATGACTTCTTTTGAATAACCCAAGGCTTTCAATAAGCTCAAAGAACAAATATTAAGCCCAACACCCCCATCTATCAATACGTGCCTGACACAAGTTTTATGAATCATGACTTCTATGTGTAAGGCCAAGTTATGTGGGTGACTGATGGATTTGTCATCTTCTTCTGAGAAAGAGAGGTAATGAGGGCTAGCCAAATGGTTGACCATATTCTAGAATTGATTAATATCTAAGTTGTTAGGGACATTAGCCGCTTGCAAAGCGTCCTCAAGGACATGCTTATGCTTAGGGGACAATTCCAAAAGTTCAAAAATAGATATCTGTGCGGGCGTCTGTTGTAATTGGTCAATAAGGTTATAATTCAAATCAGGACCAACAACAGGTTTAGGAAGAACACCCTTTGTCACTGGCTGCTTAGACTTACTAGAGCTAGGACCTCTAATAATAATGGGAGCTTGAGACTGACTCCTAGTGACAGTATTGAGGGGTTGGGACATCCTTCGTAAGTGAGGACCTCTTAGTACCACAACGGGTCCTTCATCAGGCATAGGAGTTGAATCCACATCATATCCATAAGGGTCTTTCCCTCTCATCATGTTGACATTATCATTAGCCACTTCACGCATGTTAATAACATTTTCAGCATTTGTGTAAGTGTAGTTGATAGCAGCCTTGCCATTCTTGTTGTTAGAATTCTCTCCTTTCTCATATTTGGGCAAGGGTTCTTTAAAAGCTTTGTGATCCGCATTAGTGGTTAAACCATCAACTTGTAATTTGTTGCTCTCAATAAGGTCTTGGACAAGATGTTTAAGTCTAAAACAATTTTCTATATCATGTCTAATTCCATTGTGAAAGACACAAAAGGCCTTCTCATCCCACCAATGAGGTTTAGGATCTAGTATGCGGTGCTTGGTAAGATCCCGAGGGTGTGCCAAATTATGAGCAATTAGTGTCTTGAAAATGTCTGCATAGGAGTCCCCAAGTTTGGTAAATTGTCTCTTTTCCTTTTTAGGTCTCTCTTGATACTTGGGTTTATTCTCTTGTTGTCCTGAGGATGCTTGCAGCTTCATGGCTTAAACTGCATGAGAGAGATTAAGAACTCCTTCATTCTTAGGTTGTGATGAGTCAACAACTCCGTCATTGACCACCTGCTTATTCTTATTCCAATAAGAGTTCTTTTCATCCTTATTACCATTATTGTTGTTGTTTTGGCTATTGTTGTTATTAGTTGAATTCCTTGTTCTTTTAGGACATCCTCTATGCGACAGGCCACTTCTACCATGGTATCAAAAGAATTAAACAGGATCTTCCTTACTTCATATCTTAATTCCGGTACCAAGTTGCTCACAATGATGTCTATTCTTTCCTCCTCAAGAATTGTCCTTGGATATTTTGAGCACAAACGTCTCCATCTTTGTAGGAAGGTGACAAAAGGTTCTCCTTGATTTTGTTTGAGTTTGCACAAATCAAGCATTGTGACCGACCTTGATAGATTATAAGCAAAATGCTAAACAAATCTTTAGACAAGTTTCTTAAATGTCTTTACTGGAGGAGTAAGGTTGGTGAACCACTCCATGACTTGACCCTTGAGACTCCTTGGAAATAATCTCATCAAGTAGGAGTCTTCATGGTGAAAAGAAAACCTCATTATGTAGAACTGTCGAACATGGTCATGAGGGTCACCAACGCCATCATATTTGTCATAGGTTGGAAACTCAACTTTCTTAGGGAACTCAACCAACACCACACTCTTGTCAACTGGGTTGGGGCATATGGAGTCCAAATTAAACGTGCTCTTAGGAGCCCTCATCCTTTCTATATCCTTTTGCATTTGCATGATCACCTCATTGGTTGAAGGATTTTGTTTCTTAATCTTTTGGTGGACATCAAAATTGTATGGGATCTTAGCACCTTTTGTTGATAAGGCTTTCTAGGAATTGATCCTTGTTTTGTTCCACATATCTTTCCACATATGCTTGAAAGGATGGTTCTTGTTGCATAGTCATAAAATCTATTTTATCAAAGTTGGTATAGCTTCCTCCATGTTGTGAGCCATGATGTGCTTGTTGGGAGGGTTTCTTTGAATGTCTATGAGGTGATCATCTCCTATGAGGATTATATCTTGAAGTCCTTCTTCCTCTAGGACTTGGGGATCGTGAGGGCATCCTTGACCTTCTTCCAGGACTTGGTGAGGGGTAGATGGGGGTGAGTTGGTCCCACTATTGGTACCCCTCCCATTAAATTGATTTTGGAGTTGTTGTGCATAGAGCCTATCTTCTTCTTCTTGGGTGACTCTTTTTCTTATGTCCAATAATGCACATTCCTCTTCCTCTAGTTGTCTAAATTTCTCCTTTTTGGCGGCTTGTTCATCTAGATAGGCTTGCTTCTCCCTTTCAATGCTTTTCAATCTCATATTTGCATATCGAGAGGTATCTTTAAGTGGAGAAGATTGTCTTAAATGCCTTATTGTGTTGGTTGCGTTGATGTGATGGTCACTAGATTCATTGTTCTGGTCCTCGTGTTGTGACCCTGAATCTGAGTGAGTTTGCTTATAATGTCTCTCAGCTCGTTGGTGAGCATCAAAATACCTTGTGTTGTTGGGAGGTGACCCGGGTGGACTAGCATGAGAAGAACCACCATACTCTCTCCTATGTCGTTGGAAGATATCCTCAAGAGTTTGATTCATGGCTTCTCTTTGTTGTCGAGTGAAAGTGTAACTCATGTCCATACTTGATGAAAGTGGTGCTCACTTCACTAGGATTACCTTTTGGATTAAAACAAACCTCAGATTCACTTTTAGGAGATTGATCAAAAAGGGTTTCTTTTCCCTTGTACTGTTGACGAGTCTTAACTGGTGGTAACTGGCTAAAGACAACAGGGGGTTGCTTCCATTGATTGACTTAGTACCTTGTTGTAACTAACATGAAAGAAAGAGACTCTTAATGATAAGATGACCTCTCAAAGTGTCAACACCAAACTAGGATAATCAAAGTTCTCTATTGTCCAAAGAGAAATGAAAAGATAGAAATATCAAAGGGGCTTTACCAACACTATCAAAGAGGTGCTTCAAATCAAAGGGTGACTACCCTTGCACTTTTGAACCAGGAGGTTGGACTAGGCCAAAATATAATTGAAATTGAGATTTAAATGAAAGCGATTTGGACAATAAGAGGACTAAAATTTTCCAAGAATGTAGCTAACAATCCTAGAGATAAACTTTGTCACCAAGAATGGCCTTCTAACTTGACAATTATTCCCAAAGTGACTTCGTAAATCAGATGATGCTATCCTAGAGGACTAAAACCAAAAATTTAGAGCCAAGACAGGTCTCTAATGACAGAGTAAGAAACCTACTCAAAGACCTAACCTGACTAATAGCAATTGAAACTAACCAAAACTGAAAGCACGACAGAAACTACCCAAGCGATACACTCCAGGCTAACAGGGCGATACACCTATAATTGGGCGATACTTCGCCTTAGACCAGACGATAGAACTCACAATATCTGGGTGATAAACACCAGGCAGGTCGGGTGATAGTCCAGCAGGGGTGAACTATCGCGCGATATTTCTTCTCAAAGCAGGCGATACTGTTGCAAAATTATTTAACTCTTGACCAGAATTGTGTAAAATTTGCATTTTTGGGTTTGTTTGGTCAAAAATTTTGGTCAGAGGGTTGATGTTTTCGATCTCAATCACAATATCAGTAGAATTTTGGCAAGTTTGCAAACAGTGAGGGATCAAACATGTCTCAAAACACTTGAAACAAGGGCAAAAGCAACCTTGCCAAGACAAACACTTGTGATATCAAAAATAAAATTGCACCTTATGAATGCTACCGATTGTTTGTATGTTGAGAACGTTTACACTGGTATCACACAATCGAGGACACTTCAAGCAATATCTACCTACAAGACAAAGCTCAATACTTATCAACTTAGCCCACAACTTGATGCCCCCTTGCCTCACACCAAGTGGTTGCCCACAAGAGATATTGGCTTTGTCGTGGAAGTGTCAAACAACACAACCAAAGGGACACATATGGTGAGTATCTTGGGGTGATCCGGGTTAGTCCACTTAGATCAATCCTTGCACTAAGAAGATAAGCGGTTAAATAAAGGTGGCCTCTAACCTATGGTTCTTAGTAAGGGCTTCCGTTCATAACACCCCTCTTGCTCCTCATAAAGGACTAGGCTCCTCATAAAGGACTAGGACCTCACAGCCTCAAGAGTACCTTAAGCATTCTTGCTCAATGCTTTCCCCATGGTCACAATCCCATGAGTTACTCACATCAAGCGAAGACAAGTGTTATGTCTACCAAGGTTTTGTGTCCTTGGTAGCCTTGAGATTATAGTGGGTTGGAATAACTGGCAAAAGGCTTGTCCCCACTTGGGTCGTTCCCCTTGATTGCTCAAGGGCAGGCCCGCTAAAAGATTCCTATACTAAACAAAAAGTGGATGATTTTTGAGGTTCAAGATTTTTGGTTCACCACAAGGGTGAAGAGCATACTCCCCTATCTCAAAAACTTCTCCCAAACACACCAAGCAAATTTAATTACCCCCTTGCTTCCAAAACCTTAAGATGGGTCAGGATTTTCTAGTTCACCTAAAGGTGAAGAGCATACTTCTCCTACCACCTCAAAATCTCTTTCACAAGGTATTAAAGTTCTCAATACAATTAGTAAATGCCACACTTGAAAGGAAATAAATCACAAACACTTTAAAAATTTTCTTTTTGCTTTTGTTTATGCTTTGGGTAGCCCTGCAAAAATGTTAGTAGCCCTCTTTGACATGTGATTTATAGCGATTTCTTTTCAAACAAAGCTCCTACAACCACAACTTATTAGACAACTAGGGTTAGGAAAACCAAAATCTAAGTGAAAGCAATGTAAAGATCTGATCAATTTAGACTAAGAAATGTAAATTAACCTTGTTTAAATGCGGCAAAGCAAGCCAGCAAACTAAATGTGATCAAATTCGACTGATAAAACTCAAAATTCAGCTCTTTGTTGTATCAGGCGATATATCTCAGACTTCACCAGTATTGCGCGACACAGTTTCCTGTATCCGGGTGATATACCTCAGTCTGGGCGATATACTACACAATACGCGGGTGATACTTCACACGACACCAGATGATAAACCTCAATACATGCGTGCGATTCTTCTGAGATGTGAAGTGTCGCATTGGTATTATAAGGTATATTGCACGATATTCCTGAGAAGTGTCACGCGATACTCTGAGACAGAAAAATAGAGAACGCAGAATATTCAAAAATTAATCCAAAAAATGACAAAAATGCAAGAAACTAAAGGACAAAGTCTATCTGCTCTGCCCCACGATGGGTGCCAAAAATGTATGGTGTAAAAGTGACCACACTTCTATGAATCATTACATGCAAGGAAACTCAAGAATAAGCCCTCACAAAGCGATCCATAGCTCTTTATGCATGGAGTTGCAAGATTATGAATTTGCTCTCAGCTAGAGCTATTGAGCTTGTGACCTTGCTAGTCAACCATACAATGAGAGATTCGAATGAGGACAAGGGCAAGAGTGCCAATATCTCCAAAGAATCAAATAGAAATGCAATGCAATGCAAGCTAAGAATGAGAATGCAAATATGCAAGCTATGCTATGAAAATGGAAGTACAAACTAAGCTATGAAATGGAAATAGCAATGTGTTACAACCCTTCCTATTAAGCTAGATGAGTTATTCTAAAGCTTGAAAGTGAAATCTAAGCTATGAAAGCATAAACATGAACTACTATGCAAGAATGGAAACTAAACTATTAAGCAAATGAAGAACTCTAAGACGTCATGCAACAATGATCTCTAAAAAGCTCCAAAGTCTTCAAGAATTCCTGCAGCATAGAGTTAGCATAAAAACAAGTGTCCTAAAATGAGGAAGAGAGCTCTCCTTTTATAAGAAATGCAAAGAAATGGACCATGGAGATTAAGAGGCAAAAGTCTCAATCAATGGTGGAGCTTGAAAGAGGAGCAATCCATGTGCACAAGTATCCTCTAATAGGAAAATAGGAGTTGACTTTATGTCCATATGAGACAAAAAGTGATTTTTCCTTTTTATAAAATAAGAATAAATACTTTATTTGTGCAACTTAGGATAGGATGAAAAGGTGGGGCTTTTTATTTATTAAAAGGGGAGGAAATATTCCTTTTAAGTAAATAAAAGCTTAGGATAAAATGGTTAATCCAAGGATAAAAATCCAATACATGATCAAAATTAAGACTTGATCAAGAAATTGATAATGTTGAAAATATTGATTATTAATAAAATTGATTCAGGATAAATAAATCGAATAAATGGGGCCCAAAGTCTAGGCGACCATTTTTGGGTGCATACATTAATCACATTGTTAACCATGTGGAGCATGTTGTTTTATCTTATTCTGTATCTCCACCCTAGCCTCAATCTCAAACTCAACTTCAAGTTCCACCTCAACCTAAGCCTAAACCTCAACCTCAACCTAAACCTCAAAAATACCTCAGAATAATAGACTTAGGGTACTCTTGATTACCTTTGATGATTATGAGACTATTAAAGCTCCTAATGGTCCCCTCCACATTTATGCTAGGATTTCTAAGATACCTACGCGTGGTTGTCTTGTTGATCCTACATCCTTAGTAAATTTTATTACTGAAGAAAATATTTTTATGAAGAACTTACAACGTGATTCTTATGATACATCGGATGTGTGGATTCAAACTTGTAATGGTTTATCCATCATTTGGTTCTATTAACTTGCTTGTTGAACTTTGTGGTAAAGCTGTGGACACTACCTTTGTTGTTGTTCCTACTTCTGATCGACTTCAAGTTAAGTTAGATTTGCCTTGGTTGAATGCCATGCATGTTGTTGCTTCTCCTATCCATAAGTGTCTTAAATTCATTCATGATGAAGAAGTAAAGATGATTAATCATAGTTTATATCAACTTTCTAGGCCCAGGGATTGTGCTACACTTGACTTCTTTTGGCCTTCATTACCTAATTCATGTCCTTCTTGACCTGATAACCTTTTTCGCTCATATCAAGCCTATAAATATCACAAGATTCTTGAGTTAAGCATGCCTCATATGGATCTTAATCATGGTCTTTTGCCTATATTAGGAATAAGATGTCTCAACCTTGGATAATTCCTATTCCTATTATTTGTTTTGTAAAATGTATTTCCTGCAAATAATGTTGATGTGTTAGCATCTTGAATTGTGTGTAAGGAGATCATGGCTAAAATGGTTATGACGGATTCCTATGACACGTAAGAGCTATGTCAGGAAGATTCAATGACAGGTGAAGACATGTGGCAACTGATTAATTTGAGTACTGTACACTCTTTCCCAATCGTGGGGTTTGGGGCATTGCCCTGGAAAAAATTTTGGGGTTCCTATTTTCTCGGAGAATGGTAAAACCCTAATATGGTTATCTTTGGGAGTAGCCCTAAAAAGTGAAGTGCATGATATAAGCATTTTTTAGGCTTGCAAAGAGATGTGATGTGAGTGTATTGTTGGAACGTTTTATGCTACCGTGATTTGTCTTCAAGGTTTTGAAATCTTCTGAAAGAACTTGCATTGCAAGTGTATTGTAAGCTGCAATAGTTTTGATCAATACATTGTGCAGGTTTTGGAGTGCTGGGGTTTTTACTGAAAGGTTTCCCTAGGGTATATCTTTGTGTTATTCTCTATTTTTTCTATATGCATGGTATGTGGTTGCAATATCTTTGTTAAAGTAGTTAACAAATTTGAAATTGTAAGGATTTAAAAGAATTTGCACAATACTTTCCTATAGAGATTAGCGTAGGAAGCTATTTCTGCACCTGAGTTTCCTTACAACCTATGCCTTCCATACTGCCTTTATCCATGGCTTGTAGTTCTGTTAATCAAGCTCCTAGTGTTTCTTTTCAGCCTACTGAGAATCCTACTAATCCTCCTATAAAACTCGTGAAGGAACCAGTGTTTATCCCTCTTAGTTCTCAACATATTTCAAACAAGACAAAACGTAACCGATCTGCTAATGAACATCGTAAGAAGCATCGAGCTCAAGCTAAATCTCATGCCTCTATTATTCAAAGTTCTTTACCTTCTTTTGACCAACCTATACTTGATGTGTTAGAAAAGTTAATGCTAATAATGATGTTGAGATGAATGATTATGATGATTATATTCGTATCTTAGATTCTATTTTGATTAATCTTGATGAAGAAGATACTCTTGATGATCCTAATGATGCTAATGATGAATATGAGACTATTGCCATTGATACTAATTTACCTAATATGCTTTCAACACAACTGATAATTACACCTACTATCAAACATAATGATTCTCAAGAGGATCCTTGTTTGGAACTGGCTATTATTCCTACTGTATTGGATATAGTCCCTCTTGCAAGTTTCCCACCTTTCCAAAATGATATAGAACGAGATGGGGAGAGTAGGTGACGTGCTTGATTGGCTTGTCCTTCATGGTAGCTTTTTTTGTGTTTTCTTGTTGTATTGTGCTTCTCCCCTAATGTGTTTGCAAATTTTTTGTTAGATTATTTTATACAACCCTTGTTACTTTGTTGGTGCAAGGTGATAAAGGAATCGAACATGTTGTACAATTCCTCTATATGTATCTTTTCTCTTCTATATGTTGTTTTCATGCTATGTTGTTCTTGTTCTATTGTTTGTAAATGTTTTCCTTGTGTAGTCCGCTTGGATTTGCGATTTGGTAGCACTGAATCTTTTTGGTCTCCATGTTGTGGTTCAAAAAGACTCTTCTTCATAACTCTTATGTTTTCTTTCCTCCATTGTGATTGTAGTTCTACTTTCTTTGGGGAATGATGTCAATTAATTTGTAATAAATAATATATAAATATTATCTTATGATCATATTGACCCCATGGCAAGTAGATCCCTTTTGTTTTCTCTGTATGTTTATGTGATATTTCCCTTGATTTGTCTTCGCTTGGGGGCATCTTGTACTGGAAACATAATCAGTGGACTTGTTTATGTTTTTGTTCAAGCCATTGCTCTTGTTAAAGTGCTAGCAATGACTTTAACGTGGGGGCATATGCTCTGCTCACTTTTTGCACACGTGCACTTTCAATATATATATATTTTCAAGGCTCTTTTCTCCCTTTATGGATTAGTGACTAATCCTTAAAGCATGGATTTTTATCTTATAGAAACTCTTGATCCCTCCAGTTTCAATTTTCAAGGTTTGGATCCCTTAAGGTCGAAGGTGTCCTTAAGACTGGATCTCTCTTGTTTTGGCTTTGCTCTTTTGGAATAGAATATTCCTAAGGGTGAATCCTTGATGGGTTGACTAGTGAGTAGCCACATTCACTAGGCGATTCAACTCCATCTTTCCAGTTGCGTTGTTTCCTTGTGTGATTCACAATGGGACATAAGTTCTCATTAGGCGAGGTAATCACACCCCTCTTCTCTCTTTTTCTAGAGATGTCTCTCTTATTATAATCTTGGAGTTGACAAAGACTTGAGTCCTTGGGGGCTTAAGGATTCCTTTGTCACTTTGATTTCAATAAGATTGTCTTTTTCTTTATGATCTCCTTTACCAAGAGTTTGCATCAAGTCCATACTCTTGCTAAAGTGGGGGCTAAATGTATCATCAGAAAATGGAAGCACTTCCATTTAGGACTAGTTTAGCCCTCCAAGTAAGTGGTTTGGGGTCATGTCAAACACCTTGAATGGGTCTTTGACTTGGATCTGGCTTTTTCCCCTATTATGCCCCATTTTCCACTTTTTTTAAAAATTATTTTAGCATCCTGACCTGAAACCCTAAGATTCTTAACCTCAGGGTCAAGGTTGACCCAGGGTCCAAATTTCAAGATCCCAAAGTTTTCAAATGTCGGGTTTCAAAAAGATTTATTTCCCGCTTTAGGGTCGACTGTTTCGGGCTTCAAAACAATAAACTCTTAAATTATATTTAATTTAGGTCCATTTCTAGAGGTAAAGGTTTAAATGAGAATTTAATTCTCCTATGTAGGCCTCTCTAAAATTTTGTGCCCTAGACTAGTATAAAAGGAAGCCTTCCTATCTCATTTCAATCCATCTTTCATAACCATCTTTCATAACCATATTTCATAACAATCTTTCATAATCTATCAAGCACTTGAGCAAGCAAAATCAAGCAAGAAAGAAGGACAAGGAAAGCATTCAAACATTCATTCATCTTCAAGCATTCAAGCATTCAAGATCTAATTCATCAAAGAGATCCATTGGTAGCCATTGAAGAATTCAATCTCTATGGAGCCCTCTTGTTGAAGATTTCTCCATCCACATCCTTTCAAGCTTCTTCATATTCCAAGATCCATTCAAGATTGCTATTGAAGATATAAAGACAATTGATTTGAGACATCCTACATCCAATTCTACATTCATTTGGAGCATCCATACTTGTGGGTTCAAGGATTCAAATCCTCCACAAGGGTTTTCAACATAGGCAAGGTGAATTGTTTCATTTACTTTGTTTATTACAATAATTTTAATTCAATTTCAAGGTTAATTCCTAAACTGGGGTTTGAACAAGGAAAACCCCTCCCTCTCCCAACAAAAAAAACCTTTTTTCTTGTAGGAACAGGTACAAAATGACAAATTATAGTATAGATCTGGACACCCTTTTTGGCAAACTTTCAGGATCCTCGAACATATATTTTGTCGGAATAGTGCAGGTCAAGGTCGACATAAAGGGGCAAGATTGTGCCCCTGTATTTAGGTCAAGGTTGACCTTTCTCATAAAAGCAAAAGGTTTCTGGGTTTTCTCCGTCTCTATATTTCTAGGTCAGATTTGGTTGCAGAATTTCTCGAAACAGAGTATAGACACCAAAAAATAGCATTTTCCAGATCTATAATATTTTGAGGCTAGTATTTGTCTTCAATTCAAATAATATTTTAATACTTCTTTCCATAATGGAATATAAGGTTGTCTCATTTCTTCATATTCTCCATCGATTGATTCTTTCATGCATTGACCATCTTCTTGTGGTTAATCAATTTGGATCTTTCTTTTGGGAATTTGGGGTTAAGAGGAAGACCTTACATTCCCCAATCCTATATATCATACATACATTACATCTTGATCCTCTCCATTTTAAAACATTACACATTACATCGATTTTTATATATTACATTTTGGTGAACACAACACCTCTTCTTTAATATTCTATAGTTTGTTCCCTAAAAACTACCCTAGATCACCCTACAAGCCTTCATTATATAGACAATTTTAACTACCCAAGAAGGGTCTAGAAATTTCAACCAGAATGTTTGAGGTTGACCATCCCTAAGATATTATTATTCATTTTGATTATATTAGAATAGGCCCAAACAACTTTTAGAACTCAAAAGAAATTTTGAAGGAATTTTATTTTCTTCCATTTTAGGTAGCACAACTTCTAGAGACCATAAGTCATCGCTCATTGACCCAATTGGCTATTATAACCCTATTTTAGAAATGACGTGAAGTGCTCTACAAAACCAATTAGTGTAAGCTCTAGTCAACGAAAGTTTTGACCCCTTCTCGAACCTCTAAATCCTTCAAAACCAAATTCAAAGTTTTTGTACCCTACTGCCAATACCCAAAAAAATTAATATCTTCAAAACTAGACTTGATCTTGCAATTAAACTTTACTAGAAGGCTGATATAACCAAAGTGAACCTCCAGGGAAGAAAATAGAGCATTTTGAGCTCAAACAAAATTTTTACTATTAATAGTAAGAATTCAAAAATAGCAGCTATGCACAAGATAACTCTTATTGAAAAGAATCCATTAATATTTTTTGGGTGATACAAGACTGCCCCTACACTTAGGATACTACTGTATCAGACACCCGAGGCAATTTGAGAAGTGACCTTGTCACATCTCAGGTGTTCAAAGGAAAACCAAGATGATTAACCTCCTCCCTTGATAGCCATGATGAATCTTCCGTAGGTTGTCATTTCTATTTGACCAAATATTATTCATATGTATTGTTCCTTGTACTTATGCCAACATGGCTATCCAAGATGTCTTCAATCTCCTTTGTAGCTAAATTAGTTGTCAGAATATTCCAATGTGCTTCTGTGACCTGATCTTGAACACCTCCTTCATGATATTTTTTCAGATCTAAAATGTTAAATATTGGTGAAATAATGAGTTCACTAGGAAACTCTACTTCATAAGCATTTCCTAAACCACGCACCTTCAATATTTTGCATGGTCCAAAATTCTTCATTTTCAACTTATTGTATGTTCATACTAGAAATTTGTTCTTTCTCAAATGAACCATGACTTCATCCCCCACATGGAATTCCTTGTGGCTCCTTTTCTTATCTGCCTTAGCCTTGTTGTGTGTATTCATTTTATTAATATGCTTCCTTACCTCCTCAGGAAAATCCTTCAAGCGTTCTACAAAGTCTTCAACATCAACGCTACTTATCTCTCCTTTGTCCAACTTTCTTAATTGTGATGCATTTCTGGGACTGCTTCCATATACTCCATGGAATAGTTATTTACCAGTGCTCCTATTGATAGAATTATTATATGCAAACTCTGCTTGTGGTAAAATCAAATCCCATCCCTTTGGTTTATCTCTAACTAAGCACCTTAACAGATTCCCCAAACTCTTATTCATCACTTCTATATGTCCATCAGTTTGTGGATGGTGTATTGAACTGAACTTCAAATCTGTCTTCAACTTTTTCCACAAGGTTCTCCAAAATTACCCAACAAACTCGGTGTCCCGATCTAAAACTATGCTCTTTGGTAACCCATGTAGCCTCACCACCTCCTTGAAAAATAATTCTGCTACATGAACAACATCATTAGTCTTCTTTCAAGGAATGAAATGTGTTATCTTTGAAAACTTGTCTACCACTACAAAAATAGAATCATGCCCTCTTTGAGTTCTTGGTAAACCAAGAACAAAGTCCATACTAATATCCTCCCATGGCTTATCTGGTATAGGTAATGGTTGATATAACCCTGTATTTTTCTTAGCTCCTTTTAGCATCTGACATACCCTACAACCTTGTTCAAGTTTCTTAACATCCTGCTGCAACTGTGGCCAATAATAATTTTTACTAACCAAAGCAATGGTTTTATCTCGACCAAAATGTCCAGCCAGTCCTCCACTATGCTTTTCTTTGATTAGATTATCACTCATGGAACTCCTTGGAATGCACAACCAACTACCTCTGAATAACATACCATCCTGGATTATGAAGTCCAACCATTTGGTTCTATCTAGAGTAACCGATTATGTACAAGCTTTCTAAGATTCGTCAAAATCAAGATCCTTGGGGTATAAACTCTTGAGTTCCTTGAACCCAACAACCTCAATCTGCATCTCTGTTAGCAAAATTTGTCTCCTACTAAGGGTATCCACAACCCTATTAGACTTCCCATTCCTATGTTTCAAAACAAAAGTGTAACCTTGCAAAAACTCAACCCATTTCAAATGCCTTTGATTCAATTTTTCTTGACTATTCAAATATTGTAAATCTTGATGATCAGTAAATAAAACAAACTCTTTTGGCAAAAGATAATGTCTCCACTTTCTTAATGTCTAAACTATAGCATAGAACTTCCAATCATAAATAAAATAGTTTCTCTTGGCATCATTTAACTTCTCACTGAAATAAGCAATGGGTTTACCTTCCCGACTCAAAACAACTCCAATAGCATTACCACTAGCATCACAGCCTACTTGAAACATCTTGTTAAAATCTGGAAGAGCTAAAACATGTTGTTTTATAACTTTTATTTTCAACAATTCAAAACTCTTGTTTGCTCTGGTTGTCCACTTAAACTCCTTCCTATCGCCTTTCATTGTTTCAGTCAAGGGTCCACATATGCTACTAAAATTTTGAATAATTTTTTTGTAAAAGTTAGCCAAACCATGAAAAGATCTTACCTCAGTAGCACTTCTTGGAGTAGGCCATTCGAGGATAGCCTTTACCTTCTCTAGGTCCATTTTTAGACCTTCTGCCAAAACTAAAAATCTTAGATACCCTAACTCCTTCACAAAACTATACTTCTTCAGATTAATCAACAACTTCTCTTCCCTTAACCTCTCAAACACCCTATGAACACGCATTAAATGTTTTTCCAATGTCTTACTGAAGATCAAAGTATCATCCAAATAAATAATGACAAACTTACCCATAAATTCTTTCAGTACTTCATTCATGAGTTGCGTGAATGTGATCGGTGCATTGGTTAGCGCAAAAAGCATGACTAACCACTCATATAAGCCCTCTTTTGTTTTGAAGGTTGTCTTCCATTCATCTCCCTCGCTGATCATGATTTGGTGATATCTACTCTTTAGATCTATCTTTCACAGCTCCACTCAAACAATCCATATTATCATCCATCCTTGGCAAGGGAAAATTTTACTTAATAGTGATCTTATTAATAGCTTTAGAATTCGTACACATCCTCCATTCTCCATTTTTATTCGGTGCTAATATCACTGGTACAACACATGGACTCAAACTCTCTCGGATCAATCCCTTCCACAACAACTCTTGCACTTGTTTGTTCAATTCATCACTCTCTACTAGACTCATCCTATGGGCTGCCTTGTTTGGAAAATTGGCTCCTGGAATCAAGTCCATCTGATGACTTATCTTTCTCATTGGTGACAATCCATCAGGTACATTATCAAATAAAATATCCTGAAACTCCTCCAACAAGTCTACAACTTCTGCAGGTACTAATGAGCCATATTAATGACATGTTTTATGATGTTTTTATGTGACTTGTTAGGGTGTTTTTATATGGTTTCATGAAAACTTGAATGATGTTATGTATGGTTTTTATATGTTCATGGTCAATACTTTCAAATACTTCATAGTTCAACAATATATGTGATTTGAGTTAAAACTTGTGAATTGAATATGATAGATGAATTAAGTAGATATATATGTGTGTTATTTAATGTTCATCTCTCCTAAGTTATTTTAGGTTAGGATTCATGCCGCCACATATCATGCAATAGTTAGATAATGAGATAATGTCTTTTTCTGATTTAAATAATGTAAATATATATGTTTCAAATTTGGCATGTGTTACTAACTCTTTGCAGGAACAAGTTAATGGCACATTCATTTGGGTAGCGTGGTGGAATTGACAAGGTCAAATCTGCAGCTGAAACAATAAAGGCATGACTACACATTGCTCTCCTTTGTAGTGGTCCACTGGTTTCTCATTATACCTGGGCGCAGATCTAGAAGCATGGCCTTCTATATTCTTGGAAGACTTGTTCCCGAAAGTTATTGATTTTGTTGTATAACATTATGAATCTTAATTGATCCTCATTGTTGGAGTGATAGTAATTTTAGGAGTTTGCTTCTTAGTGTTTGCTTATAAATAAGATGTTGACTTAACTTTTAGGAGATTAGAGAAAGTTAGGAAAGTTACTATAATTCTGTAAACAAAAAATAGAATTCAATCTGTTTCATTTCAAGTGTACCTTTCAAAGAATGAATACAATGTACTTTTCAAGTTCTATCTTTTAATCTTGATCGTATCTTATTCACTCATCCAAGGGGGCCCACTTGGTGAGTGAATTTTGTTGTTAGTTGGGATTTATTTCACACTTTCCTAGATCTAGAGAGAACTCTATTGTTCTTACAGCTGTTGGTGACAAAACTAATGGACTGTTCCTGCAACAAAGGCAGATAGAGAAGTACCTATATGTGATTATTGTTTTTAGTAGATTAAACTTATTCCTTTCTCCGACCTTAGCATTTCAAGCTTTCAAGTATTTTAAATTCAATAGCCTAGATAGGTGGCAATTAGGATGATTTAGAGCATATACTTTGCATACACTATTTCAAGTCTACATCCCTAGTTGATACTATAAATGAGTTAAATAAGTTAGTTGATGTTTAAGATGTCCAATCTTGAATGAATGATTGTTATGCTCTAAGTATCTAAGCATTTGTTTGGATGATCAGCTACATCTTCTACTTCCTCTTTACAAACTTTTTAAATTAAAGCAAAATACACATGCTCGTGTCTCATACCTTCTAAGAACTTCCTTCCATCAACTAAACATATTCTAGAATTACTACATACCTATTCTCCTGTTTCTTTTAATGGCTTTAGCTTGTGTCTGACTCCATCCTTTGTCAAAAAATAAGTATTAGCATGACCATCATGTATAGCACACATGTTGAACTACCAAGGCCTTCCTAGAAACATATGACATGCATCCATGGGTATGAGATCACAAAGTACCTTATCTCAGTAACTTCCAATCTTGAAATTCACCAAGCGCTGCTCATTGACCAATACCTTGTGGTCATCCTGCACCCAGACAATTCAATACAAACGGGGGTGTTTTCCCCTTTTCATCTTTAACATTGTGACCATTTCTTCTGACACTAGATTATCAATGCTTCCACCATCCATAATCACTTCACAACACTTATTCTCGCACTTGCACCCATTGCAAAATAGGCTCTTCCTTTGATCTAATTATTTCTCTTCATTTATCAAGGTCCTCCTAATAACTAGGGTTTCTCCTTTCTCAACATCATCCGAGTGTTCTAACTGAGCTTCTTCATTTGCATGCATAATTCATGCATGAACTTCAGTCCTCCTATCCATCCTTCATTGACGCTGGGGACATTCATAGGCTCGATGTCCTTTTTCTCCACAATAGAAACATGTCCCATGAAAACCTTCTCTTCCAGGTCCTTGCCCTCTTCCTCCTCTCTGATCCATATTATTTTGATCATGGGAAAGATTAAAATTATACCCCCTTTGATTTTGATTGCTACTTGACTCATCATTCTTTTTCTAATCTTCATTTCGGCCTCCATAAGACCATCAGTTGGATCTTCCACCACGACCTCTTCCACCTTGCTTGTTGTCAAACTTTTTGTTCAGCTTATCTTCCACCCTTAAGGTAAACTGGTACGCCTCTTCAATACTAGTCATTCTAACCAAACTCAACTCCTCCTGAATACTTGGCCTTAACCCATGAAGATAACATGCAACTTTTTTCTTCTCACCTTTTGCACGACCTGTTCTATTGAGGACTCGGTAGAACACTTCTATATACTCCTTCACAAATCTTCCTGCTTGTTTCAACCCTTTAATTGTCTCTTTAATTTCTCCACCATTTGATCCCATCTTGTGATTTTCTCCTTTCCTCTTCTATTCCTCTCCAACTGAATCACCTGCCACCAAATTTTTGCATTACCCTTCAGTTTGGCCTTTGCAAATTTGACCCTATCCAGATCTTCGACATCTTCATACTCAAAATATTCTTGTAGATCATTGATCCAATCGATCAATTCCTCTGGGTTAAGATTTCCTAAAAATGTGGAAACTTCAATCTTGGGTCTCTTTCCAATCTTGGAAATGGCCCTCAAAAACTTATTCTCCTTAGGATTTTTAGGTGCTTTTGGTGCTTCTTGGAAACCTTATCCTTCTTTGAATTCCTCTTCACTTTTACATCTAACCACAATATTCATTCCTCTACACATCTCCTCTTGCAATGCTTGTACTTGTCTCTGGAGGGCTCTAGAACCATCTTTTGTTACACTTGCAACTCTCACGACACGGTTCCTTCATGGAGGGATTTGGCTCCTACCACTCAAACCCACAATCACAGTCCTAGTGAAAACTACCTCATAGTTGGTGATCTGTCTACACACTCAGGAACTCCCGCTCTGATACCTCTTGATGAAGGGTACTCCCCCTATTAGCACAAACACACACAACAAAAATGAGAATAACAACGAATTGTAAGGATAAGAAATGGGCTTTCTATTATCTCCAATGAAAAGGAATTACAATATTCACAAATATAACATGCACAACCACAAGCATTTTCATTACAATATTCTGCAAGCCAGAACCACCAAATATCTATTCCCTAAAAAGTGCCCTAGACCGCCCTACAAGCCTTCGTTATATATGCAATTTTAATCGCCCAAGAAGGTTCTAGAAATTTTAACCCTAAAGTTTGAGGCCGACCATCCCTAAGATATTATTATTCATTTTTATTACACTAGAATAGGCCCAAACAACTTTCATAACTCAAAAGAAATTTTGAAGGAATTTCATTTTCTTCCATTTTAGGTAGCGCAACTTTCAGAGACCATAAGTCATTGCTCGTTGACCCAATTGGCTATTATATACCCATTTTTGAAATGACACAAAGTGCTCTACAATACTTAATTAGCACAATCTTAGGTCAGCCATAGTTTCAACCCCTTTTGGAGCCTCTAAAGCCTTCAAAACTGAGTTCAAAGTTTCTATACGCTATTGCCAATAGCAAAAATTTTCAATATCTTCAAAAATAGATTTGATCTTGTAATGAAAGTTTGCTGAGAGACTGATATAACCAAAGTGAACCTCCAGAGAAGAAAATAGAGCATTCTGAGCTCAAAAGAATTTTTTTTACTAAAAATAGTAAATTTCCAAAAATAGCAGTTATGCACAAGATAATCCTTATTGAAAAGAAACCAGAAATATTTTTCGAGTGATGCAAGATTGCCCTTACACCCAGGATGCTCCTACATCAATTCCATGATAGGATCATCATGGCTCAAAGGAAAGGGGGCTTCCCTTCCCCAAATCTAAAAGAGAGGTGATTTTGAGTTGGCCTTTTGTCTTCTCATCCATTATTCTTAATTCATTTAGGGATTTCCTCCCAAATTTTTTTTATTGAATTTTTTGCCATAGTTTGGTTTTCATTTGTTTAAAGGATTTTTCTAGATTCTTAAGCTTCCCAAATACTATTCTAATTCTTCTCCCTCCTTATTTCTAAAGGGCTCGTTGGTGTTATCTTCCAATGCTTCAAGTCCATGATTTTTTGAATTATTTCTAATTTTTCTTTTTTCATTGCCTCATCCTCCTACTCTAATGGAGGGGATATTCCCATCAATTCACAAATTGCCTCTAGTTCTATTTTAGAGAAATTTCCATCTTGATTCTCATTCTCTAAATTGTCAATCCAGACATAATCTCTTTCCTCTCACTTGGTATGCTGGATTACATTGCTTGGGGTAGGTGTTTCTCAATTGACATTGCTTGGGAGAGGTTTGGCCTCCTCTAGCAGACACCTATAAGGGATCCCAGGGCTTCCCCTATCTTTTTCTAATGCATTGAGATTACAATATTTAGGGGGGGGATCTATTAACCTAATACGCCTAGGAAACCTCATAGGTTTATGTTGACATGGATTGATGTTAGGTTCCCAATTTATGTAATAAAAAATCCCTTAAGAAAGAATGGTTTCCATATATAATTGTTTTCTTGAGATTCTTATCAAATAAATCCAATAGAAAGAAATCACTTGAGAGGATTTTGACACTTACCCTTCCACCAAATTGAGAATCCCAATAGTCGATGATTTTGTCATTCAATCCCTCTACTCCAGTCCATTTCACAATGAGATTGTAGTCCTCAAAATGATCCCAGCTCGACTTGAGGATCTTAATGGAGATTACAAATGTCTTATTCATATTTTCCTTGGGCCTGATCCAATCCATGTCTCCTCCCACTCCCTCATCATTTTCCCCAAATTCATCCTTCCAGCTTCGTATTGATACCAATCTAGGGTTAGATTGTTGATCAATCTTTCCCTTTCCTTTACTTCTCATATATTGTTGGTTCTTTGGTTCAATTTTTTGGCCGAATTGGGATCCCAACTTAGGATTTCTTTGAAATTATTTTGATCTCCTCTCCATGATCTCCAATTAATTCTATTTGATCTCCAATTGACTACTTTGTCTACTCTATTTGGGATCCTGCCAAGTGGAATGACATTCACTCTTGTGGCCACCCTAGATAAGGCTAAAAATTTACGATGATTCATTTGAATGCATGTCTTGTCATTGCTTACTTTGTTCTGCTCACCAATCCTCTATTTACTCGAGCCTGAAATCTGCTCAGTAAAAAAAAGTTGATCTACTTCATCTATCCATCTACCCTATTGAGGTGCTTCCAATGTTTTTACTTCTCTCCTTCTATACTATTTGTCATGAATCTAGTCTACTATGCTATTCTACACTTTGTGCACCAACATAGCCTTGACAAGACATTTAAGGAATCTGTTAAATCCTTTTCACAAGTTGGATCATCTAAATTGCAAGTGAATGGAGTCCTTACATTATTTATTATTAGGATTAAGTAGATCAAGTTTGCTCCTTAGACATAAAAAAAACTATGTTTGTTCTTCAAATACAAACAACAATTGAGTTTGTTACTTGAAAATATAAACAAATTAAGTTTGTTCTTCAAATAAATAAAAACAAATATCACATAGATACTGACATATGGAAATAAGGATATGCTTACCTTTTGAGGACTCCACCATGTTTTCACGATTTAAAAAGCTAGCTAGACTTAGGGACTTTATCTCTAGTCATCGCTAAGAAAATGATTTGTTCATAGTGTGATAGAAGGCATAAAGGTCGATGATGCTTGAGAAATAATTGACATCATTATGAACAATCTAAAATGATTTCATTGATGGGGTTGAAATCCCCACTAGTTATTTATAAAGAAAAATGTGGCAAGATCATTATAACAACTTGACCATGTCTAATAGTATTTGGAATGACATAAACTAAATTGTTGGGGCAAATAATGGCAGTGCTACATTATAGTATAAAATCAACAATATTTAATCCTTGAAGGATAATATCCAAAATAACTAGCTTATGGTAGTGGGAATTGATGATAAATTTTCTCATAGGGCGTGTTAGCTTTTGTACATTCCACATGAACACATCCATTAGATATGTGAGCCAAGGTGCATATTGCCACCATCATTGAGAGTTTGTAGTGTGTCAAAGTTGTCTTATAATAATTGTCCTTTACAGAACTATGAAAGTGAAAAGTTCAAGTTTCATAAAAATTCACTACTATCATCTAAAACATCACTTGCTCTTGAACATGCAAACTATACCACAACAAGAAAGCACTCCTTGATAAAAAGGAAGTGAACTCAAACAATTGTCAATTAGGTAATGAAATTAATACCTTTATATACACACTCAAAGATTCAACCAAGTTTTTTTACTTATAAACCTAAGACTATAATATCTAATGTACAAATATAGATAAATATAATTTAATGATAAGTTATCATAAAAATACTTAAATAATGTTTTCAAAAAGAGCCCCCCAAAAGTGAGACCTTTGGAATGGAGATGAAGCCCCGAGCTATGATCAATGTCACGGCAGAAACACGTCACTACTCGCTTTCAATCCTTAATGTTGCGTGCATCCAATCAGCTGGCGTCTATCATGATCCAACGGCTGAAAACCCACATTTTCATTTGCCACGGATCACCCGCTGCATCTGACGAATCCGACGGTCGAAGATGAGGCTTGGCTCACTTGGCAACTAGCTATAAAAACAGACCGCGAGATGAAATCATCATCAAATAGCTGAGAAGGGGAGGAGCGAGAAATTATATCTTTTTTGAAACAGTTTGATTACAGATCGAAGATAAAATGTCTGGGAGAGGAAAGGGCGGCAAGGGTTTGGGAAAGGGAGGAGCAAAGAGGCACAGGAAGGTGCTCCGTGATAACATCCAGGGCATCACCAAGCCTGCAATCAGACGTCTCGCCAGGAGAGGAGGTGTAAAGCGTATCAGTGGTTTGATCTATGAAGAAACCAGGGGTGTTTTGAAGATCTTCTTAGAGAATGTCATCAGAGACGCTGTTACTTACACTGAACATGCGCGCCGAAAGACTGTGACCGCCATGGATGTTGTCTACGCTCTCAAGAGGCAGGGCAGGACTCTCTACGGTTTCGGCGGTTAGATTGCGTCTTATCGTCATATGTTTTGTTTTTACTTCTTTTAGGTGTTTGTAAACACCACCCCTCTATGGAAATGTTTGTGATTCTCTGTAGGCGTCTTGAGGAATCATCAATAGTTACAGAAGTTCTTAAATAAATAGAGGAAAATTATTACAGACAGAAGATTCTGAAGGCATTACTGGAAGATTAGGGATGACTTTTGTTATTTTTAATCCTTTAATGTGTTGTTTAAGAAATTGTTGTAAATCTGTTCTCCTTTTAGTGTTTCAGAGTGTCGGTTGTATTTTGAATCCATTTCATGAGGATGTTTGGGGTTCTGATAGATATATTTCCAAATGGAGAATGTTTGAAGGGACTGTTCAGTTTTCGTTGTCTTTGAAGTTGCTTACAATGACCATTCTTTTTTTTTTTTTTTCTTTTAAGAAATTTCTTTCAAATTGATCCGGATGCCCGTGGGCGAGTGCAAGTGAAATCTGAAGGCAATGGATTTTGCTCATCGGTGGATTAACTTTGACAAGGAACTTCTGGTGTTCATGATAGTATTAAAAATTCATATAATTCGTAATTATTTGAAATGTCTAAGAAAAAATTGCTTATCTTCACTTGAAATGAAACTGTTCAGGTAGAATGCCCTCTTACTATCGAGGATTGCAAATGTAGACGTCCTTGTAGAATTGACATTCAATATTTTTATTACCTATCACTGGGTGACAGCAGCGTAGGTCTCAGTTTGATCTTCTCTCAGCTTGTAGGTCCCTAGTTCAAAAACTCCAGCAGTTTGTTAAACCAGAGCTGATCTATCTGTTGCCTGTCGTTGATCATTTCCTTCAAATATTGCAATTGGTCCAACAATGAAAATTACAGGGCCTTTAGGTCCATTCTCTTATCCCATTGATATAAATGTCAATTCTTTTATCACACCGACTAAACCTCAAATGACATTGCAAGTAATGCCATTGCAATTATAGTAGATTAAGTTTGAACAAATCAATCTCTTTAATTTGGAAAAAGTTTCAATGTTAAAATCTCTATGTAATAAGCTTAAGCTATTTAATATTAAATCTCGACATTCGAGTACCCCAGTATTGCTACTTGATTATGAAAATGCTCTCAAGGCCTATTTTGATCTCGAGGTCTTTAGATGATTTGTGGATTCGACTCGGAACTTTTGGAAGCTAATTTTAAAATACATGAACTTCCAGATTGGCAAGATGATCGGGCAACATAGAGATCAACATTGTAAGGGAAAACTAAGTTTTTAAAACAGAGATGAATATTTTCAGTTTTGATGCACAGAAGATGTTGTGGATAACCAAAGTCATGGAGATGTTGTACGATCTTAAAAATTAGGTACAAATAATTAAAATGTCTGAAGCTGTAATGATGGCGCAACACTTGGAAGTGTAGGTTTTGTGTCGTCATAATTCTGATTCATAACGATGAGAAGCTATGGAAGCAAAAATGTTCTTTCTGTGGCCTTCCGACCCAGATGTTAAAAAGTTCGTCTATTTTTGTAAGGGCAGCAAGCAGTTTTCAGGACTTTCTGCTTTGAAAGGAAAAACCAAACACTTTATGCATGAAAGAGTATAAACAGACCAAAAAAGGATGATACAAAAGGGTAGAGCATTGTGGCATTACTTCTTTTAAGGAAAAACCAAACACCTTATGCATTTAGAATAGAAGAATCTTGTCACACATAATCTACTTGCCCTTGGGTTGTTCTTTCTTCACTGCTTCATCTTTTTTAAAAGACTAGGATCTTCATTTCCCATCTTTATAAAATAAGAAATGTTATAATATTGGTTAAATAATCGAATTAGATAAAAAAAAATGTGACCATGTTAAAATATATATATATTTGGGAATTAAAATTGTACCAAGAAAAGTCATGAATTATTGAAAGTAATAAATCCTAGAACTTAAAAATATATTATTTGATCTCATTAAAGCAACAACATTAGGGTGTGGACTACTTGCAAATCTCTCCAATCTTTGGTGTAGATGCACTCAATTAGGGGTATCAATTACTAAATGCTATAAATTACTAATCACAAAACTTAAAAATGTATTATCCAATCTCATTAAAGGAACAACATCAAGGTGTGGACTAGTTAAAGTCTTCAATCTTTGGTGTAGATACACTCAATCAAGTGTATCAATTACTAAAAGCTATATATTACTAATTAGAAACCTTAAAAATATATTATTTGATCTCATTAAAGCAACAACATCAAGGTGTGGACTACTTGTTGAATTCTCCAATCTTTGGTGTAGATACACTCAATCAAGTGTGTCAATTACTAAGGGCCCGTTTGGACCACGGCATACGGAATGCCGAATATGGTCAATTCTAGAAGATGTTGCAATTCTGGAATAGACAAATTCTCAAATTGATTTCCGAAATATGGAATGACCTGTTTGGTTCACCAAAACAGGGTTTCCTTTGACAGTCTGAAAAACCATTCAAATTTCTGTTGAACCCAAAAGAAGAAATCACATCCTTCTCCACAGGTCTGCTACTGCTCCCGCTCCCGCTTCTTTCCCCGCTACCCGAAAGAGAGGAAAAAAATCTGGCATATGCTAAAGACTGAGGGTAGAATGGCGGAAGAGAGTGCCAAGGATGGGAATGAAGAAGTAGCTGCATCAGAGCAGGACGGCCTCTCTGCAATTTCTGTCAACTATTGGAGCAAAAAACGGGAGGAAGCTACACCATGTCTCTGTATATTTTGCCGATCCTTCTGCTGCCTCTATTTCTTCCAGCAGTACAAGCCCAAACAAGTTTCCTCTTTAACAGATTCAACGCGTCTCTGGCAGAGTTTTATATCCCCAGCGTGTGCAGATGAAAGTAAAGAGGGGATTATGGTTCTTTACAGACCCTTGAAATTTTTGGCGGTTGAGAAATTTCGGAAATCAAAATCATTATTAACTACAAAAACGGACCTGACGGCCGATTAAATTGGCATTCCAAACTGGCATACGAGCTTGATATTCCAATTCCACCTTTTCAAGTAGAAGATGGTATGCCCCATTTTTTGGCAAAATTGGCATATCGAAATTCCAATTCTATCCGTGCATGTCGACCACAAACAATGGATTTGAAATTCGGAATACGCAATTCGGGAATAACGGCCGATATGCCGTGGTCCAAACGGGCCCTAAAGTTATAAATTGCTAATCACATAACTTACAAATATATTATTTGATCTTATTATAAATTACTAATCACACAACTTACAAATATATTATTCAATCTTATTAAATCAACATCATGTTGGAAACAATTGTTTGAAAGAAATTGCTACTCAAATTATGTATTGTCTTTGATGTCACATTATGTCATAATCCGCAGTATTCAGTGCTTACCGAGCTCAGTCGGTCTGCCTGTCAGTATATTTAGTGCTTATGGAGTTCACTCGGTTATCAAAGAAAAATTAGCATGTAACGAGTTCACTCAGCTATCAAAGAAAAGCAGTGTTTACCGAGTTTAGTCGGTTGTCAAAAGAAAAGATAGCATTTATCGAGTTCAGTCGGTTATCGAAGGATTATCAGTGTTTACCGAGTTCCCTCGGTCTCCGAAAGATTGTAGAAAGTTATGGTCATCGAGCACTGTCGGCCTTTGAAGAATCTTTGCAAATAAAGTTTGCTAATCTCAGCCGATTGTTATACTAAGTAATGCCGATTTGACAAATTTAAAATCATATAAATAAAATGTCAAATGTAAAAATAAAATATATACACAGCAAAAAATATATAGAAGAAAAGGCAGGAAAGGTGTGTGCGAAATTGTGAAAGATGATCAGATATCTTTGAGGAGCAGCAGAGATATATTCGATTAGGTAGGATCACACTTATGCAGAACAGAGATCTGTAATCAGCAAGACAGTTGCATTATTATACAGGTCATTTTCATTTACCTTTTTATCATTGTAACAGTGAATTCTAAATCTTTTAACTGAGTTGGTTTAACAACCATATTGTAAATCCTCTAATAAGGTGACAATTCCATTGAATTGTTTTCAAGACCTCTTACAAGGCCACTCCTAGCAGGGTGATTAAATCCTCTAACAAGGTCACACGTAACAGTGTGTTTTGTAACCTTTTACCGGGTTGGCTTCTAATCGGGATCACTTTAGAAAAGTGAAAATCAGTATCTAGATACATTGGTGGTTTTTCCCATATTGGGTTTCCACGTTAAATCTGTCTCTTGTGTTCTTAATGGTTATCTTAATCATATACAAGTGCTGATGAATATTTAAAGATAATTTACTAATACTTTCTGCATCTTCAAAGTTACTGCAATCTATTTATCGAGTGTTAAACAGATAATATTCATTAAGATATCCTAAGGGATCTGGAAAGAAATAATTAGGAAGTGTTTTATGGTTGACTGATTCACCCCCCCTCTCAGTCACTTCATCCATATTCCATCAATTGGTATCAGAACTTTTGGTGCTTGCAGGAAGGGTTTCAAGGACCTAAGCTAAAGATCAGGATGTCTTACAAGAGGGAAATTCCAAAGCTCAACAAAGATAACTTTTCAGCATGGCAAGGTCTCATGAGACTTCATCTGGCTTCCATTGGTGATTCAGGATGCAAATACATTGATGAAGAATACACAGTTCCTACTAGCGCATTAACTGTTGAAGACATTGCAGAGAAAAAGAATCATAACACCATGATGATAGACATTGCATCAGCTCTCAGCTATGAAGAATTTGATGAAATTAAAGAATGCACTACTGCATATGAAATGTGGATCAATCTGAAGAAAATATATGGTGGTGATGCTAATGTGAAACGAGCCAAAGCAGAAAGCCTAAGAGGACAGTTTGACAAGATGAACATAAAAGAAGATGAAAACATTGCAAAATATGTTGAAAGGATCAAAGCAAGTGTTAGTGCAATTAGAGCTTCTGGAGGAACAATCTCTGATGAAACTGTTATAAGCAAGGTACTCAGAACATTACTCCCTATCTATGCAATAAGAGTATCAACTATTCAAGAAAGAAGATGTGAAACAAACCACAATATAACTTTGGATGCTTTAGTTGGAAGATTGACAGCCTTTGAATTAGACAACTATGACAACTATGTTCCAAGTTCCAAAAATATTGAGTCAGCATTTGAGGCCAAGGTTTCACTAAGGAAGAACAAGAAAATAAAAGAAGTTCAGTCAGAAAGTGAAGAAGTATCAGAAGAAAGTTCTGATAGTGATCTTGAAATTGTAAAAGCATTACTTGCAAAGAGGTACTCTAAAGGGAAAGGTAAATACAAAGGTAAAACTCCTTTAATATGTTTTTTATGTGAAGAAATTGGACATATTGCAGCTAGGTGCCCAAACAAGCAGGTCAAGGAAGAGAAGAGAAGAGAAGTCACAAGTACTATGACAAAAATAATTTCAAATCATTCAAGGATAAAGGTAAGAAAACATGTTTTATGGCTAAAGATTTTGATGATAGTGAAGAAATTGTCTTTATTGCTATAAAAGATGAATCTGATGATGATGAAGATAAGATGACACTTATTTCTCATATAAGCAAAAGATGATATATGGATAATAGACAGTGGATGTTCACACCACATGACTGGTGACAAGACAAAATTTGAATACCTAGAAGACTGTGATAGTGGCAATGTAAGATTTGGAAACAATGAACTTTGTTGTATAAAAGGAAAAGAAAGAATCTTATTAACCAAAGAACTCATATGTGATAATGCTTATTGGGTTGAAGGACTAAAACATAATCTTCTAAGTGTAGCACAACTAATCAATACTGGTTTCAAGGTTGAATTCATGAATGGTCAAGCAAGACTGCTGGATGAAAAAGGAAAACTCATTGGATCGGGTAAACAAACAAAAGGTAACTTATTTTATCTTGATCTCAGTGAATATTCATGTTTTATTGCTCAAATTGAAGAAAGTTGGCTATGGCACAAAAGGTTATGTCATGTGAATTTTTATAACATGATTAAAAATAAGCAAATTCAAGAAGGTAAGAGACATTCCTACTTTGAAGAAACCTGATACTGGTCTATGTAAGAATTGTTAGATTGACAAAATGAGTAAAACTAGTTTTAAGAGTAAAAACTATCAGTCTAAAGAGATTTTGGAAATTGTGCATACTGATTTATGTGGACCTATTGGAATACAAAGCTATACTGGAGATAAATTTTTTATTCTTTTCGTTGATGATTATTCTAGAATGATGACTGTTATGTATTTAAGAGAAAAATCAGAAGCATTTGAAAAGTTCAAATGGTACTTGGCAAGAGTGGAAAAGGAAACAGGGAAAAGATTGAAATGCTTAAGATCAGACAGAGGTGGTGAATTTATCTCCCATGAATTTAACAACTTTTGCATTGAAAGAGGAATCAAAAGACAAGTATCAGCTCCTAGAACTCCTGAGCAGAATGGAATAGCAGAAAGAAGAAACATATCTATTATGGATTGTGCAAGGACTTTAATGATAGAAAAGAACATCGCTATAAAGTACTGGAAGGAAGCTATCAGCACTGCAGTTCATACCTTGAACCGAGTACAATTGAAGAAAGACACATTCAAAACTTCTTATGAGTTATGGTATGGCTATAAACCCAATGTAAGTTACATGAAAGTATTTGGTAGCAAGTGTTATATCTTAAAAGAATCCAGAAGAAATAAATTTGATGTGAAAAGTGATGAAGGAATATTCTTAGGATATTCTAGCAAAAGCAAGACATACAAATGTCTGAACTTGTCTACTCACAAAGTCATAGAAAGTATACATGTAAAATTTGATGAGTTTGCAGAAAAGACTGAAGAAGAAAGCAAAAGGGAACCTGAGAACTACAAGAGATTCGTTTACATTGAACCTGAAACATTACCAGACACAACTATCAATGAGGAAACTATATCTACCGAGCCTAGCACAGTAACCGAGTCACAGGAAGAAGTTCAAACCGAGTCACAGGAAGAAGTTCAAACTGAGTCACAGGAAGAAATTCAAACCGAGTCTCAGCCTGAAGTTACCGAGCAAATATCTACCAAGCTCGAGCAACCTGAAGAAGAGATCCTAGAAGACAACAACATGACCCATTCAAAAAGCAAGGAACCTATACTAGCCAAATATGTCAGAAGACATCATACACCAGATCAAATCATTGGAAACAAATCAGATGGTACTATGACAAGAAGTAAGCTAAAAGGTACATGTCTACTTACTGATTTTGAACCTAGAAATATCAAAGATGATTTGGAAAATGAAAGTTGGATTGAAGCAATGAATGAAGAATTAGAACAAATACAAAAGAACAAAACATGGACTCTTGTATCTAGACCTAAAGATAAGAATGTAATTGGAACAAAATGGGTATTTAGGAATAAGCTGAATGAAGACGGTCAAGTATCTAAAAACAAAGCTAGATTGGTATGTAAAAGTTATTCTCAAGAAGAAGGAATAGATTATGGTGAAACTTTTGCTCCTGTTGCAAGATTAGAAGGTGTAAGAACTCTACTTGCTTATGCAGCACATAAAGGATTTAAGGTATATCAGATGGATATAAAATCTGCATTTCTCAATGGAATTCTTGATGAAGAAGTCTACATTGAACAACCTGAAGGTTTTGTTGATCCAGATAAAAGGGACATGGTCTGCAGGTTACACAAAGCATTGTATGGTTTGAAACAAGCTCCTAGAGCATGGTATGAAAGACTCCATAACTACCTGATTCAGATTAATTTCAAAAGAGCCAATGATAATAGCAATCTGTACATTAAAGAAGGACCGGATGACAAAATTGTATTGGCAGAAATATTTGTAGATGATACTATATTTACAGGGAATGATGATCAGTGCAAAGAATTTTCAGAGCAGATGAACAAAAAATTTGAAATGTCTATGTTTGGTTTAATAAAATTCTTTGTTGGTCTTCAAATTCAGCAAAACAAGAATGGTATATACATTACTCAATCTAAATACATTAAGGAAATACTTAAGAAGTTTGGTATGGAAGATTCAAAACCAGTTGGTACACCCATGTGTACTGGACTGAAACTTACCAAAGATGATGATTCAAAAGAAGTAGATCAAACCTTATACTGATCTATGATTGGAAAATTGCAGTATGTAGTACATACAAGACCTGATATTGCCTTAGCAGTCGGTATAGTAGCAAGATTCTCAGCTAAACCTAAGGAAAATCATATGATGACAATCAAAAGAATCTTAAGGTACTTAAGAGGAACTGAAGAATATGGTTTGTAGTATAAATTTGGAGGCAATCTAGACTTAAAAGTGTTTACTGATGCTGATTGGGCAGGGAACATTGATGATAGAAAAAGTACAAGTGGTGGAGCATTTTTTCTTGGAAAAAGACTGGTATCCTGGACCAGTAAAAAGCAAAATTGCACATCTCAATCCACAGCTGAAGCAGAATATGTTGCTGCTGCAGTAAATTGTTCAAATATTGTTTGGTTTAAACAGTTATTACAAGGTATGAAGGCTGAAATCAAAGAACCAGTTGTTATATTTTGTGACAATACCAGTGCAATAAACATTTCGAAGAATCCAGTAATGCATTCCAAAACTAAGCACATTGCTATTAAATATCACTTTGTCAGAGAATTGGTGCAGGACAAGGAAATCAGATTAGAATATATTCATACAAAAGAGCAGATTGCAGACATTTTCACCAAACCATTACCTAAGGATGCATTTGTGTATCTAAGAGGTAAGTTAGGGGTCATTCCCTTATCCGAGGCTCACTAAATACAGTTTTAGTGATGCATCAACCTGAACATGATTGAAAATCAACATGTTGATGCAGCATATTCAAGAAATCATTGCATATGAATCAGTACTTGAGGTACATTGGTTTACACCGGTAATATGTGAATTGTCTTTGGCATGTGTTGTCAAAGAGGGAGTGTTTGCTATGTCTTTGCTATTACTTCAAAAAATTTTCAATAGATAGAGAAAGAGTTTTCAAGAAACAGGAAGTTTGCTGACAGAGGGAGATTTGAATCTAAACCGAGCTAATTCTTTCAAATTTCTTATGCTATGACATATTGTGTTGCCATCAATGCCAAAGAAGGAGATTGTTGGAAACAATTGTCTGAAGGAAATTGCTACTCAAATTATGTATTGTCTTTGATGTCACACTATGTCATAATCCGCAGTATTCAGTGCCTACCGAGCTCAGTCGGTCTGCCTGTTAGTATATTTAGTGCTTACCGAGTTCACTCGGTTATCAAAGAAAAATCAGCATGTACCGAGTTCACTCGGCTATCAAAGAAAAGCAGTGTTTACCGAGTTCAGTCGGTTGTCAAAAGAAAAGATAGCATTTACCGAGTTCAGTCGGTTATCGAAGGATTATCAGTGTTTACCGAGTTCCCTCGGTCTCCGAAAGATTGTAGAAAGTTATGGTCACCGAGCACTGTCGGCCCTTGAAGGATCTTTGCAAATAAAGTTTGCTAATCTCAGCCGACTGTTATACTAAGTAATGCCGATTTGACAAATCTAAAATCATATAAATAAAAGGTCAAATGTGAAAATAAAATATATACACAGCAGAAGATATATAGAAGAAAAGGCAGGAAAGGTGTGTGCGAAATTGTGAAGGATGATCAGATATCCTTGAGCAGCAGAGATATATTCGATCAGGAAGGATCACACTTATGCAGAACAGAGATCTGTAATCAGCAAGGCAGTTGCATTATTATACAAGTCATTTTCATTGTTACCTTTTTATCATTGTAACAGTGAATTCTAAATCTCTTAACCAAGTTGGTTTAACAACCATATTGTAAATCCTCTAACAAGGTGACAATTTCATTGAATTATTTTCAAGACCTCTTACAAGGCCACTCCTAGCAGGGTGATTAAATCCTCTAACAAGGTCACACCCAACAGTGTGTTTTGTAACCTTTTACCGGGTTGGCTTCTAACCGGGCATCACTTCAGAAAAGTGAAAATCAGTATCTAGATACATTGGTGGTTTTTCCCATATTGGGTTTCCACGTTAAATCTGTGTCTCTTGTGTTCTTAATGGTTATCTTAATCATATACAAGTGCTGATGAATATCTAAAGATAATTTACTAATACTTTCTACATCTTCAAAGTTACTGCAATCTATTTACCGAGTGTTAAACAGATAATATTTATTAAGATATCCTAAGGGATCTAGAAAGAAATAATTAAGAAGTGTTTTATGGTTGACTGATTCACCCCCCCCTCTCAGTCACTTCATCCATATTCCATCACATCAATGTGTGGACTACTTGTAAATTCTCCAATCTTTGGTGTGGTTGCACTCAATCAAGTCTATGCTAAAATGAATCATTCCAAACTACTACCATCCTCCAAAATTAAATAATAATTGTAGGTTCTACCTTAAACATGATAATAGGTTCTTTCTACATTGATTTATTAGCAAGTAAATATGGTATGTCCTATATTATTTTTTACTATCACATAAGAAAATAATAGTTTTTTTCTCTAAACAAGAAACTCTAGATTCATTATTGACCACACCAAAATCTCTCATGACTTTATTAACTAGTTCCCCTGCATATATGATATTGAAGAAAATGTTCCACTATTGTTGTAGTATGAACCAAATCATCACTTGATGTGTTAAGTCATGTGACAATAATTGCCTCAAACACAACCCAACCTAAATTTATATTGAGATAGAAATTTGGAAATGGCGGGTCATATACAAAACAATCATAGAAGAAAACCTAATAATGATAGAAATCATACAATGAACAATGTTCTTGGAATGTTTACATACCAAATGATGATAGTTGTTAGACATGTATTTGAAACTTGATACAACCTTGAAATGTTGCCATCACATTCATTGCACTCTTATGACTTACAAAGGTGCTTATATGGAGAAAACTCATTTTGATCTTTTGTAGTAGAATGATATTTAAAAGTTACTCTTTTCTAATAGGTATAATGTATACGCTCAACCTTTCTCACATCTTCACTAATACCATATTTTTTAATCTTATGCATTCATTCATCACATAAATGCTATTTTTATCATTCACTAGATAATATATAATATGAATGTAACTTCAAACTTGTGATTAATAGTACAACTTACACAACTTCACTATCTTAGATTTTGTACAAGTGTATTACTTATCATTGATATCAAAATTTCTCCATTTCATACAACTTTGACATACATCTAATGTTCATATAAAGATGCTTGAATGAATTTGGAATCCAAAGAGTTGACCTTGGAATGAGATGTAAAAATAAGGATGCCCTCACAAATGCATAGATCTATGATTTCCACTTCTAGATCAAGAATGTAGATATGTTTGATAACCACATGTGAAGGAGGATGAATTAATCTTTTTTGAAAATTCCTCTATTTGACCTTCATGAGAGAGAAACTTGCATCAATTGGAGAAGAGTGCTTTTGACTTGATGGATTTTGAAGAAATGGAGACTTGAAGATCTTGAATTGGATGCTTGTCTTCAAATCTTGAGAATCCAAATTCTTAATTGCACAACTTGATTGCTTGATTGTTTGATGGGTTGTACTTGATTGCTTGTTCACCAAAATGCTTACAATTGATCATGATATGGCAAATGAGAAGAGAGGAGGTCCTTTTACACTTTAGTCCCTCCATTGAGATTCAAATTTGATCCATGTTGACCATAATTGAAAACCTCAAAAGAAGACCCTGATATCAGGCTCTGGATAATATTTGAGCCCAAAACACTAGGGACATGTCAGTTTTGGCAACTTGTCTCGAGCAAAATAAGCTCAAATTTTATTGAGACATTGGGGACAATGAATAGGTGCGGGAAAAGAAGAATCAGGTCACGAGGATCAACCTAACAAGAATTTCAACCTCAAAATCACCAAAATGGGGCATAATAGGTCATAAAACATCCAATTATGGGTGCTAACTTTTAGGACTATACAATAACCTTTAACAACAACCACAAGTTTATTTGTTATTAGAGGATTATTTTGAGCAATGTGAACAACTACCTTTGGTTTCTGATGTAGGAGCATCCTAGGTGTAAGGGCAATCTTGCATCACCCAAAAATATTTTTGGTTTCTTTTCAGTAAAGGCTATCTTGTGCATAGCTACTATTTTTAAAAATTTACTATTTTTAGTAAGTTTTTCGTTTGAGCTCAAAATGCTCTATTTTCTTCCTTGGAGTTTCACTTTGGTCATAACAGTCTGCCAGTAAAGTTTCATTGCACACTAATAAATTTGGGGCCATTTTGCGACGGCTATTTGTCGCCATTGCGACGGCTATGTGTCGCTATACGGACAGTGATAGACGTCGCAGTTTTTTACTCGCAAATCACGACGTCTATGGGTTTCCGTCGCAATTGCGACGCCCTGCCATCACAATGTCATTGCTTCACCCATTCAGCGCCTCCGTCGCATTGCGACGGCATGGTGTCACAATTGCGACGGTCCTCCGAAGCAATTGCGACGGGATGGGCGTCGCCAATACGGCACCGCCATCGCATGTCTTGGGAGGACCGTCGCAAGTGCGACGGTCCTCCGAAGCAACTGCGACGGGCCTGGGCATCGCCAATACGGCGCCGCCGTCGCATCTCTTGGGAGGGCCGTCGCAATTGCGACGGTCTTGGGTAGAATTTAAAAAAATAAATTATTTAATACATTGCTAATGAACCACATTAATGCTTTTTTCCTTCAACAAATGAGGACAGTCACTCTAAAGACAACATGATAATGTACACTCACTGTAAGTGTACATTATCATGTTGTGTTTACAGTGACTGTCCTTATTCAAGTGGCAATTACACAAGGGACAATCACTGTGAGATGTCCTCATTTGTGACAAGGACAGTCACACATGAGGACATCTCACAGTCACTGTCCCTTGTGTAATTGCCACTTGAATGTATTGCTATTCAACCACATTAATGCTTTTCTTCTTCAACAAATGAGGATAGTCACTCTAAAGACAACATGATGATGTACACTCACTACAACTGTACATTATCATGTTGTCTTTACAGTGACTGTCCTCATTCAAGTGGCAATTACACAAGTGATGCAGAGTGGTCTGCAGAAGTGGTTAGCAGAGTGCGTAGGGTTTCACCAAACACCTATCTCCACTAACCTTGGAGACCAAATAATTGTTCACACACCTTCTCTTTGATGCCCTAGGACATCTCAACTCATAATACAACCCTCTTATTCAGCCCAATATGCTGCTATTACACCATTCCCATCATTTCATCAAGGAACACTTCACTGTTTCCTGCAAATCATCAGCCTTCTCGCACTAGTGCTGCATAGAATAAGTTAGATTTCTATTTTACATGTCAATAACAAGCCTCCCATGAAGTCTGGGCCCTTGGGATTCATGGGAGGTTCATTTATTTAAAGAAAACCTTTGACTGTTACAGAAAATTAGTAGAAACTGCCAGTTTATATGTTAGCAGGCGTAAGTACTTCTTCAAAACAGAATTAAAATTGATGCAACAGTGAGTAGAATGCAGTAAATAACCTTTCTAGTTCATAAACATATCATTCAACAATGAAGAATTCAATAAAACATTGAAACAACATTAAAATGAAAGCTAGGACTTACTAGGACTTTTATGACTCTTGACTGGCAAAGTACATTGTTCATTACAATATGCCATTATTGGCCTTAAAATATCCCAGTTGACATATAGGGTTGCCTTTGATCTTCTGGTTCCATCTTGTTCCAAGGTGTTCCTAGTTGACTTGATAGGTGCCCCTGCACCAACAAGGGATAGTCACTATGAGATGTCCTCATTTGTGACAAGGACAGTCACACATGAGGACATCTCACAGTGATTGCCCCTTTTGTAATTGCCACTTGAATGTATTGCTATTCAACCACATTAATGCTTTTCTTCTTCAACAAATGAGGACAGTCACTCTAAAGACAACATGATAATGTACACTCATTGCAACTGTACATTATCATGTTGTCTTTACAGTGACTGTCCTCATTCAAGTGGTAATTACACAAGGGACAATCACTGTGAGATGTCCTCATTTGTGACAAGGATAGTCACACATGAGGACATCTCATAGTGACTGCCCCTTGTGTAATTGCCACTTGAATGTATTGCTATTCAACCACATTAATGCTTTTCTTCTTCAACAAATGAGGACAGTCACTCTAAAGACAACATGATAATGTACACTCACTGTAAGGACAGTCACAAATGAGGACATCTCACAGTGACTGTCCCTTGTGTAATTGCCACTTCAATGTATTGGTATTCAACCACATTAATGCTTTTCTTCTTCAACAAATGAGGACAGTCACTCTAAAGACAACATGATAATGTACACTCACTGCAACTGTACATTATCATGTTGTCTTTACAGTGACTGTCCTCATTCAAGTGGCAATTACACAAGGGACAGTCACTATGAGATGTCCTCATTTGTGACAAGGACAGTCACACATGAGGACATCTCACAGTCACTGTCCCTTGTGTAATTGCCACTTGAATGTATTGCTATTCAACCACATTAATGCTTTTCTTCTTCAACAAATGAGGACAGTCACTCTAAAGACAACATGATAATGTACACTCACTGTAAGGATAGTCACAAATGAATCTCACAGTGACTGTCTGATGTAGAGGGAAGGGTGGTGGTATCAAATGCACAAGTAGGTTTAGAAATTTCAGAGGTTAGACACTTGGGCTTATTCAACAATCTTAAATACTTTAAGAACTTGACTATCAAGGCTATCCTAAAGGATGGATTTGAGTTTTAAGGCTTCACTTTACTTGGTTTCAAGATTCTGAGACTCTCACTCAATTCCCATATCCCATTTCACCAATGTTCTCACAAACTGGTCACAAAAAGCTTAACAGGCTGTCTAAACCCTGCAGCAGACTTAAAAAGGGAATAATTCTAACTTTTCTCAAAACATTTGATGAGTTAACAACATTTATGGATACCCTCTTTGGAGTTCAACAACATATCAAAAGTTTTTATACTGTTGCTTTGGACAAACACCCTTGTTTGGCACTGCTACCCTGTTTCAATGCACTAAAATCTACTAAATTTTCAAAGGAAGTATGGGTTAAAGATCTCCTGGCTCCCAACTCCTGGACAGTGTCTAGTTATGTCTCCAATTGCTCAATTCCAAAAGGAATTAGACACAAATGCTCTGCAACTACAAAACCCCAATTTGTTGTCTTCAAACCCTGTCAACTAGGGCTTCCTCAATCTACTGTCTCCACACGACCCTGCAATGAATTGGTGGCAGATTCACCATCAAATGAACATTGTATACTATTCCCAAGCATTAAACATATGCCTTATGTGGACAGATCGCCCACTGCTACACCTTAGCACACTTCCAATGCCGTTTTCCACTGTTCTTGTTTGTGATCACACTGTTCTCCCACGCGGTTCTGCATATATTTAGATTAGAATCATATAATACAGGTTAGCAAATGTCATTCCATGAATTAGGCCTATCAATTCATGGAATGACCTCAATCGCCCCTAAACTTCTACTGTAACAGAAAACTAAGATATAGAACGTTGTTTCAAGACAACTTGTGCGACAGCAAACTTAATAGATTGTAACACTCATCAATCTGCAATTCAAAGGATAACAAATCTCCCTCAGAGCATATGGAATTCGATCAATTCAAAATGAGATTCAAAATGAATTAGTTTACATAAACTAGATGCTTTATTGCTCACTGTTTCCCCAAAATGGTACACACAGGTTCACTGCAATGTTTGGAAACATAACAAAAGCAAATGAAATGATTAAAGAACCCTGCCAAAGCATTTCAATTTCAAACCAAGCCAATAAAGTTTCAAAATAGAAATCGAATTGCAAGAAACAACAGTCTTGTATTGCTTGTCGAGCACAAATTAATACACCAATCTCCTCTCTGTTTAGTAACAGAGCCTTTATCTAAATATAAAGGATTCTAATATAACTTCTTCTAATAGATTCAACTATCGACCAAGTGTTACAACTCGAAACACAACTAACTAAGAACTAATCTTCAACCAACTTTCGTTGAGTTGAATGTTTAAACTTAACACATACCAAACTAAAACTAGCCGTTGGATTTTGAAAGTTCAAAATTCCAACTTACAATTTATTAAATTCTTTAAAACAAAAGACCACTAACTTACTAATTTGGATCTTTTATGATCATTAAACTCTTCTAGACTCCAATTGTAGTGCTTGGACAATCTTAGTCCATTATAATTTGTCTTTTAGTCCTATTAAGGACATTACAATTTAATTGAAGAATTGCGATATTTTACTAACATTATAGGTGCTAAGATCCACCAAGTGATCTGTTGTCCTTGATTAAGCATTCCATCCTCCTGTTTAGCCTTGATGTTCTTTGAAGTCTCCTTTATCTTCGACCATGGATTAAATGTTGGAGGTGCTCCTGAACCACTGTCCCTTGTGTAATTGCCACTTGAATGTATTGCTATTCAACCACATTAATGCTTTTCTTCTTCAACAAATGAGGACAGTCACTCTAAAGACAACATGATAATGTACACTCACTGTAAGGACAGTCACAAATGAGGACATCTCACAGTGACTGTCCCTTGTGTAATTGCCACTTGAATGTATTTCTATTCAACCACATTAATGCTTTTCTTCTTCAACAAATGAGGACAGTCACTCTAAAGACAACATGATAATGTACACTCACTGCAACTGTACATTATCATGTTGTCTTTACAGTGACTGTCCTCATTCAAGTGGCAATTACACAAGGGACAGTCACTGTGAGAACTTCTCATTTTGTGAAATTACACAAGGTACTTTCTTGTCAACATATGTTGTATACTGAACTTGCAACTCTATTCTCTGATTATGCATTATAGTTGGGTGTTTTCTTATGTTGTTTCGTGATTGTTTTGTTGGTATTTTTAGGTAATTCAATGGATCTCATTGATGATATTGATGATGATGATGATGATATTGAAATTGAAGGAGAGATTATGAGGAGGAGAAGACTCCTGCCTGTTATTGTAGTTGTTCTTGCCACCCTTGTTGCGGCCATAGGGGAGTGTATAAAAGAAGGTAGTTGAAAAATGCGTAAGCGCACAAGAGATGCACGAATCTATTGAGACACCTACATCGAACCAATCTACTGCAAGTGGCAAAGATAACCCTTCAACATCGTCAAGGAGGCAAAAGAGGAGGAGGGGAACATTGGCAGGTTCGTTGGATTCGATTTGTGAAGTGATCAAAGATCTATTTGCAGGCATTACATCAGGCCTTGCACAGCCTCTGAAAGTGGATAAATCATCTAGTTTGAGAAATGAGGCAGCGGAGTTGCATAAAGCACTTAAAGCAATCCCTGGCCTTCGCGACTCTACTATAATTGAAGCATACGAAAAGTTAATGCATGATCCACAATCAGCCGCATTGTTCTTGACAATGGATGAAGGGGAGAGAATCCAATATATGAAATTAAAGTTTGGACTTTAGTTGATCGATGTTTATTAGGTCTTCTGTTTAAAATCAAAACTAATGTTTAAAATCAAAACTAACTAACGTTTCTCTCCATTAAGACTATGTAATGCAGTATGAAGATATTTGATAGAATGAATGGAATGTCATTGGTTTAAGTTGAACTACTAATCTATTTTCAAGTGTTGAGAGTTGTGTTGAAGGGTTGTGCTTGGAAAAGTTGATGTTGTCTTTTAGATTTCAAATGCAATTGGTTTCATGTAATTTTGTTAAGTTTTGAGCAAGATATGATAAAAATACCATTGGCTGCCCTAAAAGTTTGTTTTTTCTAAAAGTTACAATTTGAAAATAGGCATGGTATGGCTTTGTATAGTCTAGTACGAACCTGCACATGATTGATAATGTTGATATTGTCTTTTACCTTTCAAAGACAGTTGGTTTCATGAAATTTCATTGGATTTTGATTAAGTTATGGTATTTTTCATGTTGACTGTCCTGACCCTAACTAGGATTTCCAGCGAGAGTAATAAATTCATAACCAGAGTTTCCACGGTTGAAAATTGATTAGGATCTTGTATGTTAGGTTGAAGCACTCCTTCCTTTGCATTATTATTGGTATTAGAGCCAAGATCATGCTAGGATAATCATGTAAACAGTAAAATTACTCTACAGCTGTTCATTTTATGTACTCTTTATGTATTTGATTTGCAGATTTATCCATGACACAAATGAGGACATCTCACAGTGACTGTCCCTTGTGTAATTGCCACTTGAATGAGGACAGTCACTGTAAAGACAACATGATAATGTACACATACAATGAGTGTACATTATCATGTTGTCTTTACAGTGACTACCCTCATGTTGTATATTCTTCTCTGTAGATGCTACTATGTGCTAGGGAAATTCTTAGAATTGTTGGTATATTCTTAGAACTTGTTACACCTGGGATATTCTTCTTTGTAGATGCTACTGTGTGCCGTGGTCCAAACAGGCCCATAAATGTGGTTGAATAGCAATACATTCAAGTGGAAATTACAAATATTATAATGTATCTATCTAGTCCTCATGACTGCTCATGACAGTACAAGTGATATTTTTTTGGGGGTGGGGAAAGGTTTGAGACTTTCAGCTGTATGAAGAATCCTTTCTACCTAATACAAAAATGCACCCCATAAAACATCTGATTGGTTCGAGTATCTTTGAACTATTTGGGTCTGTTGACAACACTAGACCAATGTCTATAGAATGACTAATTTCATGCAAGACAATGGCTCTATCTGACAGAGAGTCCATGCTAGGCTTCATGACTTGATGCATTTTACGTTGCCTTTGGGTGAAGATAGGGAACTGTAACTAGTATCAGTATTGAACATGCTTTTACTAGAACTGCTTGTGCTAATGAATCAGAGCAAAATTACCTTTGTCCTCATTGAAATACATGTTGCATATATATATATATATATATATATATATATATATATATATATATATATATATATATATATATATCTTGACACGTACATATGTGTTTCTCAATCATGAATTGGGTGTTTGCCTGTCAAGCATCAATTTGGTCTCTAGGAATTGTGCACTCTCTCTTACTTTTGAAAAAGCATTTGAGCATTGTGCTAACTAATGAAAACTCTCTGTTTTGAGGCCCATAAATTGATCTTTTTACAGAATCTTGACCATAAAAAAAGAGAGTGATGGAACTCAATCCTCTTTGAATGAGGTCCCACCTGCTCTGCTTTTGGGTCACTGCACTATATAATGAAAGTGCTCATTATTGGCCACTTCCTTCACTGTTGTTTAGGATATGCTCAAGAGACCTACTGCCATTTTTTGGATACTGTCCAAAACAACACCCAAATCAAGGGGAGCAGTATGCAGCACAAGGGGATGGGAATAATATGAAAAAGAGTGAATTTAGTACAATGAGGAGGACAACAGAGATGCCTTTAAAGGGTAAAACAACAAATATAAGATTTTATAATACCATTTCAAATATGATTTGTTTTATTACAAATTAGAAGTATCAGGCTTGTCATGTTCATCTTTTTCTTCATTTCCTACAAACTCCATTTGAAAAGGAACACACCCTTCCTCCATGAGATAACTTTTCCACCAATCCACTTCTGAAGCATTCACAAACCCTATGCACTTTTGGAGAAAGGATCACTAGTTTTACAATGTCTGACCCAGAAGAAAGAGCATAATTATTCTCATTTGCATAGCCCACTAGATAAGGAACACAAATTGTGGCTTCAACTAAACCATTATATATCTCTTTCGAAGAGCTATATAACAAGGGTGTTTAGGAATACATACAATATTGAATGCTTGGAGCAAGGAAAAAGATGAAATGGATACACTAGTGATAGATAACAAGGTGTTGACATTTTGGTTTGCCATGGGAGACAAAGTGAAAAGATGTATGGTATGTGAGGCAAATTCATCTTCTACCACAAAGTCCCTATTTAATTCAAAACCAAATATAACACAAAAGCCATTCCTATTTTGTATAGTTTCTCCACACATATTTAGCATAGAAGTTTCTAGTTTAATTCTAGAAATAGTTTGTAAAGTGTCTGGTTCATGTGTGTGAGCCTACTTCATGTGTGTGGATTATAAGCATGCGCTGTCAGAGTGTCTGAATATTGAGTGTCTTATTGCTATTGCTATTGTTTAATTTTGGGATTGTTGATATAGGTGCATTATTGAAATCGGTTTGATGGCTCTGATCAATGTGCCAAGTTGTCGATGTGGTGGTGGGCAGTGCCAGTTGAAGATTTCACGGTCAGTGGAGAACCCTGGACGACAATATTGGTGTTGTCCAAACAAAAAAAAGGTTGCTAATGTGTATATATTTAATGTTTGTAATGTAACTACTATTTATTATATTTAATGTTTGTAATGTAAATAGTATTCAATACTAATGTAGATTGGGCATCGCAGGGCTATCATGATTATGGGTACTTTAGATGGGTCGATGACAACCCATCTACATCTATTCGCCCATCTCCAGTTATCCACGATCCAGACATCCGCCCATCTCCACTCATCCACAATCCAGGATTTGAGTGCAATAGTTGTCAAGCTAGGACAAACGAAATTAAATTTTCACACATCTACTTATATTGCTATAAAATAATGTGCTATAACCCTACAACAACTCAAGCAACTAAAAATAGGTCCAAAATCCAAGGTAATATAATTTGGTTGTGAGACACCTGCCTATAAATTTTAGACCTTATAAACTTTACAAAATATCCTTAAAGAGTGAAAATCTTAGTACAAAATATTGCAAGGTTACATATAGAAATGTTCATAACACACTTACCTTTTATGAATCTAATATTGTGTCACTAAATAGGACTGTATACATAAGAGGCATTCAAGTTTTTATGAAATGAGATTTTCTTAGCCAACACAAACTTAGCTTAAGACAGATTCCTTCTATTACAAAGCATCTCTCTACTTCATACCTCCATATTCCTGCTAGCAATTTCGTCCATTTGTTGAAGATGTTGCTGCCTCCCGTGCTCATCTTCCTTGAATCAAAGATGAAGCTTGACCACTGAGCAAATACACCGATTCTGCAAATGCCTCAATTATTTTTGAAATTCTAAAGCTTCAGCCCTATATGTTGTTGTTGCTTCCCTGCCATGCAAGAAAAACAAGACAAAATAATTAATATGCATTAAGCTAGTGACACAGCTAAGTATGAAAAATGCTCCAAGTTATGATAAAATTGTGAAAATAATTTAAACTTCAAAATTCTACGTCTCTAACAAAGAGCCACAATGCAATGATGGTTGTATATAAATTTTCATGCAAACTAGTTCATTCAGAGTGGTAAAATATGATTGCATCCACATTAGTTAAACTACCTACAGTTTTTGAAATCTATGCTAGATCGATCATCTTGACTTTTTTGGAGAAATTTTTGCTTCAGTTCTGAAAATAAGACTCAAATAACAAGTTCTGTACAAAATTTGAGACATTACTAATTGAGGACAATGTGTATTTTTATGGCACTGAAAGTTTGTGTCTTACAGGCAATGTGCAAGACTATTTATCAAAATGGTTTTATGAAAGCTCCAGGCTATATATGTTATAGTGGAGACAACATGATAATGTACACTCACTGTAAGGATAGTCACAAATGAGGACATCTCACAGTGACTGTCCCTTGTGTGATTGCCACTTGAATGTATTGCTATTCAGCCACATTAATGCTTTTTTCCTTCAACAAATGAGGACAGTCACTCTAAAGACAACATGATAATGTACACTCACTATAAGGACAGTCACAAATGAGGACATCTCACAGTGACTGTCCCTTGTGTGATTGCCACTTGAATGTATTGCTATTCAGCCACATTAATGCTTTTTCCTTCAACAAATGAGGACAGTCACTCTAAAGACAACATGATAATGTACACTCACTGTAAGGATAGTCACAAATGAGGACATCTCACAGTGACTATCCCTTGTGTGATTGCCACTTGAATGTATTGCTATTCAGCCACATTAATGCTTTTCTTCTTCAGCAAATGAGGATAGTCACTCTAAAGACAACATGATAATGTACACTCACAGTGAGTGTACATTATCATGTTGTCTTTAGAGTGACTATCCTCATTTGTTGAAGAAGAAAAGCATTAATGTGGCTGAATAGCAATACATTCAAGTGGCAATCACACAAGGGACAGTCACTGTAAGATGTCCTCATTTGTGACTGTCCTTACAGTGAGTGTACATTATCATGTTGTCTTTAGAGTGACTGTCCTCATTCTGTAAGTGTACATTATCATGTTGTCTTTACAGTGACTGTCCTCCTTCAAGTGGCAATTACACAAGGGACAGTCACTGTAAAGACAACATGATAATGTAGAGAAACGTTGTCATTTGTATTTTCAACAGCGCTGAGAGAGGTTCCCTCCGCGAAATCACAGCTACAATTTCTGAGTACGTTGGGTTTATTTTTTTTTTGTCATTATTATGTAATCTGGTATTCAGCTGTTAGAGAGCTAAAATACCCAGAAATGAGGACATATCTGTGTTGAATTTATTGTTAGCGGCTTTGGTTATTTAGAATGCTTCCCCACAATACTTAATAGGATGCATTTGGTTTTCAAAGCTTTCACTGACTTGGATTCAAGATTCTGAGACTTTCACGTGCCTTGCTTCAGTTGTTTCCGCAAACAAATCGCGTGCCTTTTGTATGCTTCCACATTTTATATACATGTCCATCAGAGTAGTCACCACCACTATATTTGACAAAAACCCATCTTCAATTACTTTTTGGTGAATTTTCCTACCCTGTTCTATGACTGTACCTCTGGTTTTAATGTATAAAAATGACCCAAATTTCAAAGGAAGTATATGATAAATTCCACCTAACACTTCCTAATCCCTGGACAGTGTCTTCTTACACTTTGAAACAAACAATTCCAAAGGGAATTAGCCTCTAGGGCTCTGCAACACCCAAACCCACAATTCTTGGCTCTAAACCCTTCTTAACTAGGGCATTCTCAATCACCCGATTCTACACCCTTCAAATCCAAATTAGTGGATGATTCACCATCTCACAAACATTATACAATGTTCCACATTATAACAATCCACCCTTGCTTCGATAGATCACTCACTGCTATACATTAGCATTCAACTCAAGGTAATTTCCCACAGTTTATCCTGTGATCACACTGTTTTCCACAAAACTTTGCCTATGCAATGTCAGTACTTCATAATACAAGTTAGTTATTGTCATCCCATGAATATTAGGCCTTCTATGTTACAGCAAAATCAAAGTAAACTCATTCAAAATGGTTTAGAATGGATGAAAGAAATCCTTCTAACTCATGTATGTGTTAGTTCAAACAAATGAGGATAGTCACTCTAAAGACAACATGATAATGTACACTCACAGTAAGTGTACATTATCATGTTGTCTTTAGAGTGACTATGCTCATTTGTTGAAGAAGAAAAGCATTAATGTGGCTGAATAGCAATACATTCAAGTGGCAATTACACAAGGGACAGTCACTGTGAGATGTCCTCATTTGTGACTGTCCTTACAGTGAGTGTACATTATCATGTTGTCTTTAGAGTGACTGTCCTCATTCTGTAAGTGTACATTATCATGTTGTCTTTACAGTGACTGTCCTCCTTCAAGTGGCAATTACACAAGGGACAGTCACTATAAAGACAACATGATAATGTAGAGGAACGTTGTCATTTGTGTTTTCAACAGCGCCGAGAGAGATTCCCTCCGCGAAATCAAGCGGGTTATCATTTGTGTTTTGAACAAAGCGGGTTGTCATTTGTGTTTTGAACAGCACCGAGAGAGATTCCCTCCGTGAAATCAAGCGGGTTGTCATTTGTGTTTTCAACAGCGCCGAGAGAGATTCCCTCCGCAAAATCACAGCTACAATTTCTGAGTACGTTGGGTTTATTTTTCTTTTGTCATTATTATTTAATCTGGTATTCAGCTGTTAGAGAGCTAAAATACCCAGAAATGAGGACATATTTGTGTTGAATTTATTGTTAGCGGCTTTGGTTATTTAGAATGCTTCCCCACAATACTTAATAGGATGCATTTGGTTTTCAAAGCTTTCACTGACTTGGATTCAAGATTCTGAGACTTTCACGTGCCTTGCTTCAGTTGTTTCCGCAAACAAATCGTGTGCCTTTTGTATGCTTCCACATTTTATATACATGTCCATCAGGGTAGTCACCACCACTATATTTGACAAAAACCCATCTTCAATTACTTTTTGGTGAATTTCCCTACCTTGTTCTAAAGATCCCATTTTGGCATATGCTTGAAGAATGCTGGCAAAAGTGGTTGAGTTTGGTTTTATACCTCCCAATTGCATTTGTTTAAAAACCTCCAATGATTTTTAAACAAATGCAATTGGGAGGTATAAAACCAAACTATAACAATCCACCCTTGCTTGGATAGATCACTCACTGCTATACATTAGCATTCAACTCACGGTAATTTCCCACAGTTTATTCTGTGATCACACTGTTTTCCACAAAACTTTGCATATGCAATGTCAGTACTTCATAATACAAGTTAGTTATTGTCATCCCATGAATGTCAGTACTTCATAATTAAAGTTTATTGCTCGCTGTTTCCTTCACCAGTCCATACACCCCCGCAACAGCAAATTTAAAGTAAACTCATTCAAAACGGTTTAGAATGGATGAAAGAAATCCTTCTAACTCATGTATGTGTTAGTTCAAACAAACTAAGACTTCCAAGATAAATGGAGTTGCAAAAACTAAGAGTTTTATATTTCTTACTGTTGCAGTCCGTATATATCTCCCTTCTTTGTCGTAACAGAGATATATATAAGATTCTTTATAACTTCTCAAAAACTAATCCAACCAATTTTCATCGGTTGGATCTTAGTTTGAGCCTAACTAAATCTTAAATACTAACTCCCTCCATTGTTAGCTAACCGTTGGATTTTGAAAATTCAAAAATTCCAACTTATAATTAATTGAATTATTTTAATCCAAAGACCACTAAACTCACTAACTTTGATCTCTTATGATTATTAAACTTTCCAAAAGACTTAAACTTCCGCACTAGCCTATTCTAGATTCTTAGAACATTATTGAACTTTGGACAATCTCAGTCCATTGTAAACAAGCTTTTAGTCCTAATAAGGACATCATTACAAACTCATTGAAGTATTGCATTATTTTAATAACATTAAAGGTGCTAAGATCCTCCAATTGACCTGTTGACCCTGTTTATGTATTCCATCCCTCTGATTTGTCCTGAAAGTCTGTATAATCTCCGTCTCCAAATTGGTTGTGTGAGGTGCTCCGGCACCAGTTCGCCAATGGAATAGAAGTTGTTCTTCCTATATCAATGGAAATCCTAGCTCTACAACTTCTAACATTAATTGAAGTAGAGGAAGATGGTGCGATGAATGTCATATTAGTAAAATTGTTGAATCTACAAGAAGCTTATGAGAATGCTTATAATGCCTTGACACATCACCAAAGAATAGTATAATGTGGGTTTGACAAGAGGTATGCAATCCCCCTCTTAAGAAAAATGATATGATTTTGAAGTACAATGAAAGAGCAGCCAATCCAAGTCAACATACAAAGTTTGATGCCTTATGGGAGGGTCTTTTTTATATTTCTCGCTACAAAGAAAATTATGTTTTTGAGTTGGAAAACATGGAAGGTAATCCTTTTGAGATATTGATAAATAGGATCCATCTTAAACATTTCTATTAATAGTTTATCCTTCCTTCTTGTACATAGTAGGTTATTTATGCTTTAAGCTCAATAAGTATCATGAGGTACATTTTCTTTGTTGTTAGTCTCTAGTTTTCTTAAGGTTTGAGCCCATGTTTTACCCCGTGCATAGCATTTTTTGTTGTCCAACACATTTTAAAATGATCACCCCCCTATTATTGTATCACTTCCTCCTTGTTCCTCATTCAAGTGGCAATTACACAAGGGACAGTCACTGTGAGATGTCCTCATTTGTGACAAGGACAGTCACACATGAGGACATCTCACAGTGACTGTCCCTTGTGTAATTGCCACTTGAATGTATTGCTATTCAACCACATTTATGGGCCCGTTTGGACCACGACACACAGTAGCATCTACAGAGAAGAATATCCCAGGTGTAACAAGTTGTAAGAATATACCAACAGTTCTAAGAAGTTCCCTAGCACGTAGTAGCATCTACAAAGAAGAATATACAACATGAGGGCAGCCACTGTAAAGACAACATGATAATGTACACTCATTGTATGTGTACATTATCATGTTGTCTTTACAGTGACTGACCTCATTCAAGTGGCAATTACACAAGGGACAGTCACTGTGAGATGTCCTCATTTGTGACAAGGACAGTCACACCTGAGGATATCTCACAGTGACTGTCCCTTGTGTAATTGCCACTTGAATGTATTGCTATTCAACCACATTTATGGGCCCGTTTGGACCACGGCACACAGTAGCATCTACAGAGAAGAATATCCCAGGTGTAACAAGTTGTAAGAATATACCAACAGTTCTAAGAAGTTCCCTAGCACATAGTAGCATATTCTAATTGTCTATACCACTTCACAAGGTATTGTTTGCACACATTGTTTTTGGTTCTTTTGATGACCCTTGTTTTGAAATTGCTATTAGGCCTTGTAGCTTATATGTTTTGATTGCTGGAGAGCTTCTAAAGCTAAGCAAGAAGACCATTGCACGAGTTATAGCCGCGCGCTCAGGTTTGAAAATTGTATATTTTTTAATCTAATGTATATTTTAACTAGACTTTTAGCTTATTTTTGCTGTATATTTTAATCTAAAGGGAATCATGGATGTGAACTTGAAAGAATTTTGTACTTAGTTCTTATGGAGAGAATAGTAGTAGTTTACGGTCTAATATCAAATAGAGTTTTCCAATTACAAAAAGTTAATGAATTCTAATAGCTTATATGTTTTGATTGCTGGAGAGCTTCTAGAGCTAAGCAAGAAGACCATTGCACGAGTTATAGCCGCGCGCTCAGGTTTGAAAATTGTATATATTTTAATCTAATGTATATTTTAATCCTTTTGCCATGTCATGTAATATGTCTTGCCTTGTAGCTTATATGTTTTGAAATTGCTGTTAGGCCTTGTAGCTTATATGTTTTGATTGCTAGAGAGCTTCTAGAGCTAAGCAAGAAGACCATTGCACTAGTCGTAGCCGCGCGCTCAGGCATGAAAATTGTATATTTTTTAATCTAATGTATATTTTAACTAGACTTTTAAAATATTAAAAGATTTAACTAGGTCTAAGAAGATTTGTGTACTTTTGACAATTTTGTTTAGTCACTGAAAGTTGTAGACCAAAGTTTTCATAGCCCAATTTTTGCTTCCTGCGAAGAACGATCATGTCAGATAATATAAGTGAAGAACAAAATAGGGAGACAATCGCTAGATTGTGGTCTAACTTGAAAAGAAAAGGTGATGGAAAATGTTATTGTCCCTGCAAAATTTGTAAGGGCTTAAACCGTAGAAGACTGCTAATCAAAACAGTTAAGAGACATTGTAGGGAGAATGGTCACATTGAAGGGGGGCATGACTATCATCCACTGGTAAGTTGTTCATTATATCATTTTAACAATTTATATACATATGAAATCACTTGATGATGAGTTGAAGATCATGGTTTATTTATGTTAATCAATTTTATATAGGTTGATCTCCCCAGGGAAGTACATGATATGGAGGAACATGGGAGTGCGAATATCCAAGGTGAAGATAATGATCCCATGGAAGATGACGATCATGCGCCAGAAAACACAATTGAAGATGATGGTATAAATACATTGATCCATGAAACATTTAGTCCAAGCGGATCTGATCATGATGATGATGATAGCCTCAATGTACCTCTACTTGAGAAGGCATACGAGCCCCTATACAAAGACTCCCAAACAACTCTTCTCTCTGTTGTATTGTTGTTGTTGAACTTGAAGGTTATGAATGGTTTATCCAACATAACAATGTCACGTATGTTAAGGTATGTCATATATGTCTTTATTGTTAACAAAGGGTGAATAATGTACCACTAATATTGTTTATATTAACAACTTATATTTTTTGCTGTAGATTGATAGGCGAGTTTTTGTTACCACCATCAAATATTCTACCTCGCTCATATCGAGAATTATCTGCTATTATGAAAGATATTGGAATGGAGTATCAAGCAATACATGCTTGTCCCAATGATCATATTATATATTATAAAGAACATGAATTTGCAACACAATGCCCTGTATGTCATACGAGTAGATATCGAACAGATCGAATAACAAAAAAGGTGCCTCACAAGGTTCTTCATTACATCCCCATTATTCCACGGATGCGACAATTATTCAGGTGTACTAGCTTGGCACAATTTATGAATTACCATGCACGCAATAGAAGTCGAGATGACATTATTCGAATCCCTGCGGATGGTTCGACATTTATGCACATAGAGGAAAAGTGGCAACACTTCAAAGAAGAACCTCGTAATCTCAGGCTTTCATTGGCAGCGGATGGTGTCAATCCATTTGGAGAGATGAGATATGTTTTCTCGGTGTGGCCTATTTTTGTTATCAACAATAACATTCCTCCGTGGATGTTAATAAAGAGGGAGCACATTATGTTGGCAATGATTGTTCCAGGTATTTTATCATTTGATAGTTATTAATTTACATGTACTTACAAATCTTACAGTAAAACGGTCACAATAATTATGTAATGTTACTGTTCATTCAAGTAGGTAAATATCAAGTTAAAGATATGAATGTATATATTGAGCCTCTTATTGATGAGTTGGTGGAGTTATGGAACGGTGTCACTATGTATGACGTGTCTAGACCAATAGGACAAAGACAATTTCAATTCCATGCAATACTTGTATGGACAATACATGATGCCCCAGGGCTAACACATTTTTGTGGTATGTTATAGTGAATTCAAGTTGCGCATGATAATTCTAATTATAAAAATCAACATATTTAATAATCCAATTATATCATTATGTTGTAGGTCTTCAAACAAAGGAAAAATTTACATGTCCAGTTTGTGGTCCAAAGATGAAATCTCGTCATTCAAAAAGTTTAGGAAAGCAGGTGTTTGATGAGTACAGACACTTTCTCCACAGGAATCATAAGTATCGAAGTATGAAAAAACATCTTTTCAATGGGAAAGAAGAGACTACATCAAAGCCACGAAGAATGACACCTCGCCTATGGAAGTTGGAATATAATAGAATTAATCGTCGAGGTAATGTCATTCCACCTAATGGTTTATGTTTGTAATTTATATATTTCTATTGTGATTTTTGTTTACTAATTATGTAATTGATGATTGTGATTTTTGTTTACTAATTATGTGTTTATTTTCATATTGATGAATGTTGCGTGTTAACGAATCTAATGTGTTAATGAATGTTATCATATGATATTGATTGAATGTTACATTTTATTAATAATTGAAAGAATGAATGAATGTTAGATGTTAACGGGGAATGTAGAGTGATGTTAGGGGGAGGGGGGTGGGGCCAAATGAGCTTCCACCTTCACGTGGTTGGCCCTGTTTAGTAGAGAATATTAAACTATATTCTCGAAACAAAGTGAAGCTCAATAAGATACTAAATGAGTCAAAATGGTTATCAAGGTCCTCTATCCATAAGATACTTGTAGTCAAAATGGTTATTAATAAGATACTTGTAGTCAAAATGGTTATCTAGGTCCTCTATCCATTCCATAAGTTCTTCACCATTCAAACTTTCTCCATAACAAGGAATGTGCTCTAAGTTAGTCATGAAGCCTAGCATGGACTCTCTGTCAGATAAAGCCACTATTTCAAAGCCTTTTATGTGCATTTCCTTCAAGCACTGTACAGTGTACGGATGTGAAAGGGAGGGCAGACCAGTGTGGAAGTTAGAGTATTTATATCTTATGCTTTGAGAGTTTATTTGGTAGATTCAAGACACCTTATATCAAAGTTATTCCTTTTTCTTATCTGTTGTTCTGTCAAACCCTCATTTTTTGGGTTATTGCATTCAAATGGCCTTAACTTGCAAATAAACCATAGGATATCCTCTGTTCTTTGTAAAATGCAAGTTAAGGGGGTTTATTTTCATATTTTAAAAGCTTTGGAACAGGATACTAAGCCAGAGAATTTCGAGAGCAAGCCCTAGGCCGAGAATCTCAATGTTCTTGACTAGGAGTTGATGGATTATGCAAGATCAGAGGGTAGCGGCAAGTAAAGGACCTCAAACCTTGTTGAATCTAGATCTTTAGAGCATGGTGGACATCTTCAAACTCTGATCTTAGTTTCATGCACCCATTTTCAATGCCTTGTTTTGGAACCCACACCCAAAGGCATGCATTAGGTCTGCGGACTCAATAAGGACATTGATATGCTGGAGTGGAGTCAGGGTCTGGGAGTTGGAGGATTGTTAGAACATCAAAAAGGGTACTCAAAAAACATATAAGTTCATAAGGTCCTTTGTCAAATTGAAGAGTTATTGCTGCAGAACAGGTTTTGGAGACCTACTAGAGTCACTAGGTCTATTTGTGATTTTGATGTCTTGGGTTGTTTGGAACACAACCAATGCATGATTCTGCATGTTTTAGGGAATCTTAAGAGTTTTCAAATGTTTGATTGGGTTGGCAAAGCCTAGGATCAATAAAGTCTCTTTTGGTAGAAAATCAGGGAACTTGTCCCTAAAAGGAAATTTGGTCTTGGTTGGGATTGAGTCAATAAGGTGTTAGAAGTATCTTGAAACCTTTGAAGTCCCTCTAGTACAAAGATTTTAAACTGGTCTGATAGAATCAGAGGCTAAATTGCTTAGGTGTAACATTTTGGTGTCTTGAAGTGGGTTGGGGCTTAAGACCAAGTTTCTTGCTGACCACTCTGCATCACATTGTCTTGCATGAAATTAGTCATTCTGTATACACTGGTCTAGTGTTGTCAATAGACCCAAATAGTTCAAAGATACTCGAACCAATCAGATGTTTTATGGGGTGCATTTTTGTGTTAGGTAGAAAGGATTCTTCATACAGGTGAAAGTCTCGAACCTTTCCCCACTCCCAAAAAAATATCACTTGTACTGTTATGAGCAGTCATGAGGACTAGACAGATACATTATAATATATGTAATTTCCACTTGAATGTATTGCTATTCAACCACATTTATGGGCCCGTTTGGACCACGGCACACAGTAGCATCTACAGAGAAGAATATCCCAGGTGTAACAAGCTCTAAGAATATACCAATAGTTCTAAGAAGTTCCCTAGCACACAGTAGCATCTACAGAGAATAATATACAACATGAGGGCAGTCACTGTAAAGACAACATGATAATGTACACTCATTGTATGTGTACATTATCATGTTGTCTTTACAGTGACTGTCCTCATTCAAGTGGCAATTACAAAAGGGACAGTCATTGTGAGATGTCCTCATTTGTGACAAGGACAGTCACACATGAGGACATCTCACAGTCACTGTCCCTTGTGTAATTTCCACTTGAATGTATTGTTATTCAACCACATTTATGGGCCCGTTTGGACCATGACACACAGTAGCATCTACAGAGAAGAAGTTTGGTATGCAATGGTCTTGAAACCTCCTGAGAAATTCTTGGTATGCATTTGTGTGGTGCAAAAGCTTCGTTGAAAGAGAAAAAGAAGAAAATAACAGAAATGATTTTTTTTCTTTTTATGTCATATACTGTAACTAGCTACTTATAACTTGCAAAAATTATTATAACCATTTGAAATTGAAACTTAGTTTAATGTGAAACTGAGAACTGCTTTATTAGAGCTTTCTGTGATTTAGATTCAGACATCAAGAACATTGTTTGCCTAATATTGTGATTAATGTTTATTTATTAATATCTCATACTGACAAACAATTGATAATTGTAGGGAAAACGTCATTGGGGGACTTTGAGGATCCACCAGAAGCCAAGGATAAAATGTATTCAAATGCTAAAGATGGTGTAACAGTCCTTACAGCTGTTGAACCTTGCTGTGTAGATCATCTCCGATTCTCCAAGTTCAACAGTACTGTGGTATTCCTTTGGATACTTCTAATGGTAAATTTCAGACATCAAGTTCTTTTCGTATGAAACTACTACATTTGTAATCTGTAGTTTTAAACTTTTAGTTTATAAATGTTCATCAGCTTTAGTTTGTATGCTGCCATTTCAAGTATGATTAATGAAGTTACCTTTATCACAGGATGAAAGTGAGCAGTCAGCATACTGGTACGGAGCTGGCAGCATTGATACGGTGACTAGGGCATCGTTTAATGGTGGTATTGTGTTTTCCCGTGTTTAGGGCATCGGCCTTTTGAAGCATTGCCTTCATCTTTCTTAAGTCTGAGTTTTAAGTTTGTTTATTTCCATCCTAACTTGCTTTTCCCTCTTCGATTTTGCAGTATTGTGAAGGTAGTCGCAAGTTAGGGCTGTTTCATTGCATACCCGAAACAATGAAGATGTTACGGTCCACAAAACATTTGTGCTTGAAAGATGAACAAATAAAATTAAACTTCTAAATAACCAAAGCCGCTAACAATAAATTCAACACAGATATGTCCTCATTTCTGGGTATTTTAGCTATGTAACAACTGAATACCAGATTACATAATAATGACAAAAGAAAAATAAACCCAACGTACTCAGAAATTGTAGCTGTGATTTCGCGGAGGGAATCTCTCTCGGCGCTGTTGAAAATACAAATGACAACGTTTCTCTACATTATCATGTTGTCTTTACAGTGATTGTCCCTTGTGTAATTGCCACTTGAAGGAGGACAGTCACTGTAAAGACAACATGATAATGTACACTCACTGTAAGGACAGTCACAAATGAGGACATCTCACAGTGATTGTCCCTTGTGTAATTGCCACTTGAATGTATTGCTATTCAGCCACATTAATGCTTTTCTTCTTCAACAAATGAGCATAGTCACTCTAAAGACAACATGATAATGTACACTTACTGTGAGTGTACATTATCATGTTGTCTTTAGAGTGACTATCCTCATTTGTTTGAACTAACACATACTAATATTCATGGGATGACAATAGCTAACTTGTATTATGAAGTACTGACATTGCATATGCAAAGTTTTGTGGAAAACAGTGTGATCACAGGATAAACTGTGGGAAATTACCGTGAGTTGAATGCTAATGTATAGCAGTGAATGATCTATCCAAGCAAGGGTGGATTGTTATAGTTTGGTTTTATACCTCCCAATTGCATTTGTTTAAAAATCGTTGGAGGTTTTTAAACAAATGCAATTGGGAGGTATAAAACCAAACTCAACCACTTTTGCCAGCATTCTTCAAGCATATGCCAAAATGGGATCTTTAGAACAGGGTAGGGAAATTCACCAAAAAGTAATTGAAGATGGGTTTTTGTCAAATATAGTGGTGGTGACTACCCTGATGGACATGTATATAAAATGTGGAAGCATACAAAAGGCACGCAATTTGTTTGCGGAAACAGCTGAAGCAAGGCACGTGAAAGTCTCAGAATCTTGAATCCAAGTCAGTGAAAGCTTTGAAAACCAAATGCATCCTATTAAGTATTGTGGGGAAGCATTCTAAATAACCAAAGCCGCTAACAATAAATTCAACACAGATATGTCCTCATTTCTGGGTATTTTAGCTCTCTAACAGCTGAATACCAGATTAAATAATAATGACAAAAGAAAAATAAACCCAACGTACTCAGAAATTGTAGCTGTGATTTTGCGGAGGGAATCTCTCTCGGCGCTGTTGAAAACACAAATGACAACCCGCTTGATTTCACGGAGGGAATCTCTCTCGGTGCTGTTCAAAACACAAATGACAACCCGCTTTGTTCAAAACACAAATGATAACCCGCTTGATTTCGCTGAGGGAATCTCTCTCGGCGCTGTTGAAAACACAAATGACAACGTTCCTCTACATTATCATGTTGTCTTTATAGTGAATGTCCCTTGTGTAATTGCCACTTGAAGGAGGACAGTCACTGTAAAGACAACATGATAATGTACACTTACAGAATGAGGACAGTCACTCTAAAGACAACATGATAATGTACACTCACTGTAAGGACAGTCACAAATGAGGACATCTCACAGTGACTGTCCCTTGTGTAATTGCCACTTGAATGTATTGCTATTCAGCCACATTAATGCTTTTCTTCTTCAACAAATGAGCATAGTCACTCTAAAGACAACATGATAATGTACACTTACTGTGAGTGTACATTATCATGTTGTCTTTAGAGTGACTATCCTCATTTGTTTGAACTAACACATACATGAGTTAGAAGGATTTCTTTCATCCATTCTAAACCATTTTGAATGAGTTTACTTTGATTTTGCTGTAACATAGAAGGCCTAATATTCATGGGATGACAATAACTAACTTGTATTATGAAGTACTGACATTGCATAGGCAAAGTTTTGTGGAAAACAGTGTGATCACAGGATAAACTGTGGGAAATTACCTTGAGTTGAATGCTAATGTATAGCAGTGAGTGATCTATCGAAGCAAGGGTGGATTGTTATAATGTGGAACATTGTATAATGTTTGTGAGATGGTGAATCATCCACTAATTTGGATTTGAAGGGTGTAGAATCGGGTGATTGAGAATGCCCTAGTTAAGAAGGGTTTAGAGCCAAGAATTGTGGGTTTGGGTGTTGCAGAGCCCTAGAGGCTAATTCCCTTTGGAATTGTTTGTTTCAAAGTGTAAGAAGACACTGTCCAGGGATTAGGAAGTGTTAGGTGGAATTTATCATATACTTCCTTTGAAATTTGGGTCATTTTTATACATTAAAACCAGAGGTACAGTCATAGAACAGGGTAGGAAAATTCACCAAAAAGTAATTGAAGATGTGTTTTTGTCAAATATAGTGGTGGTGACTACTCTGATGGACATGTATATAAAATGTGGAAGCATACAAAAGGCACGCGATTTGTTTGCGGAAACAACTGAAGCAAGGCACGTGAAAGTCTCAGAATCTTGAATCCAAGTCAGTGAAAGCTTTGAAAACCAAATGCATCCTATTAAGTATTGTGGGGAAGCATTCTAAATAACCAAATCCGCTAACAATAAATTCAACACAGATATGTCCTCATTTCTAGGTATTTTAGCTCTCTAATAGCTGAATACCAGATTAAATAATAATGACAAAAGAAAAATAAACCCAACGCACTCAAAAATTGTAGCTGTGATTTTGCGGAGGGAATCTCTCTCGGCGCTGTTGAAAACACAAATGACAACCCGCTTGATTTCGTGGAGGGAATCTCTCTCGGTGCTGTTCAAAACACAAATGACAACCCGCTTTGTTCAAAACACAAATGATAACCCGCTTGATTTCACAGAGGGAATCTCTCTCGGCGCTGTTGAAAACACAAATGACAACGTTCCTTTTTTTTTTTGCACTTATATCCCGACAACGTCGCAATTGCGACGGTGTCGGGCTATATTTGAAAAAAAGAGAGCCAAAACCGCTTAACATTTCCCTGTCGTCGCAAATTACCGTCGCAATTTCACCCCAAATGTATTAGTGGCAAGATCAAGTTTAGTTTTGAAGATATTGAAATTTTTTAGTATTGGTAGCAAGGTACATAAACTTTGAACTCAATTTTGAGGGCTTCAGAGGCTCCGAAAGGGTCGAAACTTTGGCTGAATGGAGCTTGCATAAATAAATTAGTACAAAGCAATTCGTGTCATTTTTGAAATGTGGTCACAATAGCCAATCGGGTCAATGGGTGATGACTTATGGTCTCCAGAAGTTGCACTACCTAAAATGGAAGAAAATGAATTTCCTTCAAAAAAAAATTTGAGTTCCGAAAGTTGCTTTGAGCCAACTCTAATGTAATAAAAATGAAAAATAAAATAATTCTAGAGGTGGTCGGTCTCAATGGCTAAAATTCTAGAACCTTCCCGGGCGGTGAAAAATTGCCTATATAAGGAAGGCTCATAGTGTTTTCTAGGGCAGTCCTGGGTAGTGATTCGAGACTTTGTCTTTCAAAATATTATAAGAAAAATGCCCATGTGGCTTTGCATATTGTAATTCTAAAATTTGTAATTCCACACTTGTGGAGATAATAAGAAGCCCATTTTCTGTTCTTGCAAATTGTTGTCGTGTCTCTATTTCTGTTATGTGTTTATGGTATCAAGGGGAGCACTCTTCATCAAGTGGTATAAGAGAGGGAGTTTTTGAGTGTGTAGACAGATCACTGACTGTGAGATAGTTTTCACTAAGACCTTGGTTTAGGGTTTTAGCGATAAGCGTGAAAATTCCTCCACGAAAGGAACATGGCATAAGAACCGGAGGTGTGCCACCTGAGGTTAGAGCCCTCAAGAGACAAGTGCTAGTATTGCAAGAAGAGATTCACAGAGGAATGAATCTTGCAGTCAGAGATGAAAGTGAGGATGGAGCCGAAGAAGAAGAAAATTTTGATCAGGAAGGAGAAGACGAAATTTTGAACCAAGAGGAAAAAAAGCTTTTCTGGGCCATTTTGAAGATTAGAAAAAATACCTAACATTGAGGTTCCTACATTTTCAGAAAATCTTAACCCAGAGGATTTAATCGACTGGATCAATGAATTAGAAGAATATTTTGAGTATGAAGATATTGAGGATCCTGATAGGGTCAAGTTTGCAAAGGCCAGACTGAAGGGTCATGCGAAAATCTGGTGGCAGGAGATTCAATTGGAGTGAAATATGAGGGAAAGGAGAAAATCAAAAGATGTGATCGAATAGTAGATAAATTGAAGCGACAATTCATTTTCGTTGATTATGAGCTTGATCTACTGAAGAAAATACATGGGTTAAAGCAAGCAAATAGATATGTTCAAAGTATACAAAGGAGCTCTATCGAGTCCTCATCAGAACAAGCCATGCAGAAGTTGATAAGGAGAAAGTTGCTCGTTACCTTAATGGGTTGAGGCCGAGTATTCATGATGAGTTGAATTTGGTCTGAATGAACAATATTGAAGGGACATATTAGTTTGCCCTAAGAGTATAAGAAAAATTGAACAAGAAGTTTGAGAGCAGGCAAAGCAAAAGAGGTCATGGTGGAAGATCTAGTGGACGATCTTATGGAGGCCAAAACGAAGATCAAAAAAAGAAGGATGGGGCTAATAGCAGTAAAAATCAGAGGGAAAATAATTTCAATCATTTCTATTATCAGAATAATAGAGATTAGAGAGGAAGAAGAGGACAAGGACTAGGAAGAGGAGGCTTCCGTGGAACATGTTTTCACTATGGAGAAGGTCATAGGGATATGAATGTCCACAACGCCAAAGAAGGACATATAGGAGAATTGAAGGCCAACATAAAGTTGCACATGTGGATGAAGATGCCAAATCATCACATTTTGAAGATGTTGAAAGAGGAGAAGTCCTAGTTAACAGAAGAGTCCTGCTAAGTGGTGAGAATGAACCTGAGCAAACGAGGAGCTTGTTTCACACTAGGTGCAAGTGTGACGATAAGTGTTGTGATGTGATTATCGACAGTAAAATCACTACCAATTTGTTATTATAAGAGATGGTCACAAAGTTAAAGCTCAAGAGGTAGAAACACCCATGTCCATACCAAATCGCCTGGGTGCAGGATGACCACAAGGTCATGGTTAATGAATAGTGCCTAGTGAAGTTCAAGATTGGGGGATACAATGATGATGTACTATGTGATATCATATCTATGGATGCATGTCATATATTATTGGCTAAGCCATGACAGTTTGACATGCATGTTCCACATGATGGTCATGCGAATACCTATTATTTGACAAAGGATGAAGTGCGACATAAGCTAAAGCTATTGAAGGACATAGAAGAAAATGTATGTAGTAATGCAAAAATAAGTTTTGTTAATGGAAGAAAATTCTTAGAGGGTATGAGACATGAGCATATGTGTTTTTCTTTAATTCCAAAGGCTGGTAAAGAGAAAGTATAAGATGTATCTACAAAAGTTATAATTTTTTTGAATGAGTTTCATGATATTGTATCTGATAATGTGTCTAATGGATTACCATCTATAAGGAAGATCAGTCATCAGATGAACTTGATTCCAAGAGCTAGTTTTCCAAATAAGGCCACATACAGAATGAAACCAATAAAAAGTGAGGAGTTGAACAAATAAGTACAAGAGTTGTTGTAAAAGGGGTTGATTTGAGAGAGTCCGAGTCCATGTGTTGTACCAACAATATTAACATCAAAGAAGAATGAAGAATGAAAGATGTGTACAGATTTTAGGGCTATAAACAAAATCACATTCAAGTATAGCTTTTCATTGCCACAGATGGATGATATTATAAACTATTTGAGCGGAGCTGTGTATTTCACAAAGATAGATATGAAGAGTGGATATCATCAGATTCATATCAAAGAAAGAGATGAATGGAAGATTATCTTTAAGACAAAGGAAGGGTATATGAGTGGTTAGTCATTCCTTTTGGGCTAACCAATGCACCAAGCACTTTCATGCAGATCATGAATGAGGTTCTCAAATAATTTTTGGGTAAGTTTGTCATTGTTTACCTAGATGATATTTTGATCTTTAGTAAGACATTGGAGAAGCATATAATACATATTCATAGGGTGTTTCAGAAGTCAAGGGAAGATAAATTGTTGATTAATATGAAGAAGTGTAATTTTGTGGAGGAGTTAGTGTATCTGAGATTTGCAGTTTTAGCAGAAAGTCTAAAAATGAACCTAGAGAAAGTGAAGGCTATCCTCGAATGGCCTACTCCAAGGAGTGCTACTGAGGTAAAATCTTTTCATGGTTTGGCTAGTTTTTAAATAGAAATTTTATCAAGAGTTTTAGCATTATTTGTGGACCCTTAACTGAAACAATGAGAGGGGATAGGAAAGAGTTTAAGTGGACTACAAAGGTTGATAAGAGTTTTAAATTATTGAAATAAAAAGTTATAGAACAACCTGTTTTAGCACTTGCATATTTTAATAAGCTGTTTCAAGTAGATTGTAATGCTAGTGGTACTGGAATAGGAACTGTTTTGAGCCGAGAAGGTAAACCTGTTGCTTATTTCAGTGAGAAGTTAAATGATACCAAGATAAAATATTTTGTTTATGATCAGAAATTTTATGCTATAGTTCAGGTGTTGAAAAAGTGGAGACACTATTTTTTTTCTAATGATTTTGTTTTGTATACTAATCATTAAGCTTTGTAATATTTAAATATTCAAAGAAAGTTAAACCAGAGACATTTGAAATGGGTTGAATTTTTGCAGATTTATACATTTGTTTTGAAACACATGAGTGAGAAGTCTAACAGGGTTGCAGATGCACTTAGCAAAAGGAAAATTTTGCTGACATAGATGTAGAATGAGGTGGTTGGGTTCAAGGAACTCGAGAGTTTGTATCTAGAGGATCCTAATTTTGGTGAAGCTTGGAAAGCTTGTATAGAACCTGTTACTCTAGACAGAACGAAGTGGTTGGATTTCATCATCCAGGATGGTATGCTATTCAAAGGGAGTCAGTTGTGCATTCCACAAAGTTCTATGAGGGAGAATCTCATCAAGGAGGAGCATAGTGGAGGATTGGGTGAACATTTTGGTCGAGATAAAACCCTTGTTATTGTCAGTGAGAATTATTACTAGCCAAAGTTGCAACAAAATGTCAAGAAGTTTGTACAAAGTTGCAAAGTATGTCAAATGGAAAAAGGAGAAAAGCATAATACTGTATACACCTAAAAATGGTCACCTAGACTATTAGCCCTTTTTGCTAAATCATCAATTGCTTATTCTTGATCAAATCCTAGCTCTATCATTTATTCGATTATTTCTATGGGCTAACCATCTTATCCTAAGTCTTTATTTAATTAAAAAGAATATTTCCTCCCCTTTTAATAAATAAAAAGCCCCCTTTTTTCCTCTTATCCTAAGTTGCACAAATAAAGCATTATTCTTATTTTATAAAAAGGGAAAAAACACTTTTTGTCTCATATGGACACAAAAGTCAACTCTTATTTTTCTATTGGAAGATATGTGTGCACATGGATTGCTCCTCTTTCAAGCTCCACCGTTGATTAAATATTTTGCCTCTTAATCTCCATGGTCCATTCCTCCTCATTTCCTTTAAAAGAAGAGCTCTCTTCTTCATTCTAGATCCCCAACTTTTTATGCTAACTTTATGCTACAAGATTTCTAGGTCACTTTGGAGCTTTTGAAGATTTGAAGCATTTTTTGCATTCTACATCTCATTCTTGCATTCTTAGCTTAGTTTCATATTTATGCTTTTTTAGATTAGCTTCATTTCTATGCTCTAGATTAGCTCACATAGATTAATTAGCTTGGGTTGTAACACTTGCATATTTCCTTTCATAGCTTAGCTTGCATTTCCATTTCTAGCATAGCATTGCATTGCATTTTCATTCTTGATTCTTGAGGATATTGGCATTCTTGCCCTTGTCTTCATTGAATCTCCCATTGCATAGTTTACTAACAAGGTTATAGGCTAAATAGCTATAGCTGAGAGCATTCTTAAAAGCCCTTGCACTCCATGCCTAGGGAGCTATGGATCGATTTGTGAGGGCTCATTCTCGAGTTTCCTTGCATGTAATGATCCATAGAAGTGTGACACATTTATAGCACACATTTTTGGCACCCACCGTGGGGCAGAGTAGATAGACTTTGTCTTTTAAATTCTGTATTTTCATCAATTTTCATTAATTTTTCGACAAGTTTTTAGCATATTTTTTGTTCTCTGGTTTTCTATCTCAGAATATCACGTGATACTTTTCAGTATATCACGCGATATACCTTATAATACCCGAGCGACACTTCGTGTCTTAGAATAATCACACGCTTGTATTAAGGTGTATCACCTAGTGTCGGGCGAAGTATCACCTGGTATAAGGCAAAATATCGCGCAGACTAAAAGTATCGCCCCAGTATAGTGTGAAGTATCGCGTGATACTGGTGTCTGTACTTGGTAGTGAACTATTTTTGAGCTATTTTATCTATCTTGCAAGTTTCAGGTTCTTAGCTATTTTTTTGAAATTTTCTGAAATTTCCAGTGTTTTCAAATCCGTGCAACTCTGGAAAACTAGTGCCCATTTTTTTTGAAATTTTGCAAATGGTATCAAAAGTTTAAGTGTGATATATCATTGGAAAGGTCTTTTCGAGCCTAATCTAACCATGATGGTTTCATTTTCAGATTTTATCATTTGATCAGTTATTTTTACATATTATCTATTTTTTTCATGTACTAATCATTGTTAGATTTTGGATTTTGATTCTCCTAACTCTTGTTGGTCTAACAAGTTGTGGTTGTAGGTGCTTCTTTCTTGAAATTTGCTAAAATCGCATGTCAAAGAGGGCTACTAATGGTTTTTGCAGAGCTGTCCTAAGCATAAAAACCAAATCAAGTGCTTGTTTAATTGCTTTCTTTATTAAGTGCGGCATATACTAGTTGTTTCTTTTCATAAGCACTTAATACCTTGTTGTAGAAATTTTGAGGTGGTAGGAGACTCTGCTCTTCACCCTTGTGGTGAAACAGAAATCTTGACCCATCTTGGAATTTTGAAAGCAAGGGGGTAATTGAATCTTTGCTTGGTGTGTTTGGAAGAGATTCTTGAGATAGGGGAGTATGCTCTTCACCCTTGTGGTGAACCAAAAACCTTGAACCTCAAGAATTAATCCACCCTTTGTTTAGCTTAGGATCCTTTAGTGAGCCTGCTCTTGAGCAATCAAGAGGAACGACCCAAGTGGGGACAACCTTGTCATCATTTTCCTTGGTGGCGAGTGATTCCAACTCACTATAATCTCAAGGCTATCGAAGACACAAAACCTTGTTAGACATAGTACTTATCTTCGCTTGATGTGAGTAACTTGTGGGATTGTGACCATGAGGAAAGCATTAAGCAAGAATGTTTAAGGTACTCTTGAGGCCGCGAGGTCCTAGTCCTTTATGAGGAGCAAGAGGGGTGCTATGAACGGAAACCCTTACTATGAACCATTAGATAGAGGCCACCCTATTTTAGCCGCTTAGCTTCTTGGTGCAAGGATTGATCCAAGTGGACTTACCCGGATCACCCCAAGACACTCACCATATGTGTTCCTTTGGTTGTGTTTTTGACACTTCCATGACAACGCCAATATCTCTTGTGGGCAACCACTTTGTGTGAGGCAAGGGAGCATCAAGTTGTGGGCCACGTTGCTAAGTAATGAGCCTTGTCCTTCTAGGTAGTAATTGCTTGAATTGTCTTCGATTGTGCTATGCCCGTGTAAATATTTTCAACATTCAAACACATGGTAGCGTTCATAAGGTTTTCTATTTTGATATCAAAAGTGCTTATTTTGGCAAGGTTGCTTTTGCCCTTGCTTCAAGTGTTCTATGACATGTTTGATCACCTACCGTTTGCAAACCTATCTTTTATCTACTATTACTGCTTGTCAAACTGAGAAATTGCACTATCCAACCTTTGAACTTGATCAAAATGCTTTAAAACTAAGAATTTTATGTTCACTAGTCAAAAATTCATACGAATCTGCAACAGTATTGCACGCCTTACTGAGAAATATCAGGCGATAGTTTGCGCCCTGCTATTTTATCGCGCGCTTTGCTGAGGTATATCGCGCGATAGTTCGTGCCTTCTGGACTATCGCCTTGCTAGCCTGGAGTCTATCACCCAACCATACTACAGTCTATCACCTGGCTTAAGGCGAAGTATCGCCTGAACTGAGAAGTATCACCCTGTCTGCCTGGAAAGTATCACCCAGAATCTTTTTGCTGTCCTGTCATTGCTGCAATTCAGAGTGGCTAAACTTGCACTTTAACCTGTCGTAGAGTGTCTTTTTCTGTTCTTACCTGAAACTGGTTTGTTACCTACATGTTTAGATTTGTTCTAGACTGAAACAAATGAGCTAAAACTATTGGGTTTGAGTTTAACGAATGCTACTCTTGATCACTTGTTGCATCACGGTTACCTCTCTAGCTACTTCCTTATTGAGCTTCTTGCTCGGTCCTCGGCTTGATTGCTGTAAGTGCTTGAGCACTTTTGACGAGCCATCTCTCTATTGTTCTACTTTGACAAGTGATCTTTATTAGCTTTGCTTATCTCAAATCTAAGAAACTTTGTCTCATTCTATTAGTCAACCAACATCTCTTTTCATGCCGGTTACAACTCGGTCTCAATTTGAGCAGGAGAGTCATCCTCCATTCAATTATACACAGTTACCTTCTCCAACTAGACATTCAAAAGCACCCATTAGCAACAACAGTTCTAGTTCTGACCAATCTGAGAATTCTAAGGCTACACCGTGGTATAAAGGAGGTTTCCTCTTTTCCACATTCAAGACCCCCAAAAACACAGACAGTGTCTCACTCACTTTGACTGAACAAGAAAAGTTTCAACTCTTGCAAGAACACTTTGAGTGTAAGGATAATCAAGCACGCTTAGACAAAGAACACAATCAACAAAGGATGGATGCTACTGGGCGCATGGCTTATAGAGGGACATTTCATGAGCAACCTGAGACTAGTAATCATGAGCATAGACCTCTTTTTAACAATGGCAACAATGACAACAACACGCCACCAAGATCTCCTCCAAGGCCAACTTTTGCTATGCCTTCTTCACCACCTAGACCTCCTCCCTCTCAACATGAGGCAGAGGCTAATGATGAGATTTCTAGTGAGGATCTTATGAGATGTGAACAAGATGTGGATTTCCAACGAATGATGCATAAGCTTTTAGAGCATAATGGCGATCAATATTTTCAATATATGACTTCTAGAGGATACAAGCTTCCTCCCGGCTATGATGTCAGACAAATTGTCCAACAAAGAGTACCAACTAAATTGGAAGTCCTTCAAGAAGAATTACGTCAGACAAATCAACGCCTTACCCAAATGGCATTAGAAAGAGAATCAATTTGTGCTCTTCCTTTTGATAAAGATCTATACATGGTCCCGTTTCCTAAGGATATTGAGGTTCCTAAATATGACAAGTATGATGGAAATGGTGACCCTCATGACCATGTGTGTCATTTTTATGCTCTTAGCATGGACTTTCTTCATGAAGACACATATCTTCTACACTTATTCCCTCGAAGCTTAAGAGGCCAAGCTTTGGAATGGTTTGCAAAATTGACACCACCGCTTAAGACTTTTGATGAGTTAGCTCAGCGATTTACCCAACAGTACTCTTACAACATCCAACAACCTGTCACTGTGATAGATCTCAGTAATCTAAGACAACATCAAGGTGAGCCATTTGCAACTTACTTACAACGTTGGAGGTCATTGTATTCTCGATATCCTCGTCAGCTACCCGAAAGAGAAAAGATTGACATTTTCGTCAACACACTTGTTTCTGAGCTATTTTATGATCTAAGGAAGCAACTGTTCTCCTCCTTCCATGACATGGTTGAAAGTGCATATTGAATTGAGGATGTAGCTATAAGAAAAGGGGATATTGTTATTAATAAAGATGCTAAAGGCAATGGTAAAGACAAGAACAAACCTTGGAATAAGAACAAGTATGTTGTTAATGATGGGGTTGTTGATGCTCCTAAAGTTAAAGAGCCCGCTTTCAATCTCTCCAACGCTATCTATGCAGCAAAACAACAAGAAGCTAGCAAAACTCACAATGCTCCTAAACCTCAATATGCAGATAAGCCTAAGAAGTCATTTCGAAAGCGAGTCTATACCAAGTTGGCAGAACCTTACGATGTGATCCTTAAGACTTTGGTTGACAATGGATATCTTACGCTTCCTGATAAACCTGGTAACTGGGATCTGATGAATAAGCCTGATTGGTGGAGAGAGGATCATTACTGCTATTATCACAGAAATAAGGGACATCCAACAGACAATTGTTTTAGGCTTAAGGATGATATTCAGGATCTTATTGAGAATGGCACAATCTCCACTGATGGCTTAACTAAAAATTCTGATCACACAGCTTTCAAAGATCCTCTACCTAAGCATGATAAGGGGGAAACCTCTCAAACACATAAGAAGAATCATGATGCAAAGATCAATTACACGTATCCTTCTAATACACTTGTGATTAACATGGTAGAGCCCGTTGAGAGTGTTCTAATGATGAGGTCTCAAGATGATAATAACACCAATCATGGTATGCCAAAGTTAGTCTTGCAAACACGTGGTAGTTCATCTTCCCGAAGTGAGACACTAAATGTTGTTACTAGGGGGCAAGCCAAGATTGTCCTTAAAACTGCGCAAGATCCCAAGCAAGATTTGCCTTCCAAACAAGTGGCTCCTTCAGCCACCCCTAGCTATGATCTTGTCCAACATTTGCAAAAGACACCAGCACAGATATCTATCCTTGAGTTGCTTCGGTTATCCTTTTCACATAGAGAGATTCTTGATGAGGCTCTACGTACAACACGTGTTCCCAATGACATTGATCTGAATCAATTTCAAGCTATGGTCAACCACATTTCATCTCCGCTATCTCTCTCCTTTTCTGCAGAAGATGACATATCTATTGCTCACCCTCATAATCTAGCCTTACACATTGAAGTTCTAGTCTACAATATCCGAGTCCGCCGAGTCCTGATAGACAATGGTGCAGGGTTAAATATTGTTTCTTTCAATGTCATACAACAATTGGGTTTGTCAGAATTTGCTGTGGATTCTAAAAAGAAGATTACTATAAAAGCTTACAATGAAGTGGAAAGATCTTCCAAAGGTCTTGTCACGTTGCTTGTCCGAGTGGGCCCTGTCACGAAAGATATTAGCTTCCAAGTATTGGACATCCCACTCGCATATAACATTCTTTTGGGTCGTCCTTGGATCCATGACATGTAGGTTGTTCCTTCCACTTATCATCAGTGCGTCAAATTTTCGTACAATGGCACTGAAGTTGTGATTCCTGGAGACCATACTATTGCTATTAATGCTCTTGCTGCTGCTGAAAAATTTCTTCCTCACAATGAACCTTCTGTTGATCCTAGTATGTCTCTAGTTGCTGCTGAGAAAACACTTAAGATGATGAGCCTTGGTATGGGTGAATATACGTTGGATTCCTTTTCTTCTATACCTGTTTCTCCTAGGTCATATGGGAGACCTTCTGATCACATGAAGCCTTCCACTTCTGCTATGGTGATCTTTGATACTTTTGTTCCTTCATCTGTTCCTTTAGAAGCAGACAGAGAAGAACAAGCTGTTCACGAGTGGATCTATAGAGAAGATGCCCGAAATACTCCCATGCTTAGTAATTCAGACACAGATACAGATGAGTCACCAATACACACTATGGCTCACATGGGAGATGATCTTCCCTCTACTTCACTTCTTTGGGGAGAAAAATGTATATCTACTGATGATATGGATGTTGATATGGTTCATTCTTGTAGTAACCATCCCGACATGGTTGATGGGTCTTGTGTGGGGTCTGATGAGTTTGTTCCTCGTATTGCGTTAGTGGACCATGCTGGTTCTTCTATGACAAGTCTAGATCTAGCTACCTTTGGAGCTTACCCTATAGGCTCAACCTCTCTTGTTACCAGAGATGACACCCCTCGCATAAATGCTATTGAACCGGTCACTTCATTTCATCTCGCATCAACACCTGTTACTTCTTCCACCAGCGAACTAGCCACAAAAAATATTGAATCAGCAATCAAACATCATAGTCATCAAGTCAAAAGAAAAGACCAATGGTCGGATGGCGAAAACCACATTGTGGCGATATCCGAACCTAAGAAAAGTAAAAATAAAAATCTGCTCAAAAATATTGATTATCAAATAAAAGATGACAAGTTGATTCTCTACAAAAAAATGGTGCACTACTTCAAGCATGATCTCATATCTGTTATACTTCAGCCCATTCCTAGAGGTAAGAACAAAGTTGGTAATTCCTTGGTTACTTCAACATCCATCTTACAAATGAAAAAGCATAAATTTCACTTTAAGTTCATGGTGGATGAATTACGCTATCCTGATCACAAATCTTACAATCCTACCATCTTTTCATATCTTCCACCTCATATTCCTCTTGCAAATCCACCACGCCATTCCTTCCGCCATCCCTTACACTTTTCCTTTGTCTCTGGTGACTTGTATAGGAAGGGTCTAGACAGAACTCTCCTTAAGTGTCTAGAAATAGAGGAGTCAGAAAAAGTGCTAACTGAAATCCACAATGGCATATGTGGATCACATTCTAACGATCCTTCACTAGCTCAGACTTTGCTTAGGGCTGGTTATTATTGGTCAACCTGGTTGAGACCTCCTATCGTCATAGTTGCAGCATTTGGGCCTGGGGCCTATCAATTCTTTACATCAGAGGAAGCAGATTCTTGATGCCCATTTCTGTCTGGGGCATCCTTTGTACATATTTTATGATCCTGAAAAAATTACAAAAAAATTCATATATGATGCTGAAAAAATCCTAAAAATCATAAAAAGTACTGAAAAAATGAGCATCCTAGTGAAAACCTAGCAATAGGCACTTTGATGTCTCACCAAAAAAATTCAAAAAATTCAAAACATCAAATTTTTTTTTGAAAAAGTGCCTTGGTGAAAACCTGGAAACAGGCTCCTTGCTAGCAAAAATACAAAAAAATTATAAAAAGTCCTGAAAAAATTGCAATAAATCTATCAAGTGGTGAAAACCTGGAAACAAGCGCTGCTTGAGACCCTCTGCACTTATGTCTATCAGTCTTGCGTGGCGCTCCTTCGCTCCACTTCTCGCTTTGCCTCTCCTAGCCTGGAATTAACTCTTGTCTTAGTCTAGGGGGCATATGTTGTTTTAAGCTTATCTTGGGTCTCTTTGTGCATCTGGGTTTCTTAGGCATCTCACAAACAATGTTTTTCAACACCACCTCAACTGTGTTTTTCAACACTACCCTAGCGTCAAGTGTTTCTTAACACTTATCAGATATCCTTCCCGTCATCTTGGATGATGCAATATTTCTCACTGGCAGATGTGATACTCAAAGTTTGACTCTATGACCTACACACACGCACTTGATTCGCTGAGATTTGTTTGACTTTATTTCTTTGCGTGCTGTCTATGATGATTTCTTTGCTAAGTGGTCTCTCCCTGAAAATTTTTTGATGATGCATAGCTAGAAGACTGAGGGAATGAGAACATGTTTTATTTCTTTATCTACTTGTGGGTATATTTTGTTGGTCCTCACTGTCATGAGCATTTATGCTAGTCTTACTTGACACTATGGACCTACAAGGTATTATCCTTGACTATTTTGCAAGTGCATGCTTATAGTCATCTTGACTTTCTTGTGTCTCGATGCGAGCATAATCTTGCTATATCAAACTTAGGTAATCTCACTGCACTAGTCATCTTGACCTACATGTCTTTGATGCCTAGGTGGGATTTCCACATTTCTATCTAATAAAGATCATATTCATATCTACATAGTTATGCTAGTGTGTATTGTATGATCTTGCGACGCTACCAATAATACTCAATGATGAATATTAAATGTCTATTAGCATTGTGACCTTGCAAGTAAACCACTTTTCATGTAGCTTGCATTCTTAAGTTCATGTTAGTTAGTTTTGCATATTGCATATGGAGAGAGTTCTCCTTTCATCTTTCATGGACTTGTTAATCAAATTGCGCTCACCTTTCGCTTCTTCCTGATCATGTCTTTCATTTTTTATCTTTCATATCACATCATTTTCTCTTCATTTCGGGATCGAAACCGAAATCCGAGTTCACCTTGATCATCCAAATCACCTTTTCCCCCTCTTTCGCGCAGTTGGCTAACTTTTTTGAGGCTTGATCCTTCGATCTTCGCTGGGGAATTCTTCACCTCTTCATCCCCATCTCTTTCAAACTTCAAGTCTTTCATTCACTTTCAAATCCCAAGTTCAAATTCTTCCCCTCCATGGTGTTTTCGGGTTGATGGACCGCTTGGTTCGTGCCCCGGGTCCCATGTGTGGGGCATATCTTCACTGCTTGATGGTTATTCTGTTCTCTTTCTTTGATTATGATTTTTAGTGATTTGATCATGCTGCTCTTGCTTATGCTTTCCCTCTACCTGGATTTCACTTTTGATCCCGAGGGGGCAGACACATCATATGTTATTGGTTATCTCTTTCCTAAGTGTTTAGTACTGTCGCTACCAGGCTGACCATGCAGGATTTTCTATCTCTCTGCACTTCATTCTTTGGAGTCAGAATGATATTGCTTGCCTTCTTGGCTGATCTATTCTTTAACGTAATGTGTTCCCAGATTGATCACACATTAGTCAAAGAGGGGCAAATGTATACACCTAAAAATGGTCACCTAGACTATTAGCCCTTTTTGCTAAATCATCAATTGCTTATTCTTGATCAAATCCTAGCTCTATCATTTATTCGATTATTTTCTATGGGCTAACCATCTTATCCTAAGTCTTTATTTAATTAAAAGGAATATTTCCTCCCCTTTCAATAAATAAAAAGCCCCCTCTTTTCCTCTTATCCTAAGTTGCACAAATAAAGCATTATTCTTATTTTATAAAAAGGGAAAAAACACTTTTTGTCTCATATGGACACAAAAGTCAACTCTTATTTTCCCATTGGAGGATATGTGTGCACATGGATTGCTCCTCTTTCAAGCTCCACCGTTGATTAAATATTTTACCTCTTAATCTCCATGGTCCATTCCTCCTCATTTCCTTTAAAAGGAGAGCTCTCTTCTTCATTCTAGATCCCCAACTTTTTATGCTAACTTTATGCTACAGGATTTCTAGGTCACTTTGGAGCTTTTGAAGATTTGGAGCATTTCTTGCATTCTACATCTCATTCTTGCATTCTTAGCTTAGTTTCATATTTATGCTTTCTTAGATTAGCTTCATTTCTATGCTCTAGATTAGCTCACATAGATTAATTAGCTTGGGTTGTAACACTTGCATATTTCCTTTCATAGCTTAGCTTGCATTTCCATTTCTAGCATAGCATTGCATTGCATTTTCATTCTTGATTCTTGAGGATATTGGCATTCTTGCCCTTGTCTTCATTGAATCTCTCATTGCATGGTTTACTAGCAAGGTTATAGGCTAAATAGCTCTAGCTGAGAGCATTCTTAAAAGCCCTTGCACTCCATGCCTAGGGAGCTATGGATCGATTTGTGAGGGCTCATTCTTGAGTTTCCTTGCATGTAATGATCCATAGAAGTGTGACACATTTATAGCACACAAATACAAGGTTGTATCAGCCATTACCTGTACAAGAGAAGCCATTAGAGGATATCAGTATGGATTTTTTTCTTGGTTTATTAAGGACTCAACGGGGACATGATTCAATTTTTGTGGTAGTTGACAGATTTTTAAAGATGACACATTTCATTCCTCACAAGATAACTAAAGATGTTGTTCATGTGACATAATTATTTTTCAAAGAAGTGGTGAGATACATGGTCTGCCAAAGAGCATTGTTTCAGATTGAGACACTAAGTTTGTTGGATATTTTTGGTGCACATTGTGGAAGAAGATAAAGACAAATTTGAATTTCATCTCATCACATCATCCATAGATTGATGGACATAAAGAGGTGGTGAATATGAGTTTGAAAAATTTGCTGAGATGTTTCGTTGGAGATAACCCAACAGGATGGGATTTAATTTTACCACAAATAAAATTTTCATACAATAATTCTGTCAACAAGAGCAATGGTAAATCACCATTTCAGATTGTATATGGAAGTAGTCCCAAAAATGCTTCTGAGTTGAGGAAGATAGACAAAGGAGAAATCAGTAGTGTTGAAGCTAAAGATTTTGTAGAAGATTTGAAGAACATCCACGAGGAGGTGAGGAAGCACAATACCAAGATAAATACACAGTATAAGGTTAAGGCCGATGAGGAAAGGAGACAAGGAAATTCAGGTTGGGATGAAGTCATGGTTCATTTGCGAAAGGAGCGATTTCCAGTAGGTACATATAACATGTTGAAAATGAAGAAGTTTGGGTCGTGTAAGACACTAAAGAAGCATGATTCAGGAAATGTCTATGAAGTAGAGTTGCCTAATGATCTGGATATATCACTAGTATTTAACATTTCAGATCTGAAAAAGTATCATGAAGGGGGTGTTGAAGATGGGGTCACAAAAGCACAATATTCCAACAACTACTTCAGCTACTGAGGAGATTGAAGATATATTGGATAGTCGTGTTGGCAGACACACAAGGAACATGACATATGAAGAATACTTGGTCAAATGAAAAGGATGACCTGTAGAAGATTCGTCATGGCTGACAAGGGATGAGGTTAACCGTCTTGGTTTTCCTCTGCACACCTAAGACGTGATAGGGTCACTTCTCAAATTACCCGGGGTGTCTGATGCAGGAGCATCCTGGGTGTAAGGGAAATCTTGCATCACCCAAAAATATTTCTGGTTTCTTTTCAATAAGAGTTATCTTGTGCAGAGCTGCTATTTTAAAAAATTTACTATTTTTACTAAGTTTTTCTTTTGAGTTCAAAATGCTCTATTTTATTCCCTGGAGTTTCACTTTGGTCATAACAGTCTGCAAATAAAGTTTCATAGCAAGATCAACTCTAGTTTTGAAGATATTAAATTTTTTTGGTATTAGCAACAAGTACAAAAACTTTGAACTCAATTTTGAAGGCTTTAGAGGCTCTGAAAGGGATCAAAACTTCAATTGACTAGAGTTTTCATAAGTTGAAGGTTGTAGAGCACTTCACGCCATTTTCGAAATGGGGTCATAATATCCAATCAGGTCAACGGGTGATGAGTTATGGTCTTTGGAAGTTGCGCTACCTAAAATGGAAGAAAATGAATTTCCTTCACAATTTATTTTGAGTTCTGAAAGTTGTTTTGAGCCAACTCTAATGTAATAAAAATGAAAAATAAAATAATTCTAGAGTTGGTCGATCTCAATGGCTAAAATTCTAGAATCTTCCTGAGCGGTGGAAAATTGCCTATATAAGGAAGGCCCGTAGTGTTTTCTTATAGAATATTGTAAGGAAAATTTCCATGTGGCTTTACATATTGTAATTCTAAATTTTTTTAATTCCACACTTGTGGAGATAATAAGAAATCCATTTTTTATTTTTGCAAATTGTTTTTGTGTCTCTATTTCTGTTATGTGTTTGTGGTATTAAGGGGAGGACCCTTCATCAATACAATAACCTTTAACAATAAGCATAAGTTTATTTGTTATTGGAGGATTATTTTGAGCAATGTGAACAAATACCTTTAGTTTTTCAACATTGTTAATATAGCCATTCATAGGAAGCAAGTTAAACATTTTTTGGCAAAATGATGGTTTATGAGACGTAGAGGAAGATTGAATAGAGATTAAGTCATAAAGAGCTATCTAACATATCAAAGTCATCACTACTCAATGACTCATCAAAGGCTCTAAAATCTTGTAAAAATAAATTAGACATTATGAACACAAACTATGGCTAAACAAAACAAATTAATAATGCATAAATGACTTATTTTTAGATTTTTAAGATATCAGTGCAATAAAATGAAAAGATAAATTTTTTTTGTTCTTTTTATGATTTTAAAGATATACATGCAAATTCTAGATCTAAATAACCATACCAAAAGGTAATATGCATGAAAGAGACAGGTTCACCAAACTGTGACATATGAAATGGTAAGCAACATAAAAGGGGATATTGTCCAATTAATGACACACATTGGAAAATGAAACCACCTCAAAGCAAACCATATCAACACTGCCTAATGATAAGAGTGTTAATGCAAGATTTATGCTTCTTAGGGTTTCTATTCCTTTGTTGCTATGATTTGAGAAAGATGAAGATAGTAACAATATACAAGAAACTAAAGAGTAACTAATTTGATCTAACACGACTAAAAAAGTAATGTATAGGAAGAAGAAATGATTAAATGCACCTGGAAATAAAATGGAGGAAAAAATTTAGATATGGATTTTCTGACTATTAAAGTCTCAGAATGAGATGTAATTGCAGATCCAAAATGTAGAGACCTATAACTTGTTATGCCTAAAATTTCACTGTGAAAAGGGAGGGACATGTCACCAAAATAAACATGTACCCAGGGTTTTCTGTCAGGATTTTCATAGAAGCATAATCTCAGTCTCAGGATGGATCCTTTGATTTGACAACTCGATCTGTGGTTTTCTACACCTACAAATATGAGTTTTTTTGTTTTTTTTTGTTTTTTTTGTGTGTGTGTGTGTGGCTATATAGGGTTTTGCCTTGGTCAACCCCCATTTTGGTGATTCCCATCTTCATAAATAGCCAATGTGACAAAGATAATGTATAGTGCTTGTGAACTAGAATATGTCTAAATTGCTATGAGCTAAAATGCACAAAGGAATGCCTAGATCTACCCTAAGTGTGATAGAGAAAACCCTAGTATGAAAATGCAATCAATGTATGATTGGATGCATGCAAATAAACATAGATCTAAAATATAATTGTCTAGATGAAACACAAATGTATAGATCTAAATATAACAATAAACCATACCTAACCCTAGAAGGAAGATTATAAGCTTGATCATCAGTTGGTGATCTCCTAGCCATCATCATGATCAATTCGTGTCTTCATGATGTTGACATGATATTTGAATGCTTGAAAATGAATGTAGATGCTTGATATAAGATGTTGGAGCCTTGATTTGTCAGTAATCACTTCATGAGATGTTTTCAAATTGGGGCTTCAACCTTGCAATTTATTTCATCATGAAAAAAATGAAGTGAGGGTTTCTTTTATACAAAATCAAGAGGTAGAATTGAGTTGACCGACCACAGATTTGAATCCTATGCAAAAAGCTCAAGATGGGATCATGCACAAAATATGGGCTCAAATCCTGAGGGACATGTTTCCAATGGAAACATGTCCTACCTTAAACAAACCAAGACTTGGTCTATGGGTATTGGTCAATCAGTGGATGTGGGATTCAGATAGACAACTCATTACGATATCGAGACAACATTTTGAAGCTACAAAAGGTCAAATAGGGCCTAGGAGGTGAAATAAATTATGTGATTGGAGGGAAAATAGATGATTAAAATTAGAAATAAGAGCCTACCTCAATTCTAGGAAAGTTTTAAGGGATTAGAGGAACCATATTCGAATCTAGGTATGTATTAAGTGTAATCATGAAGTCCTAATATGCAACCTATAATGAGAACACACTAAGATGGGTGCTAAACAATTATGAAATTGTAGACCACTAAGGTGCTTACAATTTATGATGATACATGATGATTAGTAGTCAACCCCCACTCTTTTTCATTCAAGTTTTGTGTGGTTTACCAGTTTCACTACTCCATTCTAGTTGATGCTACCTTGTATCGACATTTGGTTGATAGCCTTTTATACTTGACACATATTTGTTCTGATATTTCCTTTGTAATTGGTCTTGTCTCTCATTTTTCTCAAGATCCTCATGAGAGTCATTGGAAGGAAGCCAATCATATCTTGAGGTACATTCAGAGCACTGTATAGTTTGGAATTCACTACACATTAGGTACTTCTAAGATTGTTGGCTTCACTGAATCAAATTGGGCCGTTGATGTTGATGATCAAAAGTCTATTTATAGATTTGTATTTTGCCTTGGTTTTGGTATAGTTGCTTGATGTTTCAAGAAGAAAACTCCTATTGCATTATCATCAATTGAGGATAAGTATTGAGGACTAGTCTTGATTAGTCAGGAGGCTCTTTATCTTCAACATTTGATGATCGAGTTTGTCTTTCTTGCATATCATCCTACTACTCTTGGTGTGATAATTAGAGTGTTATACATATTTATCACAACCTAGTGAAGCATAAATATAATGAGCATATTGAGATCTACATGCACTTCAATCAATAGCTCATTTGGGACAATGTTCTTTCCCTATAGTATTTGTTTACAGAGTAGAAACTTATAAATATATTTACTAAACCTTTGACATCCCCTCACTACCTTCAGTTAAAATATATTTAGGGGTGAATGAAGTGGTCCTTGGGAACTCTTAAGGAGTCCTCCTTCCTTTCACTTTGATTTTTAGTAGTGTGTTTTCTCTCTTTTGGAGAGGAGTTTTCTCCCATAGAGTTTTTCTCCATTCTTTGTTTGTGAGATATTTACATTTTATTGCATTGTAGTTGTACACTAACACCCAAAATAGAAATTTGGCTAGGACCCATAATGCATCTCATATTGTATATTGCATGTTCATTTACTAATTACACCTATTGCATGTTTCTCATTAAGTTGCACTTACAGATGAGTATTGGTGTACGAATTTATGATGTACACAGATTCTTAATTTTACTTAAGAATCAAATTTCATCTAGAAGCATATAATTATACATTAGCTAGTCAGGTCAGGTATATCATTTTATACCTACTCATATTCTTGATTGGGAAATTTATCCTTGTCACTTGTATTCTTTTCTCTTTCTTTTTTTGTTATAATCACCAAGGTTTACAACGTAAGATATGTCATTCTCATCAATGCATTGTGTACATTGACTGGTGAAATAACTTGTGGTTGCTTCTCGTTGCTTTTGAAGGTCTGTATTTTGGCTTGCAACACAAGTTTCTAGGCGCATCAACAATTTGTACACCTAGATCAACTATGTAGATTCCATGAGTTTAATTAATTCATGTGTGCATTGCCTCACATCGTACACTCCTTTTAGATTTACACCTATACATCTAATTATGAAACCTATGTAAAAATCATTTGACATATGCATATGGTCACCTATTGTTGAGTGTCATGACTCAATGTCATGCATTATTCTTGGTTTAGGTTTTAAATATATGAACGAAAAAGTGTACCAACTTACAGACAGGTTAAAGTCTTACGGGATGAACCTTCCGTTGTGCCACCTCACTTTAACTAGCACACAAAGCTAGGGAGATAAAATGTAGTTTTGTTGCAAAAGTGTAGTTTGATTAGTTTAGAGTGTTTAAATACATGTGACTTTGATTAATTAAATATTAAATGTGAAAAAACACTAATAACTAAAGTATGATAGTAGATAAAAATATTTAGGCTGCTAAAAATGAAAGAGCTAACTATGACTAACACCGAATTTCGCAAGCTCACTGTCCTACACACCAACATAGATTGTAAACACCTAAATCTATCCATTACCCTTATCCTAGCCAATTAGATAGATATTTATTATATATTTAATAATTATTTGTCATACCTTTAATTAAATAAATGTATATTATTTAATTAATTTTCCTCTTTATCCCCTATCCCCGATGAAATAAATTTACATTTATTTAATTGTTTCCCATCCCTTTTCCTAAGTGTTTAATTAATTCCTAAATTAATTAAACTAGCCTTGCATATTTCCCCTCATCTCACTTGCATCTTAATCCTTCATTTAATTAAGTACATGGCTTTGCTTACTTAAGTAATCCCCTTACTCCCACTTGGAATTAAACAATGTATTTAATTTTATTCGAGCACATGGATCCTAACTTTAATCCTCACCTAACCTCACTTCCCTAACCTAACCCACTTGTCCACTAATTAATCATGATCTCCCACCTAATCACTTCCTAGTCATTTGCACAATCCTAATCAAATGGATTAGCAAACCCAATTCAACTCTTGCCCCATCACATTTCACTTCCCACATGTGTACTTGCCTTGAGCCACTCTAGACTTACACATTTGTGTCTCACTTTCCCTCAAGCCTTTCTCACACATGTGTGAGATTTCTTGGGCCTCACACTCTTACACCTTTGTCCCCTCTCTCTTCTTCCAAAGTTACTCACACGTGTGTGAGAATCTTGGGCCTTTCAACTCTTACACTTGTTCCCCACTTGGCATTTATTGTCCCACTCCTCAAGGTTTCTCACACATGCGTGAGAAACTCATCCCTTTTGAATAGTCAAATCTTTACCCACTTGGCCTCCACTTCATTTTCACATCATTGATCATGTGCAATCCTAGCCCTTCATCCAACTTTGAATCCCAACCGTCCATTGCTCTAAAAAATTTATAAAATGAGAGCCCACTCCTCATTTTCAAAAAGAATTAGTCATATATTGTTATGTTGGAGGAATGTGAGCAATCACATACCCTCAACAACAACATTATCAAACACTTAGCATTTTGGGAGGTTTACATTGCATGTTTTATGTTGAAGTAGTTTAAGGTTATTTCTTATTTCATTTCATCCTATTTGCATGCTTGTTCATTTATATCTTTTGAGGTATATGTGATAATGTAGGAATAGATGTTAGTTTGCTTAATACTTGTTCTTTATTGAAATTTTTACATACTACATTTTGGCGTGCCAAGTAGGGGACCCACTTCATGGGCTCTTTTGCATACTAACCTTCTAATGTGTATTTGAGTGTATTTTGTGAATTTTTAAGCTTGTCGGTTGAAGAAGCACTTGAAGGTCAAGTTCTACAAAAAGCCTTGAATTAAGCTCAAACCAACAATCAAGCCACGACCAATACAACTCTCTATCCTTTCCTCATTTTTCTTTTGCAACTTGTAGGCAGTATTTACATTGGATATATATTTAGGGTTATTTACTTGCACATCTATATTGATTTTTTTAAAAAGAAAAAAAATCTCTTTCATTGTTGTTTTCTTTTGATAATCATATATGTGTGTGTGTGTACACACACACACACACACATATATAATAAAAAATACACAAATCAATATATATATATATTAAAATAAAGAAATTAATAAATAAAACAAAAAATTTAAAGGGCACTTCCTACATGGCTATGGTTACCACAACTTGTGGTTGTGAGCCCATAGCTCGTGTGGCTGTGGTTTTCACACCCACCCCCTGCGAAAAACCAAAAACACACAACAATTTGTTTTTGTAACCTTAAATATAAAATCCATTCACTAAACATTTTTAAAGTTAAAATTTTTATTTTGTTTATTTTAACAGATTTTCAAATCCGATTGCTAAAAGTACTTTTATAATAAGTTTCTAACTTTGGTTTTCTTTTTTAGTTTTTTTTTTTGGTATTTAGCCCTTGGTCATATGGGCGACCAGTGGCTCTACTAAACCTTCAGCCCCAATAAGTACAAATTTCTTTTCCATGCTTTATCACTGCCTTCAAAAGATGTATACCTTTAGCACATTCACATCTCTCATGCACACACACACCTCTAATACAATACCATTACAATAATTTATACAAATCATCAACCTTGGAAATATAAACAAGGTCGGCTTCACTGTCACTACCTAATTACAAAAATATAACAATGCATGATACAATTTTAATGCAAACCAAGCAATGCTGGACAAGACATAGCTCAGACCAAAATCATACACCTTGAACATAAAACACCTCAAAGAATTATGCCTCCATCATCTCTTTCGATATAGTATTTACTTCCAAAAATTCTAAAATATCTCATAGTAGGAAGATTCCCATACCACAATGTTAGGAATAGTCCCAAGAGATAACTGAGAGGGGGGGTGAATCAGTTATCTACAAGTTTCAATTCTTTATCCAATTAAATATACTTAAACATAAACCATAAACACAATGAATGAGCACTTGAACACAACACAATATTTTGGTTACGGGGAAACCCAAATAGGTAAAAACCCTAGTGGGAATTGACACCCACTAATATTCTGCACTAGTGTATTATGATCCTTGTTAGAAGATCCTTAACCCTGTTAGGAGTTGCTTTACAATATATTTAGTACAATAGACCTGGTCAAGGTTCAGACCCTATTAGGAGTCTTTTACAATAGTCCATGTGAGGGGAGAGGATGCATTGTCTGAGAGCTCACTTCTCAAAGGGGCGAAGGCTACAACCTTCTGAATGACAAATATACACTATATCTGGATCTTGGTGAACTGCGCTTAGACCTACTATCTAGATCAGTTCCAATGTATATCACAAACACTTTACTTGGTCACATAGACCTTCTTTTGATGGCTCAACACTTCGCACACTCTTCTCTGCTCTTTTTAATCAACTATGAACCACACCTAAGCAATCACAAATGACTGCCTATAAATATCTTTCCTCTAAATGATATAATCAAGTCATCCTATTAGAACCACCTTGAAATCATATTAGAGAAACCATAACAAACTCTAATAACCATTCAGTCGGCTCTACTAAGCACACAACACATTCTGGGACCTGTCCAATAAGATAATTGTAGACATACACTACACACTGTCGGCTCTACCAAAACAACTGGATCTTTCTCCTCAAGCTAAATTACTTTATGCGCTCTTAACCAAACATCACTAAATCTTCTCTAAGCTTAACTCCAAAGGCGCATACTGTAATGATAGGTGCAACTCCAGAACCAATAGAATCTCTGTCGGCTCTTCTGAACAAACACAAGAAACTTCTACTGGTGAATAGCGACTGCATAACTTCACTTCTACTGATCATTAGACTCTACATCCATGAATGTAACATCACTAATATGCCTTCATCATATATCCAAGTGCACAAGGTTCCATGATAACTGTACGGACAACCATACGCAGAACACTGCCTATTACTCTGTCAAGAACACTGCTGACACCAACTGCTATATAACTGTATGTACTAACAGTTAACCTCTGCACCCATGATATCATGTCCATGCTATATATACTGAAAGATTACTGCATAAGTCATCCACGCATGCTACTTTCCATATGTTGTCATCAATGACAAACATACAGTTAGTACTGGCCTGCTGGAAAATCTCCAACAATCTCCCCCTTTGGCATTGATGGCAACATGTGGAATGAAAAACCACCACCAACCCAATGAGAAATAATTTTATAACATTCTCCATTTCCTCATCAAAAACTCCCCCAAAGATGAATCCTCCTTTTGCTGCACTAATCTTCAATATTCTCCATTTCCTCAACTGAACTGCTTCCAAGACTGAATACTACTCCCCCTTAGTATTCTTTCTTTTAAGTAGAATCAAGGAAGGGAATTACTCCCAACTTCTCCCTGAGATACTCAAAAGTATCCTTAGGCAAGGGCTTTGTGAATATATTTTCCAACTGATCTTTAGTACTCACATAGTCCAACTTGACTTCTTTCACTACCAATTTATCTCTTAGGAAGTGATACTTGATCTCAATGTGCTTTGTCTTTGCATGCATCATAGGGTTCTTTGACATATTGATAGTGTTAGTATTATCATAGTGAATAACTATAGGATAATCAATATGAATACCAAAATCCTTTATCATTTTCTTGATCTAAACAATTGTGGAATAATTCAGGGCTGCTACAACATACTCTGCTTCTGCTGTTGATTGAGAAATACAATTTTGTTTTTTGCTTGTCCAAGTGACAAGTCTATCACCAAGAAACACTGCTCCACCTGATGTACTCTTTCTATCATCTACACATCCTGCCCAATTAGCATCAGTGTATACATGAAGCTCAACATTTTCTGAATTAGGATACCATAGACCATAATCTATAGTGCCCTGCAAGTATCTAAATATTCTCTTTACTGCCATGAGGTGACTTTGCTTAGGTTCTGCTGCAAATCTTCCAACTATGCCAACTGCATTGGAAATATCAGGTCTAGTCTGAGTAAGATATATGAGTTTACCAATCATAGACTTGTACAATGTTGTATCCACTGTTAGTGAGTCATCTTGTTTTGTAAGCTTGCATCCAGTGATCATAGGTGTTCCTATTGGCTTGCAATCATCCATCTTGAATTTATTCAGTATCTCTTTCACATACGTGGACTAATTAATAAAAATTTCTTTTTCTGTCTGCTGCACATTTAGTCCCAAAAAGTATTTAATAGGACTAATCATACTCATCTCAAACTCATTCTGCATTTCTTTAGCAAATTATGCACTTAGTTTGTCATTACCTCCAAAGATAATGTCATCAACAAATATAACTACAAGTAGTAGACCTAAAGATGTCTCTCTTATGAATAGATTATAGTCTGCTACTCCTTTCTTGAATCAAATCTTTGTTAGATATCCATCTAGTCTCTCATACCATGCTCTAGGGGCTTGCTTAAGTCCATAGAGGGCCTTCTTCAATCTGCATACCATATCAGGTCTATCTGATAAGGTGAATCCTTCTAGCTTCTCAATGTATACTTCTTCTTTCAAATCTCCATTTAGGAATGTTGACTTGACATCCATTTGATAAACTTTGAAGTTTTTGACTGTAGTATAAGCTAGAAATAACTTAATAGCTTCTAATCTACTCATAGGTGCAAATGTGTCTAAATAATCAATGCCTTCTCTTTGTGCATATCCCTTACATACTAACCTTGCTTTATTTATTACTACTGTACCATCTTCATTCATCTTATTCCTGAATATCCACTTTGTTCCAATCACATTCTTATCACTATGTCTTGGGACCAGTTCCCAAGTGTCATTCTTAATGATCTGATCAAGTTCTTCTTTCATAGCATCATGCCAATCTGAATCATTACAAGCATCTTCAACACATAAAGGTTCAATTTGAGATAGTAAACATATTGCTTCACTGCTAGCTGAGTTCTTTGCTTGTGATCTTGTTAAGACTTTGTTGCTCTGATCTCCAATGATGTCTTTCTTGGAATGGTTTTTGGATGTAAACTTTGGAACTTTAGGTGATGTTGACTCATCAGCTTTAGGAGTTTCTTCTTCACTTGTCTCAGGTTCATTGAATAACACATCAATACTGTCAAACATTTCTTCAATAATTGTTTCACTAGTGGAGGGTCTGGGCTCTTCAATCATGGGTGAGTAATCATGATATCTTTCTTGAACCATAAACTTTTCATCAATCTTAACATGAGCAATTTCAATGATCTTTTTCAATCTTAAATTGAAACATCTATAAGCTTTACTTTTAGTAGAGTAACCAAGGAAAATACCTTCATCACTTCTTGCATCAAACTTGCCTACTGCTTCATCCCTCTTGATGTAGCACTTGCTCCCAAAGAATCTGAAGTATTTTATTGTGGGAACATTACCAAACCATAGCTCATATGGTGTTTTGTCAGCACCAGGCCTCAATTGAATTCTATTGATGGTGTATACTGTTGTATTGACCGCATCTCTCCAATGGGTGTGTGCAACTTTTCCTTCAATCGTGATGGTGCACATTGTATCAAGAATGATTCTATTCCTTCTCTCTACAATTTCATTCTGCTGAGGGGTTCTAGGTGCACTCAACTGTCTCTTTATGCCATGTTCTTCACAGTACTCATAGAATCTGTTAGAGGTGTATTCTCCTCCTCTATCCAATCTCAAACATTTTATCCTTTAGTCCAAATTCATTCTCAACCTTAGCTTTGAATATTTTGAACTTCTTAAATGCTTCTAATTTATCTTTCAAGAATGCAACCCGCATCATCCTAGTATAATCATAAACAAATAAAATGAAATACCTTTCACCATAGTATGATCTTGTTTGAGTTGGACCACATAGTTCTGTATGAATCAGATCCAACTTGTTCTCTGCCGAATTGTGCTTTCTCATGAATGAATTTCTCACATGTTTTCCCATCACACATTCCCTACATATAGTATCAACCGGCTTTGCTATGCTAGGTAGATCTCTTACTGCCTTTACATTGCTTATCTTTACTATGTTATCAAAATTGATATGACATAGTCTTTTATGCCACAACCAACTGTCATCAACTTTAGCAAAAAAACAACTTGCTTCTGAATTGAGTTGGAAAACATTACCTCTAGTCTTTGAGCCTAATGCAATCATAACACCATCCTTGTTGTTAATGATGCATTTGTCATCTTTGATCTCCAACTGATAACCTTTTCCAGGTAACTGTCCAACACTAAGAAGGTTATGTTTCAAACCATCTACATAGAGAACATCATCAGTGCTATTCTTTCCATCCAAGGTGATGACTCCTCTACCAACTATGGGTTTAGGAGTGTTATCTCCAAATCTAACCATGCCACCATTGTATTTGTCTAGATGAACAAATCTATTTTTATCACCTGTCATGTGATATGAACAACCACTGTCTATAATCCAGTTTGTCCTTATATCAGCTTGGGAAATCAATGCTAACTCTTGTTTCTCTTTCTTATCTTCATGATCTATCTTATTGTTCATTTTCTCTATGATAGCAATAAATCCAATTTCTTCTTCAGTTGAATCATCATCTAAAACTCCATCTCCAGCATAGTAACATTCCTTAGAGAATTTAGGCTTGTAGTCATTTTTGAACTTTCTAGCTCTTAAGGGACATTTAGATGCAAAGTGACCAATCTTATTACATGAAAAGCATTTAAATGGAAATTGACCTTCATATTTTCCTTTTCCTTTCTTTTCTCTTTTGGAAATCATAGCAATGAAATCATCTAGTGTTTTCTCTTCATCATCATCATCAAAAATACCATAAGTGTTTGCAAATTTCTTACCATGAACTGTTGCTTTTAAGGCTGTCTCACTTTTAGGTTCTGTGTTCAATCTTGAAATCTCAAAGGATGAGATTTTGTTGATTAAGGTCTCTCTCTTGAAATTTGATGTAAGCTACATGGTCTCATCAAGGATGTTGATCTTGCTTTCATATTCTGGAGTGAGAGCAGTCATTAACTTGTCCATAATGTCCTCCTCTGAAATCTCTCCACCATTGTTTCTGATTCCAGCAACTGCTTCATTGATCCTTTGATTGTAGGCTCTAATGTTTTCTTCAGGTAATATTTCTAATGCATTGTATCTTTTCTTCCATGTCTTTCTACTCACATCCTTTGCTTGTTTGTCTCCTTCAAATATGTCTTCTAGGTACTTCCATATTTTGTGGGTTGTATCTACCTTCTTTATTTCTAAAAATTCACTATCAAAAAAATGATGATAAGGGCTTCTTTGGATATAGAATTCTGATGAAATAATTCCTTTTTCTTATTAGTAGCATCATCCTTAGCAAGGTCTTCCAAGGTAGGGATCTTGACTGCTTTGATAGTTACATCAAAAACTTCAAAAGCAATGCATTGCAAATGAGTCACCATCTTGTTCTTCCAATCAAGATAATTCTCTCCATCAAACTTAGGACTTTCTTTTTTGAAGTATGCCATCTGATCAACCTCAAGCTATTAGACTTTCTCTCTGAGGCACCAGGCTCTGATACCAATTGTTAGGAATAGTTTCAAGAGATAACTGAGAGGGGGGGGGATGAATCAGTTATCTACAAGTTTCAATTCTTTATCCAATTAAGTATACTTAAACATAAATAATAAACACAATGAATGAGCACTTGAACACAACACAATATTTTGGTTACGAGGAAACCCAAATAAGTAAAAACCCCGGTGGGAATTGACACCCACTAATATTCTACACTAGCGTATTATGATCCTTGTTAGAAGATCCTTAACCCTATTAGGAGTTGCTTTACAATATACTTAGTACAGTAGACCTAGTCAAGGGTCAGACCCTATTAGGATTCTTTTACAATAGTCCCTGTTAGGGGAGAGGACGCACTGTCCAAGAGCTCACTTCTCAAAGGGGTGAAGGCTACAACCTTTTGAATGATAGATATACACTATATCTGGATCTTGGTGAACTGTGCTTAGACTTGCTATCTGGATCAGTTCCAATGTATAGCATAAACACTTTACTTGGTCACATAGACCTTCTTCTGATGGCTCAACACTTCACACACTTTGCTCTGCTCTTTTTAATCAACTATGAACCACACCTAAGCAATCACAAATGACTGCCTATAAATATCTTTCCTCTAAATGATATAATCAAGTTAGCCTATTAGAACCACCTTGAAATCATATTAGAGAAACCATAACAAACTCCAATAACCATTCAGTCGGCTCTACTAAGCACACAACACATTTTGGGACCTGTCCAATAAGATAATTGTAGATGCACACTACACATTGTCGGCTCTACCAAAACAACTGGATCTTTCTCCTCAAGTTGAATTACTTTATGTGCTCTTAATTGAACATCACTAACTCTTCTCTAAGCTTAACTCCAAGGGTGCATACTGTAATGATAGGCACAACTCTAGAACCAATAAAATCTCTGTCGGCTCTTTTGAACAAACACATGAAACTTCTACTGGTGAATAGCGACTGCATAATTTCACTTCTACTGATCACCAGACTCTGCGTCCATGAATCTAACATCATTAATATGTCTTCATCATATATCCAAGCGTGCAAGGCTCCATGATAACATTATGGACAACCTCTACGCCCATGATATCATGCTGATATCATGTCCATGCTATATATACTAAAATCTTACTGCATAAGTCATCCACACATGCTACTTTCCATATGTTTTCATCAATGACAAACATACAGTCAGTACTTGCCTACTAGAAAATCTCCAACACACAATTCATAAGGAGTCTTACCAATATTACCACTTATTTGCACCTGGTTAAGTGTGTAAACTACAGTACTCACAACTTCTCTCCAAAAGGCATGTGGAATATTTCCTTCAATCATTATTATCCTTGTAGTGTCTATAATGGTTATGTTCTTTCTCTCCACTATGCTAGTTTGTCGTGGGGTTCAAGGAGCATACATCTATTTTTTTATCTCGTGTTCTTCACAAAATACATTAAACTCATCATATGTGAATTCACCACCTCTGTCAAATCTCATACACTTCATCTTCAATCATGTCTCTCTCTCAACCACAACCTTGAAGATTTTGAATTTGTCTTGGGCCTCATATTTCTCCCTCAAGAAAGTAACCCACATCATCCTTGAATAATAATCAATCAACAACATGAAATATTTGTCAGCTTGAAAACTTATAGTTCTGGATGGATCACACAAATAAATATGCACAAGATCTAACGACCCACTTGAATTATGATTCTAACTTTTGAAAGTGGATCTAGTATGTTTTCCTAATTGACATTCTTTACACATGGCATTAGCAAGTTTCAACAACTTAGGAAGATCTCTCACAACCTTAGTAGTACATATCTTGACAATATTATAAAAATTCACATGATACAACCTCTTATTCCACAACCAACTTTCATCAATTTGAGCACTCAAACATCTATTCTCAGTACTATTCAAATGAAATACATTAGCTTTAATTTTTGTACCTGAAGCAATTTCATTTCTTGAACTTCCTAATATTCTCCAATTATCCATTTATATTTTTCATTTTCTTGTGCTTCTAAAGCTCTTTCGAAACTCATGCAACTAGTAGATTCAGGATCATCTTCTTCCTTGATAGAAATAATTACCCATTCACCATCTTTTGAACCACCTTTATCAAATTCATCATATGTCACACCTTCATTAGCAACATAGTAACATTTCTTTGTATTATATCTAGGTTGGAATTTCGTAGGTTTATGCTTTAGAACTCTTTTCAGACACCTTAAAGAAAAATGACGTATCTTATTACAAGAAAAATATTTAAGAGGTAATTTTCCTTCAGATTATGATTTATACAGTAGCATCTTCAACATACCTGGATCGGTTCCATTAAAGTACAAATTTATTTTCCACACTTTATCACTGCTTTCAAAAGATGTATACCTTTAGCACATTTGCATCTCTCATGCGCACACACACCTCTAATACAAGACCATTACATTAATTTATACAAATCGTCAACCTTGGAAATATAAAAAAGGTTTGCTTCACTCTCATCACCTAATTACAAAAATATAACCATACATGATACAATTTTAATGTGAACGAAGAAATTTTGGCTAAGACATAGCTTGGACCAAATTCATACACCTTGAACATGAAACACCTCCAAGAATTATGCCTCAATCATCTGCAACATGCTACAATCATCATGTCATCCAAGAACATGAAGAACACCAACTCACCAACTGAAATCTTTGATTGCAGGCACCACGATCAATGTGAACCAGCAACACAATAGGAGTATGATCTAGAAACATCCACAAGCATCATGAAATGCCACAATAACATCCACATCAACTCAAATTATTGAAATTATCATCATTAATATACTGAGCCTCAAGAACACTAACAACAATGATTTCCATCCAATAAAAAATACTTGTGGATCTCCAAATCACGAAGCAATTGAGTTAAGGACAAACATTAGTGTTCCAAACACGCTCACCAAATCTACAAAGAAAAATATTACAATGCAAAGCACTATGGATTAAAATATTGTCACATTGTCACCATTGAAAAACTGAAAATGCAGTCTCAACATAGAAACCCTTAACTCTCTCAAATATTTATGTGAACCTCTAAGAGTTGAGTTGAGTCAACTATAGATATCCCATTATCAAACGCACACATCCGCATACACAGATATTCAATATACTAGCTAATCGGACCAATGAACTCACTGAACTTCACATACACGTTATAACGGGAACATAAATATGTTGACAACAATGACAATACACCTCTCAAATATGTGACAACACATCCCATAAGCACATATTTACACATTATTCCAAAAGGTTGATTTTCCTATGGATCCCCAGGAGGGAGTAGAGTGTGTTGGAAACTGCAATTGAAGCAATTGTTTTATTGTCATTGATGTCAAACATTAACTGGTAAGACAGTTGCTATCTAAGAAAGTACTATATTTATTGATTGATGAAAAGGATTTAGGCAAGGGAGATAACAATAGAACCTAGGGAAAGGTTGAGTTATTTGATACTTCAAAGAGTACTTTATTATTTGGCACATTGATAATATAATATATTGTTTATCTAAGTAAGAAGAAAGAATAAAGAAGTAGGCTTAACCGAGAAAAAGTGAAGAAATCTAGTTTAAGCCGCATGATGTTAGTGATGACCGAGTGACAGTATATGCCGAGTAAATTTAGTGTTGACCAAACATCAGTTTATGTCGAGCGAAAGGAAATTATCGAGCAAGACCATGTTAGCCGAGGAAGACAGTTTGAAGAGATGACTGAGTTACGCAGTGATGACCGAGGAGATGAACACAATATTGACCGAGTGTTAGTAATTTACATTTGGAGGAAGAATTCAGATTTCCAGTCGACATAGTTGAATTCTTGGGTTATGTAAATCATGTTGACTTTATTAATTGATTGTATGGAGAATTTAATGTATGGTAAATCATTTTATTATGGATTCAATGAGGAGATTGAAGATGTATCTAAAAGGAAGGATGAAGAACTTAAATGTTGGAAGGATTCGATGAATCTAACCTAACCTAAGATCTACGACAAAGATTAAATGACAAAGGATGGATCTACCTATCTGATGAGGTATAAAGGAAAACCTAATTGTGAGGTTACAAAATATGTTGGAGTTGTTGATGTTATTGACTGATAAGTCTAAGCAGAAGGCTGAAGGTGAAGGAGTTGATCATAGTTGTGATTGCTTGAAGAGAATTTTGAGTAGATCAGAGATGGAGATGGAAATGGAACTCAGTCGGTAAATCAACATATATGTGCAAATTGGATTTGTTATTTGCAAAGTGAGTTGTATATTTTTTAGATCAAATACTAATGCTACTTTCTAACCATTGTATCAGTCTAAATCCTTTAATCAAGGTTGACCTAACAGTCATTGTTTAAATCCTTTAATCAAGATGGTATTCTAATGGAATGTACTTAAATCTTTTAACCAGGTCACTTTTGATAGAGTGTTTAAATCCTTTAATAGGGTCACACCTAGAAGTGTGTTTGTAAACGTTTCACAAGGTTGGTTTTTCACAGAGCTCACTTCAGAAGAGTGAAAATATCAGTAACATGTTACAAAGTGGTTTTTCCCAAATTGGGTTTCCACTATAAATCCTGGTGTTATACTTGTGTGAATGTTTCTATATTCTGCAAGTTAATTACTTTTGGACAGTGGACTGCATGTTATATATATATATATATATACATATATATATATATATATATATATATATATATATATATATATATATATATATATATATATATATATGTATGTATATATATATATGTATGTATATATATATATGTATGTATATATATATATGTATGTATATATATATATGTATATATATATATATATGTATGTATATATATATATGTATATATATCTATATGTATATATATATATATGTATATATATATATATATATTCTATATGTATATATATATATATATATATATATATATATATGTATATATATATATATATATATATATATATATATATATGTATATATGTATATATATGTATATATGTATATATATATGTATATATGTATATATGTATATATGTATATATGTATATATGTATATATATATGTATATATGTATATATATGTATATATATGTATATATATATATATATATATATATATATATATATATATATATATATATATATATATATATGTATGTATGTATGTATGTATGTATATATATATGTATATATACACACACACACTTTAGAGATCAAGTTGTGTTGGTGATTAGATCTAAGATTGTTCAAGTGTTTAAAAGTTCAATTGGTATATATGGACCTGAGAACAACTGATTCACCCCCCCCCCCCCCCTCTGTTGTTCTAAATAATATTAACAATTGATATCAAAGTTGTTGGTGCTTATAGAGAAAAAGTTTAAAGGTACTTGAAGCTAATGATCAAGATGTATAAAAAGGAGCTACCGAAGTTGAACAAGGAGAACTTCCTTGCATGGCAGAGTTTGATGAAACTACATCTAGCTAGTATTGGAGATTTGACAAAGTACTATGTTGAACATGACTATGTTATACATGCTACACCTTTGACTGCCGAGAAGATAAAAGTAAAACAAGAGCACAATCAAGCAATGTTGGAGATTCCATTTGCCTTAAGCTATCATGAATTTGAAGATATCAAGGATTGCACTACTGCAAATAAAATGTGGGATACTCTTGCAACTATCTATGGTGGTGATACAAATGTACTGAGGACAAAAGATGAAAGCTTGAGAGGTAAGTTTCATGAAATGAAAATGCAAGAAGGTGAGAATATTGCTCAGTATTGTGGTAGAATTAAGGAGATAGTGAATGCTATTAGAGGAGCTAATGGAATCATTGATAATGAGACTATTATTGGAAATTTATTGAGAACTTTTCTTCCTATCTATGCTATCAGAATTTCAACAATTTAAGAATCAAGATGTAACCCTAGTAATGTTCTAACTCTGGAAAGTCTTGTTGGTAAGCTTACTGCTTTGACCTATCTAACTATGATAACTACATTGTTCCTAATGTCGAATCTATATTCAAGTCACAAATGGTTTTGCATAAATCTAAGAGAGAAAAAGACAAATGTGTGAAAAGTGAAAGTGACAGTGACACTTTTGATGAGGAACTAGATGATCTTGAGGCACTCCTGGCTAGAATATTGAAAAGAGGAAATGGCAAATATAAAGGTAAACTTCCTATAATCTATTTTTCATACAGTAACAAAGTTGGCCATATTGCTGTAGAATGTCCTGACGAGAATGACAAGGATGAGGAAAGAGAAAGGAAGTACAAGGATAAGAGATATAACAAAGATCACCGAAGGTACAAAGATTACAAGGATAAAGGTAAGAAATCCTACTATATTGCAGAAGAGCAAACTGATAGTGACAGTGATGATTTTGATATTGAAGTAGTTTATGTTGCTAAGAAAGATGATTCTGATGAAGATAAGAAAACTGCACTTATTTCTTATGTGAGTAAAGGTGATAAATGGATTATTGATAGTGATTTCTCACATCACATGACTGGTGATAAAAGTAAATTTGAAACCTTAGATCACTAAAAAGGTAGAAGTGTTAAGTTTGGTAATGATGCACCATGTCCTGTGAGGGGTAAAGGGTCAATTAAGCTAACTGATAAGATCACATGTGAAAATGCCTATTGGGTTGAAGGTCTTAACTATAATTTTATAAGTGTTGCATAGCTTAATAGCACTGGTTACCGAGTGGAGTTTCATCATAGGAAGGCTAAAATATTTGATGCTACTAGTGAACTAATTGGAAGTGGAGAATAGACTAGAGGTAATTTGTTCTATCTAGATCTATCTGAAGAGACATGCTTGCTTGCACAATTTGATGATGTATGGTTATGGAATAAGAGGCTATGTCATGTTAACTTTGACAATCTGGTAAATATTAGTAAAAAGAAGAAAGTTAGAGGTTTGTCGAGATTGAAGAAACCTGACAATGTGATGTGTAAACAGTGTCATTTGGGTAAAATGAAAAAGTCTAGTTTTAAGAGCAAGACATTTACTTCTGAGAATACTTTGGATTTTGTTCATACTGACCTTTGTGGACCTATGGGTGTACAAAGTTATTGTGGTGCTAAGCACTTTATTTTGTTTGTTGATGACTACACTAGGATGATGACTGTAATGTTTTTGAAAGAAAAATCTAATGCATTTCAGTTGTTTAAGTGGTATTTGGAAAAGGTTGAAAAAGAAATAGGTAGAAGCCTGAAATGTTTAAGATTTGACCGAGGTGGAGATTTTATATCAACTGATTTCAAAATGTTCAACAATGATAGAGGAATCAAGAGACAGATGTCTGCACCTAGAACACCTCCATAGAATGATATAGCTGAGAGGAGAAACATATCTATTATGGATTGTGCAAGGACACTAATGATTGAGAAGAATGTTGCACAAATATATTGGAGAGAAGCTATGAGTACAATTTTTTATACCTTAAACTTGGTACAAATTAATAAAAGTACAAATGATACACCTTATGAATTATGACATGGATATGCACCTAATGTGAAATACTTTAGAATCTTTGGGATTAAATGCTATATATTGAAAGATAATAGAAATGGAAATTTTGATACAAAAAGTAATGAAGGCATATTCCTAGGTCATTCCACTAAGAGCAAAGCTTATAAGTGTTTGAATTCTAATACTAATAAAATTATGGAAAGTGCAAATGTGAGAGTTGATGAATATGCAGAGAAAAATGAACAAGGAGGTAAACAAGAACCTAAATAATGTAGATCTTTTGTCTATATGGAAGAAGGAGAGACAAGTAACACACCTGCACCAGATGCGGAGTCACGGGTAAGCAATGTCGAGCATCAGGAGGATGTTGTCGAGCAATCAGAAGCAGAATCTGATAATTTTTATGTTGAACCTAAAGAAGAAAATAAATTTGAACCTACATTGGCATAGTATGTGAGAAGACATCATAAGTCTGAGAAAATCATTGGAGATAAGGAATCTGGAGTCTTGAAAAGAAGTAAGTTGAAAGACCCTACATGTTTATTATGTGAGTTTGAGCCTAAGACAGTAAGAGATGCTTTAAAGAATGAAGAATGGATTCAAGATATGAATGAAGAAATAGATCAAATAGAAAAGAATGATACCTAGACTCTGGTGCCGAGACCAGAAAACAAGAATGTTATTGGAACAAAATGGGTATTAAGAAACAAGCTTAATGAACATGGACAAGTCATAAGGAACAAGGCAAGACTGGTATGCAAGGGTTATGCACAAGAAGAAAGAATAGACTATGGGGAAACATTTTCCCCTGTAGCAAGATTAGGAGTGAGAACTCTACTTGCATATGCTTCTTACAGAGACTTCAAAGTATATCAGATGGATGTCAAGTCTGTATTTCTGAATGGCATATTAGAAGAAGAAGTATACATTGAATAACCTGAAGGATTTGTTGATCCAAACAAGAAAAATATGGTTTGCAAACTGAACAAGGTGTTGTATGGATTGAAGCAAGCCCCCAGAGCATGGTATGAGAGGGTGCACAATTATTTGATAAATATTGGATTTACAAGGACAAATGACAACAACAATTTGTACATGAAAGTTGAAGAAGGTAAAGGAATTTTGTTAGCTAAAAATTTTGTAGATGATATCATATTTGGAGGACAAGATGCCCTATGTCAAAAATTTTCAAATGAGATGCAAACTGAGTTTGAGATGTCTATGTTTGGTGAGATAAAATTCTTTGTTGGTTTACAAGTCTATCAGATGGAGAAAGGTATCTTTATCACACAATCTAAATATGTCAAAGAGATACTAAAAACTTTTGGAATGGAGGATTCAAGACCAGTAAGTACTCATATGGCTACTAGACAAAAACTATCTAAAACTGATGATAATGCTGAAGTGAATCAAACCCTATATAGATCCATGATTGGAAAGATACAATATGTTGTCCACAGCATACCAGATATAGCCCTAGTAGTTGGGTTTGCGGCAAGATTCTCTATCAATCCTAAGGAAAATCATATGATGGTTGTGAAGAGAATACTGAGATATCTGAAAGGGATAGAAGAATATGGATTGTACTACAAGAAGAATGAGAAATTTGAATTGAGAGTCTACACTGATGCAGATTGGGTAGGAAATGTTGATGACAGGAAAAGGACAAGTGGTGGAGCTTTCTTTCTAGGAAAGAGATCAGTCTCTTGGACAAGCAAGAAACAAAATTGCATTTCCCAATCTACAACAGAAGCTGAGTATGTAGCAGTTGCAGTGAACTGTTCAAATCTGGTATGGATCAAGCAATTGTTGAAAGATATGAAAGAGGAGATCACTAAACCATTTGTTATATTCTGTGATAACACAAGTGCTATCAACATATCAAAGAATCTAGGGTAATTGGACATAATAACCCAGCCAAAATAACCCTGGACGCAATAACCCCGCCATAATAACCCAAGGACATAATAACCCAAGGTCACAATAACCCATGGAAAAAATAACCCATGGTCATTTTAGATCAAGTTAGTATGCTAAAAAAGGGCTTGTGAGGCACCATAGAAGATATTTAGTTCATTTTTAGACCATATATCTATTATATAGCCCTAAAATAGCCTTAAAACATCTTTAATATTCTTAAATAACTTATAAAATGGTAAATAATTATAGAAATAAAGACAAATTCATGGGAATAAGCTAAATAAGAGTTATTATGAAAAGATATAAGTCAAAAGGCATTATGAAGAGGCATTAAGAGGATATATAAAGTGGTAGAATTAAGAGCTTAGAGAAGTAAAGGAAGGAAGAAGGGGAGAAGAATTAAGAGTGTGTAGAGTGATAAGAAAAAGAGAAATCAAAATTCATAAAAAAATATATATTTTTTAATATAATTTTTTAAACATTATAATATTTTTTTCTAGGGGTTTTTTAAACATTGGTTTAGTGATGGTACATTTAAAATAGTACCAAGTATTTTTCAGCAGTTGTACACAATTCATGGCTTGAAAAATGATGCAATATTTCTACTCATCTATATTCTTATGACCAACAAAACAAGATCTACTTATACACAAGTACTTGTAAAATTAAAACAATTGCAACCTGATCTAAACCCAAAAACTATACTTATTGATTTTGAATTAGGTTTCAAGGGAGCTATTTCTGAAATTTTTCCAAATGTCACTATTCAGGGATGCCTTTTCCATTTCTCTCAGTTCTTGTGGAGGAAAGTTCAAGAAGAAGGTCTACAAAGACATTACAATGTCGATGAAGTATTTTCATTTGAGATCAAAAATCTTGTTGGATTAGCTTTTGTGCCTATGTAATCAATTCATTTGAAACACTTGTACAATCTCCTTATTATATAGAACATGAGGAGACATTGCAACCCATAATTGATTATTTTGAAGATACATGGATTGGAAGACTAACTAGAAGAGGCAACAGACAATCACCCAAGTTTCCAATCACAGTGTGGAACTATTATTCAGCTATTCAAGATGATCTTCCCAAAACCAATAATTCTATTGAGGGATGGCATAGAGGATTTAGTGAATTGCTTCAATCATTGCATAGCTTAATCTGGAAATTCATCAAAGCGGTGAAAAAAGAACAGGGTCACCAAGAGAATAAAATAGAGAAATATATGGTTGGACACACTACACAACCAAGCAGGAAAAAATATTGCAAACTCAAAGAAAGACTAAAAAGACTAGTTGATGGTTATGAAAATAATAATATTTAAGATTATATAAGAGGCATTGCTCATAATTTGACACTTTAATTGAAAATTTGAATAAATTTTTTTCTAGAAATATACTTGTAATTTATAAATTTTGTTTTCCTTTCTCTATAATCTTATGGGGTTATTTTGTCCATGGGTTATTTTGACTGTAGGTTATTTTGGATTGGGTTATTATGACCCTGGGTTATTTTGTCCTCAGGTTATTATGGCTGGGTTATTTTGTCTAGGGTTATTTTGGCCGGGTTATTATGTCCTATAATCAAAATCTAGTGATGCACACAAAGACCAAACATATTGCTATCAAGTATCATTACTTGAGGGAATTGGTACAAGATAAAGAAGTGAGAAAGGAATATGTGAACACAAAGGAAAAACTAGTAGACATATTCACAAAAGCTTTACCTAAGGATTCTCATGAATATCTTAGAGGCAAATTAGGGGTGCTTCCCCTAACTAAGGTTGCCTAGTCAACTAGGAGGACTGTATCAAATGTGCTATACAGAGTATCTGACAAATTGATGTAGGAAAGGTCACACTTTAGGAGCTGCCTAGAGTTGTGAAAAGTACAACAAAGCTGATAATCATTCATAAGAAAGATGGTAGAGGGAGAAATACTGATACTGAACTGACAAGATGACATATACATATGAAAGATGTAAGTTCTAGATACTTCTTTGGCATTATTGTCAAAGAGGGAGTGATTCAGATGAAAACATAGATATAAAGAACATTGAGGTATATGTTTCAAGATTCAGAGAATTAGAGGGGGAGAGATACAGAAAAGATTCAGAGGGAGTAATTGTGTGAGCTCTCAAGCAAGGCTAAGTTGTTGTGAATCAAAATGAAGCCAAGGATATTATAAATCTTTCTGGTGCATTGACAAAGTTTTGGATTGGTTGGTAAATCATGTGTTATTCATGTGGTGTTGCCATCAATTCCAAAGAGAGAGATTGTTAGAAACTGCAATTGAAGCAATTGTTGTATTGTCAGTGATGTCAAACCTTAACTGGTAAGACAGTTGCTATCTAAGAAATTACTATATCTATTGATTGATGAAAAGGATTAGGGCAAGAGAGATAACAATAGAACCTAGAGAAAGGTTGAGTTATTTGATACTTCAAAGAGTACTTGATTATTTGGCACATTGATAAGATAATGTATTGTTTATCTAAGTAAGAAGAAAGACTGAAGAAGTAGGCTTAACCAAGCAAAAGTGAAGAAATCTAGTTTAAGCCGAGTGATGTTAGTGTCGACCGAGTTACAGTACATGTCGAGTAGATTTAGTGTTGATCGAACATCATTTTATGTCGAGCAATAGGAAATTACCAAGCAAGACAGTGTTAGCCGAGGAAGATAGTTGAAGAGATGACTGAATTACGCAGTGATGACCAAGGAGATGAACACAGTATTGACCGAGTGTCAGTAATTTACATTTGGAGGAAGAATTCAAATTCTCATATGACATAGTTGAATTCTTGGGTTATGTAAATCGTGTTGACTTTGTTAATTGATTGTATGGAGAATTTAATGCATGGTAAATAATTTTATTATGGATTCAATGAGGAGATTGAAGATGTATCTAGAAGGAAGGATGAAGAACTTAAATGTTGGAAGGATTTGATGAATCTGACCTAACCTAAGATCTATGGAGGATATTAAATGACAAAAGATGGATCTACCTATCTGATGAGTTATAAAGGAAAACCTAATTGTGAGGTTACAGAGTATGATGGAGTTGTTGATGTTATTGATTGATAAGTCTAAGCAGAAGGCTGAAGGTGAAGGAGTTGATCAGAGTTGTGATTGCTTGAAGAGAATTCCAAGCATATCAGAGATGGAGATGGAAATGGAACTCAGTCAGTAAATCATCATATATGTGTGAATTAAATATGTTATTTACAAAGTGAGTTGTATGTTTTTCAGATCAGATACTACTGCTACTTTCTAACTGTTGTATCAGTCTAAATCCTTTAATCAAGCTTGACCTAACAGTCATTGTTTAAATCCTTTAATCAAGGTGGCATTCTAATGGAATGTACTTAAATCCTTTAACCATGTCACTTTTGACAGAGTGTTTAAATCCTT